>JAGFMF010011823.1:5249638-5277897 GCA_019455555.1 Galemys pyrenaicus
ATGGTGATGGGGAATACATGGGGATTACAATTAATGGCAAGTATATGTAAATTTTAAAATATTTTAATAAAAGAAAAAAAAAGAAAAAAAGAAAAAAAAAAGAAAAAAAGAAAAAAAGAAAAAAAAAGAAAAAAAAAGAAAAAAAAAGAAAAAAAGAAAAAAAAAGAAATAGGAAGGCTACTAAGAGTGGGCAACTCGAGAGCCAAGAAAAGGGGAAAGTAAGAAAAATTTCATGTCAACAAATCAGCATTATGAGCAAATTGCTGAAAGAGGCAAAGTGTTTCTAGATAGGCTGGATTTGCTGCTGAGTTTTTCAAGATTGTAAAGCAAAGGTTGCCAATTTAAGGATGGAAAATGTAGGTGCACTGATTGAATGTAGGTAATATGGAGTGGTGGGATTTTGGCAAACTGAAGGGTATGGACATTGTCTAAAACCTGTTTAGAAGTTGCAGTTGATGGCAGTGTTTTCTAGATATTCTGCTTTTTTTAGAAGCTAGAAATGTGTGTATTTATGGAACGCTTCCAAGTTATTGTGTTGGTCACTAAATCACATTAAAAATACCTGTGAGGAATGATCAAAACACGTGTGGGTGAAAGTTGGCCTGTCACTTGCAGTGTGCTACCTGTGTTTAAAGGGTGCCTTTTTAGGAATTGGTCTCCCTTTCCCCCCATGATGACTTGTCCTTATCCTTCAGATGTCAGTGACTTTAAGAAATTTTCTTTGACTCTTCTTTCTTTAAATGTCTGTCACGCTCTCCTTTGTGCCTCCTGAGTTCTTTGCACATGTCTGTTGTCGTATTCATCCAGCTGGCAGCAGCTTTTGTTTGTCTCTCTTCCTCCTCTGTCCCATGGTCTCTTGAGGGCAGGGGTCCTCTCCCTCATCTCTGTAACACAGACCCCAGTGGAGATGCTACTGACTTTTAAAGACCATGGGAGAAGGAGGCAATGATCAGCACACAAAACAAGGGGGAGGGTGTTAAAGACTCCAGTTGGTTACCAGAGGGGAAGGGGTGTGTGTGTATGTGTAGGTGATGGCTGGTGGAGGGTGGGACTGTACATTTGGTGATAGAGGTGGTGTGATATATCCAGGTGCTGAGGTGGGAAGCTGTATGCCTGAAGCCCGTATGGTGTTGTAAACAGAATTACCTCTGTAAATAGTGTGTATGTTAATTGCTCTAAGAATTGTATTATTTCCATAGTACATCAACAAATAATTACTTTTGACATCACTGAACTACTCTTCTAACTTAAATTTATTTTCATTGGGTAACTTTGAGTGAAACATTCATTCTTTCTGTATCTATATTTAACTATTTACTTGCTGCACACACCAGCTGACTAACTTGACTGAACATTGATTGCAGGGTCTTTTTGCAGCAGTTTTCCTACTTTAATGCCTGCTGGTGCCAGTTAAAAACCCGGCAGGAGTGTTAAGCCAAAGAGTGAGGACAACAATAAAAAGGCACAAGGGTGAAAAAAATGACAGAAAGAGGCCAGCGACCAAAGGGCAAAAATAGTAAAAAGTTGGATCAAGAAATACTTTTAAAAATTTGAATTTACAAGGAAGTACAACAATGGTAATTCATTGAAAAAAATTGGAATTTAGAAAATCACTTTAGGATACATAGTCCATGAAGCAATGGAATTGGGAAAGAGTGCACAGAGAATTATAATCTACAGTATAGCTTAGTACCTGGCACATGTTAGGTGTTCAACCAATTATTGTCCCATAAATCTAGTAGCTATATGGATATACACAGACAAGTAAAGAATGGGAAAGGTAGGCTCAAGATGAAAAATCCCACAATAATGAAAAGAGAATAAAACAAGATAAAAAGGAATATTGACTAGAAGTTGATACAACATATGTAAATGTGGTTGACTTTGGGGTGTGAAGAAATGTAAATATTAGGATACAAAAATGTCTTTTAAAAATAAAACGCCCTTGGAGATAAAAAAGAAATAGTAGACTTAAGAATGCTTTAGAAATTGTCAAGTACTGGAAAAAAAAGGAGTTAAATATGAAAAATCTGATATCGCAGTGGCAGTGTTTACATTATTGGGAGACTATGCGCATTGAAATATATGTCTTCAATATATAAAGAAAAAGTGGGGAATCTAAGGTTGTCTTTTTAGCTTATAGGAGGGAAGAGAAGGTTGTGGTAGCTGAAGCTCAGTTGCCTGCCCTGTCACTTGCCAATGGAGTGACCTTTGCTTCTCTGACCCTCAGTTTCTTCCAGGAAAGAGGAGATAAAGATATACATACCTCAGGGGGTTGCTGAGGGGATTAATTAAGACAAGGCCTGTAAAGCTCCTGGCAGGAAGCCTAGCTCATGAAGACACTCCATAAATGCTGGCTGTTATTATAAACTACTTGACAGGAAAGTCAGGGAGCAGAGAAACTTAAAGCATCTCTATAATTACATGAATTGTGATGAAACAAGTTAAACTCTTGCTTGGTTTTCTTCTAAATTGGATTTTGTAAGCTAAACATGAATCTCTCTGTATCTGAGAGCAGTTGCTAGGAGAAACTGGCAAAAGGCAATAAAGTGGTGAACTCAGCCATTGTTCCTAAAATAAGTATGAAATGAGATGGGAGACTTTGAGATGGCTTCTTTTCAAAGGAAGAAAAAACAACTTCCCAAATGAGAAGTCAGGTTAGGACACTGACAGGTCAATGGTGGGAGAAGGAAGGGACCTAGAAGCCTAACTTCTGCAAAATGCTGGTGCTGACTACCTTGTTGTGAAAAATGTCTAGCTGTGTATCACATGCAACTATTTATGGCACTATATATTTATGTACCTTGGTAAAGAATTTAAATGTTAACATGCATGCAAAATGGCACAGTTCACACAATGGGCAGGTACATAGGAGGATGTCCACAAAGCTACATTAGGATTGTTTGCTTTTGTATTATTATCTGTATGAATCAAACATGCTCATTTCCCTAAGATTATGTTTCATATCTGTAAGATGAGACAAACATGATCTGCTTAAGAGGGTTATTATGAGGCTGAAATGAGATATAGCTTGTAAAGAGTTTGGCATCCTAAGAACTCTGTGAATGGCCCACACTGATTGTTTTGATAGCATTATCTACAGAAGTAGAAACTATACAGTCATTCAAGTATTTGTGACAAATTCTTATATATCATATCCATAAAATATGCTTTTATTTTCATTTTTATATTCCTCTATGTGAAAGAGGACTTTTCAGCATTTTATATTCAATTTTGCTTTATATGTTTTCATGTCAATTTTTTGTTGCTTACAAGTTTACAATTGCTATACCATCTTGGTAAAATATAGTGAAACTCTCTACATATACCTCATTATGCTTTCTATACTAAAGACTGAATGATCTGAAATAAAAGGGCTCTATTTTCACAGTAAAATACTTGTTATCATCCCTTTCAACCATTCATTAAAGCATAATTTTATTTAATTCATTTCTATGCAAGCATTTCACTTGGTTTTTGTGCCTCTGAAAACATTTTATTAATATAAAATGTATATATTTTCGTTAACAGAGTTTGTAGTTAATACATGCATTTCAGGGTGAGGGTTAACTACTTTAGAAAGTAAAAGGTATTTTTGAAACCTCTAGTGTAGGTGGGTGATTAAGTCAATGAGGAAGTGAATTCAGAGGAAGTGATTAGAACTCTAATCACAATGAGGAAATAGATTATGGAAATATGGTTTTTAAATCTCCTTTTGAATAAAGTACCATCATACTCTTATATGTGCATTATTGTGTCTGCTTTTGCACATCTTTGTGGTGATCAGAAGACAAAGATTTGTTGTCTGGGAAATACTTTCTAGCGCATTTTATCAGCAAAATCACTACTCATGTCAAGCTCTCAGGACTGAAGACAGGTCTGTGAAAATAGTTCCAGCCCTAAGGAAGTTGCTGTTATCTGTCAAGTAGCCACTTGAATTCTTAAACTAGTTACCTTTTGGTCTGTGATACTCTTCTAGATGCTGTCTGTGACATAATCCAACCTCTCTAACTGACTGTTCTTTCTGTGGTGAGAAATATGGAGTAAATATAACCCTACCAGATGCTAATCTAAGTTTCTCCCAAGAAAATCACAAAATAGTTTTTATGGTGTTATTTAAATGAGTTACACTGATAATAAGCAGTAAGGTTTACAAATATGTATCTAATGACTCCCTTTATTCACATTAAATATGGCAAGCGGATTTATTCTAGAGGTTGCGAAATCAAATACTAAGTGTTTCAGCTGTTTAAATTCACCATGTTTCTTTTTTAATGAAAAACATACAATACTCGCTGAGGAGAATGCTAACCAAATGATCCCTTCCAGCCTGACTTCAGAGGGGAGAGCGAAAGCAAGAGAAAGGATTATGCATTTGTTGCACATTAAAGCAAAAGCTCGCCCATTCCAAAGCATACACCAAAGCTCCTCTCATCACACTTAATATTAAATTCAAATCAGCCTGTACCGCTTTTGCAAGTTTCACACCATGCTCGTAAGTGAGAGGTTTCTCCTTCATGTAGAGTAAGCGGGCCAAGGTTTTGGGGTCATCACGGAGGTCGATCTGGCAAAAAAAGACACACATTATATACTCATTTATATTTCTTAGATCTTATCAGATATTTTAAACTGATATAATAGAGGGTTTTTTTTCCAAGGAAGCGCATATACTTGCCCATCTTGGTGGTAATCAGTGCTCAGAGAGTAATCGTGCTTAGAAAGTAAAACTGATCCTTGTGAATGTATCCATCCAACTTCCCTTCTACTTTCTCATCCAAGGCAGTGATGCTGGAGGTGATGACTTACTCTAATCACTGACTGACGCAGATGTTTTTGAAATATCCTATTTATTTCTATACCTCACAGGACAGACAAACATATCAATCACTTGTGTTACTTCACAGAGATGCCTCATTTGATTCCAAATTATATTATTCATGATTTAATAGTTTACTTCTTGACGCTGAATACGCTTTTTGGGACTTTCCCGGACCAAATCTTCAA
Source organism: Galemys pyrenaicus (assembly GCA_019455555.1). Taxonomy (NCBI): domain Eukaryota; kingdom Metazoa; phylum Chordata; class Mammalia; order Eulipotyphla; family Talpidae; genus Galemys; species Galemys pyrenaicus. The sequence goes on from JAGFMF010011823.1 coordinate 5,254,643, forward strand.
GGACATGACGCTCTGCTGTGAGGGATATTATAACAAATGCGCTGCAGTCTCTGAAGGCAAGTTGGGAGGAGGACCTTCTGAAAGGTTGGTCACAGAATGAGCAGTAATTTCTCCCCAGATAGAACTACTTTGCAAATAACATCTATGTTGGGATTAAGCTGGATAATTTAATTAAATAGTTTAGCTGTTCTATGATCTCACTGGGTATATGAAGTCACATATACATGGGTAGATGTGAATTTGGGCACATTAAGGCTGATGTCTTAAAGAAAAGTCAGTATATTCATATTGTAAGGTCCAGTTTATAAGCACATTGCTCAGTTTCACTAATTTGTATGGTGTTTTTTGGGCCTTAATTGTTCAGCTTAATGCCCATCTTATAAAATAGGTTCACACAAAGATGCTTGTGTGTCCCTCACATATTTTGGCTGCAGTGATCTGGGCTCCATCAATATGGTCAAACATTGTGATCTGGAATTAAGGCAAAAGATTTCATTTACACAAGCAATTCTCTTGTAGAGCAGAGACATTAATTGTATTCTGATTTATGGATGTATTAATTATCTGTTCATATCTTCACTAGGTAATTTTTCCTTTTAAAAAATTTCTCTTTATCAAGCAGAATGTAAAACAAAAAATAGAAAGTTGTGGCATATGGATCAGATAACAGTAAGGTCCTTCACTATTATTACTTTGGGATAGTAATTTGGGTTTTGATATAGCAAAGAACAAAGTCCATTTAAAACTATAAAAAGTTGAAAATCTTTAATACATTTGTGTAATTGACTTACTGTTGGATATTCAAAGTATGGAACTTTGTTAGTTTTCAAAACTTACCTTAAATGCTTTTACAATGGCAGGTTTGCTTATCTGTTATTTCTGTTTTAACTTCCTAAGATCTAGAAGACCACGGAGCTTAAAGGGACTAGGAAACACTAAATTTCAATCTTCTTTCTCTGGGGATGTTATTAAGGAGTTTCTGTCATATGTACCATTTTGATTGCTGGGGTCATTTTGACTTTCATACCTATTCTGGGACTTTCAAGTAATCATGGATTTTAGATCTAAAACATATTAGGTCATGTGCAATTGACATCTTGAGCTCCTTTGATTAAGGGCTAGAGAAGGTACTGTTTCCAAAATTACTCTGTTATTTAACAATAAAAATGGAAAGATTAATTTTTAAAAGTCATATCAAAACTTCTTGCTTTGTATTAAATAGCTGTACAGTCTTTCCAACTCTAGGCTAAATAATCATGCAGATCTTAAGAACTGCTGTTCCCAGAATTGCTAATACCTGAGACCCTACTGTACAGTATTTGACAGACCCGGATGTTCAGGAGACACTGACAAAGTCTCCTTTCAGCCGCCCTCCCCCTTGGCTCTGCCCTCCCCCTCAGTTCTGCCCTCCCCCTCCTTCTAGCCCTTCCAGCCTCTTAACCTGGGTCCCTATGAGGACGTAAGGCACGTGGGGCATGCAGTCCCTCAGCTCTGGGACCCACTCTTCCTGGACATTGTGGTAGGAGGCAGGATTTACGACAGAGAAGCAGATCAAAAACACATCGGTGTTGGGGTAGGAGAGTGGCCTCAGCTGGTTGTAGTCCTCCTGTGGGAAAAGCAAAGAGTTTGCACAGTTTGAGAAAGGTGGGTCCCCTGGGGTTACAGGGGTGATCTGGGGAAGGTTGTACCAAAGTGCCCTGTGACCCAGTCCCTTGCTCTGCCCTACCAAATGGTGTTTCTCTGTAAACTAGGAATAGAGGGGCTGACGACAGGAAAACATCTTCATCTTGTGTCCAGAGATTATGCATTATTCCCTCCCCTGTTTTTTGAAAATATTTATTTTTATTTATTTATGCATTCCAGAGCTGGGGTAGAGGCCAGAGGCCTGGGGAGGGGTGGTGGTGAGAGGATTTACCAGAGACAGAGTGGGGAGCAGAACAGGCAGATGGACTGAAATACACTGCTGAGGGGAGCAGTGGGCGAGGCAGGAGAGGTCTGCTGTGCCAAGTGGGTTAGCTCCCTGGCCAGGAATCAAACTCAGGCTATAGTGGCTGGCAAAAGCATGATAGTGCTGAAACTTTAACCCCTGTGCCACCAGGGAGCCCCTATGAATTGTTCTCTTTTAAGATGAATGTCAAAAAAATTTTTAAGTGATTTTGAACAGCTTTAGTTAGATAGTGTACACACCATAAAGCTCACCCAATTCGTGTGTATTGTTCAAAAAGAATTATTGCAAGTTTCCTGTCACATTAGAATTGTGTTCTGTTGAATATAGATTTAAATCAGTGGGCCTCTGGTCGAGGCACATAAATGTTCTCCTTATACAATGAAAAAAATGCATTCAGTGTACAATTTTTATTGTCATGTTATTGTTTGCTCCAAAATGAAAGCTAAATCAGAATGAGATTTGTACCTTATATTGGAGTAGTAATTGATGGAATGTCTTTGCAAAATAAAGAACAGTCTAAAAGTGGAAAAATTATGATAAAGTCAAAGCATGCATGGAAATTCAATTTAGTATAAGGTAACTAAAATGCTGATTTATACCATTATCATCTTCACCAACTTCAACTGTCAACTAAGAATGTATTAACACTTATTCCAAGGGCCAGACATTGTCTCCTGTACATACATGCATTATCTTGTTGCGTTCTTACAGTAACACTGGAAAGATGGTACCATCAACATCACGTTTCATAGAAGACGATGTTTGAGTTTACAGAAATTCAGTAGTAAATCAATGTCACAGAGCTAACAAATAATACGACCAGACATTCACCTGACTTCAACTTTAGTTCTTCAAAATATTTGATTCAGTTCAAAACTTTGAGTTCTGATCTAAGGCTAATCATTTTCTTCAAAATTTATTTATCCAGGAATAGGAATATAGACTTTTTATCCAGGAATCTAAGAAGTGTTGGTGAGAGATTTCATGACCTGCAGCTGTTTGAAATTACCACCAGATGGCAGCAGACACTACATATTTAAAACCTTAAAGGCGAAACAGACTCCAACACAATCTGGAGCAATGTCTCTATTAGGTAAGGTAGGTGCAAACAATTGGTAGGTCATGTTTATTTGATTTTTTATTCAGAAGTTATCAAAGGAATTCTGTTTACATTATGGAAAAGTTGGAAAGACCATGGGTTGCTGGACTGACCGCAGGTGGAAAGCAGTTTGGTTTTTTGATTTTTTTACCTTGCAGGCAGGGTAGCCAAGGCCCTCCCGCTGAATGGCTTCTGACTGGGTCCTCCATGGGACTGTATCCTGCTCTGTATTCTGGATCTCCCTTCTGTGGTAAGTGCTGTGTAATTCCACATTAAAAAATGTATTCATTGCCTACTGAACCTCTAACACTCTTTTTTTTTTTTTTTTTTAAAGATTTATTTATTTATGCATACAAGTGCTAGGGTACAGGCCAGGGTTGTGGGGAGGTGAGAGAAACCAGATAGAGCAGGGGGCATAACAGGCAGATGAACTGAAACACACTGCTGAGGGGAGCAGCGGGCCAGGCAGGAGAGGTCTGCCTGTGCCATGTGGGTGACCTCCCCAGGTGGCAGCAGGGATCGGACTCGTGCTGCAGTGGCTGCGGTTTGTTTTATAGTGTGTTGCTTAACCCACTGCGCCACCAGGGAGGGCCCACCTCTAACACTCTTAAGGCTGCTACATATGAACTATTGAAGGTGAATAGTAATTGGTAATCCAGCGGGGGAAATAAGGAAAATGACTTGTCTGAAGTGAGACAGGGGAAGTGTCTCTTGCTCTTTGTCTGCTAATCTGACAATCAAGTAATATAGTGATAGAATATTTATCTGACTGAATAGGAGAAGCAATCTGAAGGTGGGAAGAAGCTTTGGAGATGAGTTCAGCACCCTTCCAGCCTCATCTCTGGGGGAGTGGTTGCATCGCCTGCATCTTAACAAGCCTCCCAGGTGCTTCTGCAGCTGAGTGTCAGAGCCTCAACTTACTGTACTTCTCTCTCCCCTCAGCCAGTTTCTTAGTTTAAGAAGCCAAAGTCTAGATGCGTCGAACTATAAACAAACATGTCAGTAAAGGCAGCTTTTGCCTGGACTGGTCAGGCTCCCTTCAGCCCCACCAATGGGGGCCGCTGGGGAGCATGGGAGAGGCTGGGGGTTAATGAAAGGAAGCGTCCCCTCAGAATCAGACAGTGGGAGCTTGGGGTATTTGAATTTGTCTTGTACCTTTGGAACCTAGCTTGATGATCACAGGTTGAGGTGATGCAGAGGAGCCGGGGGCAGTGGCTGAACAGTCTAGATGATATTTGAAGGCCCTTCTGACATTAAAATGGAGAATAGAGAATGGAAGACAGGTGCTTGTGTGCCTCTTGAGACAACGTTTTTATCTACAAGAAGCTGGAAATGGGCTTGGGGGCTAACATGGATCGAGGCTGGCGTGGGGCTGGCCGTGGGGATTGAGGAGGGAATTATAGGAGGTAGGCTTTTAAGTGCTTTCCAGCGAGTTCACTGTGAAGGCAGCAGAGTACTTGGTGTGAGGGCAATTCTGGGGCTTGGGATGATTATGGATGATGATTAAATAAGGTAAGTTCCTTGGTGGCCTTCGCACACCTGGATTCTGAATGTGCCTGGAGTTGTCATGGAAGTGAGTCAGAGAAAACATTTGAGCACCTGGGGTCTTGTGAACGTGCTGTCTTACCCAGCGGAAGATAGGGCTGAAGCCCAACAAGTGCATTTCTAGCAAGTGTCCAGGCTGCTGGTCCAGGGACCATGTCCCGAGTGGGACGGGGAGCAGAGCGAGTGCTCCTCTCGCCCCCCCACCCCGAGACCCACATTAAATTAAAAATAGAATTCTGCTCCCATGTCCTCACAAGGCTTAGTGATGCTTCTCCCAGATTTTCAGCACAAGTCTCAACTGACATTTTTTCTCAGATGGATTCTCCTCTCTGTCAAGCTTCTTTTCAAAACTGTGGCAGGAGCACAATGTTGTGTCTAAGAGCCGGGGGCTAGGGAGGGGCATTCTCTTGAGTTAGCCCCATTCATGCCTTTGTATGGGTGACCTTGGACAGATTTTGCTGCCTCAGTGCCCTTATCTGTAAAATGAGTTTGATAACAGTGCTGGTCTTCTAGATGCTTCATAAAATGTGCGGGTCTCTTTTGTGGGCCACTTAGTTCAGTATGACGAACATAGTAAGTTGTTCCTTGGTGAAGAGTCTCTCCTCCATCCCATGTCAACAACAGCTGCTGGTCCTGCCCTCGCTGGAGAGCAGGGTTGAGTCTGAAATTAACTTATCCTAAATTGAGCAGTAATGAGACCCAAATGTTTGCAAACTCTGATTGCACCTCTGAGTCAATGTCCCCACAGCTCAATTTTTCATTATTTGGGGAGAAGATCGTGCTCTACGGTTACTTTTACCAAAAACTAGTCATGTGAGGGATTTTTTTCTAATGCTCCAAATTGCACATTTCTAAAGCCACATTAAGATACATGTAAGCAAGAAAGGTTGAGTAGCTCATTGAGAAAAAAACATTTATTTGGAGGTTTTAGGCAACGTTTCCATAGAGGGTCGATGCCAGATTCTGTGCTCCAGATGGCCCCACAAAATCAGCCAACAGCAAGGGGAAGGTGCGTGTCCTTCCCAGTGGGTCTTGGGTTGCTGCTAATGAACCACAGCTGTACTTGCCTCCCTGCCTTTCTGCATGGCTCTTCAGCCTTTTAGGGGGCTGGGGAAGGTACTCTGACAGTCAGGATGTGGTGAGGATGTGCTGCGTGCAGCCCTGGCTGAGAGAGGGGTGCAGGTGATGGCCTTCCTACTCCCACGCTCCCAGCTGGTGACAGCTGAGCTGCTGTGAGCTGCTTTCCTTGTGACAGATGCATTCCGTGTCACGAGGAACCCACATGTAGACAGTCCCTGGAGCTGCGTGCAGAGAACTTGGGGCCTTACCCTGCTGAGAAACCGGGCTCCTGACACCAGAGATTCTCACTCCTCCTGCCAGTGCTGCTGACTCTTGCTTTTGCAAATACTGCCATTAAGCTGAGCGGCCACAGCAGGCTGAGCGACCTGAGCAGGCTTTGCCCACATTCCTTGGGCAAGGGAGCGCCACAGAGAGAGGAGACAAGGCGTCCTGTTGCCCTGGCTGACTCCGTTCTGGGTGGTGGCAGTGGGCTGGGAGGAGAGTGGCAGTGGCTCTGAGCAGAGAAAACCCTCTCCACGGTTAGCATTCCTGGCTGGCTCGGCTGCAGCGGCTCCACCCCACCACCCTGCTCTCCACTCGGGCTCCCATGACACACTCTAAACAAACTGGCCCGCAAGTACATCATGGAAAAGTCGGCTCTGTGGCTCTTTGTAGCTCAGCCAAAGAACTGAACTCCAGAGAGTCCTTTCAGAGAGACCTTCAGTTCCACACGACTAGGGGCATCTGTGTACAGCATGAGTTGGCAAGACTTAGCAGAGCTGGCTCTCAGGCTGTCTCATTGCCTCTCCGGTGCAGGTGGAGGGCTCACGTGTGGTCACCCTCTGGAAAATCCCTCGCTTTGTTGCCTAACCTGATGCTTGGGTTCTAGTAGGCACAAGCAGGGTTCTGAAGGCTCTCTCTGAGACTCCACTCCAAGCTCACGTGTTGGTTGGGGTGTGGGGTGGGGGAGGGAGCTAGAGTCTCGAATCACTGCTGTGTGTGCAGGTGACTCCATTAGGCCTTGTCTTTAGCGAGGGCTTGGCTGGCTGTGAAGGGACAGGAGTGCGTCTTCGGTGGGGCAGGTGGGGCTGCAGAGGTGCAGAGGCCACCAGTAGCTACAAAGTGGGGGAGCTGGTCTGGAGCTTCTGTCCAGGGCTGACTGAAGGTCAGAAATAATGAATTCCCAAGACTTTACCTTTCACAGCACAGGTATCTCGAGGTTGTTTTAGTCAGCTCTGACCCAAGCCTTGCTCAAGCCAAGGGGCCTGGCTTCTTAGTTTATTTATGTGTGAAAACTGGAATATTCACAGCAAGGTGGAACTCCAATGCTGGGTTCACAGACTATTCTTTTTGTGGCTCTGGAATGAATCAGTTTTAAAGTCACTTCTCTTTCTCACTAGGAACTCTGGCCAAATGGGTATTTTTGAATTACTTATAGATGTTCCTTAGCTGTGTAACCTCAGCAACATTTGCCAGAATATTGGAGAGGAGTGTAGATGGTCCTACCTGAATCTGGAAATGGAAAATTTGGGAACATGCTGACAAATTAAATTCCTTACTAAGCCTTGTTGTCAGGGCAGTGGAAGCATGGGGAGCCCCTGGGATCATGGTGATTTCTCCTCCATCCTTCTGAAACGGGGAACACTACTCCAGCACCAACGACTTCGGAAATATGCTCCCCCAATTATATCGTGCCTCCCAGTGCCCTTAAGATGAAAGTCCAGAGTCAATGGTCTGGGGATGGGCCTGAGATTCTGCATTTCTAATAAGCTCCCTGGTGATGTTGATCAGTGGGTCACATTTCCAGGGGCTAACTTCTGGAGCTGTGGTTCTCAAAGTATGGTGCACAGGCCTGCAGCAGCAGCAGCAGCAGCAGCAACCTGGCAGGAATTCCATTTCTTGGGTCCCATCCTTCACCTGCAGAATCAGAAACTCAGGAGGTAGAGCCAATAGCTGGGGGTTAACAGGTGTGTAAGTGTGAGGACGCCTGTCGTAAAACATGAAGTGGGTGTCCTCCTTCTTTTGTGTTACACAACTCAACATTGTATTTAACAGTACTTTGCTGCTGAAAGGTTTCCATCGGGTCTAGTCTCAAATCATTTGCTTAATTACTCCAGTTCTCTTAGGCTTTCTTGAAGTCATCTCTTTAAGGTCCCCATCATAGGATTTGGGGCCTACAAGCAATCTTATATAAGATGTGTTCTGACTCTTGCTCCCTGTGGTTTATGCTCCCCTGTGAACCTTATCCAACTCTGAGCTTTCAGAGTAGCTGGAGGAAGATATTAAAGTGAAAATTAAGTCAAAGGAATATCTCTAACCCATTTGTGGCTCTATTTTATCACTGCTCACACTTTCTTGTGTCAGAGGTTTGGGTCACCCTGCTTTCTTCAATTGGAGTTTGAAGATATTACATTTCTGTGGAGTTTCAACTCCTATACTAGTATACTTAAAGTTCTTACTATAAAGGACAGAGCAGTAGGAAAGAATAATTAAACTCTACAAGAGCTTTTAACTACTTTTTTGGATTTGAATTAAGTAGAGACTTGGGGAGGTTGCTCTGGGGACAGTTAATGCACAGAAGCTGACAATCATCTTGGATTGCCACAGAAGAGGGGAGACCTGAATGGGCATGAGGGGCGCAGACAGCTCTTTAGAAGGCGAGGGAGACAGAGGTTTCAGAACCAGGGAGTAATCCTTGTTGTCGTGAACTTCTCAAACAGTATTATATTCTGAAACTGACTTGGGGGGTGGGGTAGGGGATCAGTCTTTTCTCTTTTAGGTTGTAAGTTCCTGATGAATGAACACTGCAATAACTCTGACTGAGAGTAGACAACACCAGCCCCCAAAGCAGCGCCCCTCCATTGCTGGAATGGCTTCCAGTGTGTGGGGCAGCCACAGATGAACTATATTGAGACCCTTGTACCTTAGACTACAGGAGCCAAAATGGTTTTTCCACTTGGGTATCTGGAGGGTTCCTTTTCTAGTCATGCATTTTGGCACAGATCACCCCTTAGTTCCTGAGAGGAGCTGACGAAAACACCTGCTTACAAGGCAAAACTGGATGCTCTTAAGAGCTTCAAATCTGGTGTTAGATTTTCCAGGGTCCCCACTGCCCAGGCCTGCCCAACCCCAGTCTTTGATGTCCCACAGATATTTATACAGTGATCCTTGCAAATGCACACTGAAATCCCAAGGAGAATTCTAGTTATTATTTTTTCCAGTATAGAGCTTTCAAGTTGAGCAAAAAGACATATCTCCAGATAATTGTGAAAAAAGCCTAGACAACTGCATGACTACAAATAACAATTACCAGGAAATGCGCAGTGGGAAAGAGCGCCAGCAAACGCTCACTCCAAAGGACTTATGATGTATGAATTTGGACAGACTGAACAACCCGCTGATTTTGACCTAAATAAATCACCCAAGACATATGGTAATAAAAGCTCTATCCAAGAAATTGGGTCACCGCCATCAATTACTTAACCACTTCCCTTCCAATCAATCCATGAACTTGTAACTTTAGAACCTAAAGTGTGAGCTGTGAGGAAAGAAAGATAAGCTGGCATTTTGACCCCCAGGGCACACATGCTAAGTGATTAAGTACTGAGGGTTCTAGCCCATGGCCTTATGGGACAGCCAGGTTCTCCAACTTGAAGAAACATGTCTAAATGAGTGGAGATATTTCAAGAATCTTAGTGAATTTAGAGTTAACCCCAGTTATTCTGGGATTGACCCTCACTTTTGGAAGATATCCAGGATCTTGGATTTTCTTCCTTCTGACACTTAGTCCATTTTCTTCCTACCCACTAAATCCCTATTTGGACCTACCTTTACACGGCATGTTAGGCAACTAATATAAAGGTGGGAAAAGAGAAAGGGTGAAACTCAGATTTTATGAAGTTCATTTAGTAATCCTAATTCTGGAATTGGAATGAGTGGGAAGAAAACGCTCAGCCAAATATGTTACTCTGGTAATTCATAGTCATCCATGAATGAACGAATGAGTCATTACTTGCCTTTCAACCCCTTGAATAATACAATGATTTACTTTTTTGTAATTATACATATTTTTGAGATATTAAGGATGTGCTTTTGGTTATCATTCAGGTAGACAATAAATTTGCCCCAAATAACCAGAAAAGGTAACATCTATACAATATTTCCCCAAATACCTAGCTAAGTGGATCACACTTCCTCCTCCCTAGCCCTTAATGAATCAAGATAATGAAGATGTACCTGTCCTGCTGTGTCATACAGTCCGAGCAAGTGTTGTTTGCCTCCCACTGTCACGGTAACTAGAGGAGAAGAGAAGAGTACATTAATGCAAACTTCAGTCAGCGGGCTCCCCATGTCTCCATGCCAACATCTCCCTGGGCTGGGAGAATATGCATGTGCCTCACCCATGTAGATTCTACACCAAGTTGCCAGCACGGCTTCCAAATGAAAGGTGATTTGGGCTGCATTGAGAACAGACAGATTGACCAAGATGCAATTTATTGTGGGGACCACTTGGGCACCCTACACTGCTCATTGATCTTTTTTTGTTTTTAAAGATTTATTTATTTATGCATACAAGAACTGGGGTACAGGCCAGAGGTGTGTGGGGTGGATGAGAGGATTCACCAGAGGCAGTATGAGGAACAGAACAAGCAGATTAACTGAAATACACTGCTGAGGGGAGCAGCAGGTGAGATAGGAGAGGTCTGCTGCATCATGTGGGTCAGCTCCTTGGCCGGGGATCGAACTTGTGCTGTAGTGGCTGGGATGCTTCATAGTGCGGTGTTTAACCCCTTATACCACCTGGGAGGCCCACTGCTCATTGAGCTTTATGAGGCAGGGATACCATGCTTCTCAGGATGCTGGACCCTTTCTAAGTTAGGTTATTTTCTTCTTTGGTTTGGTTTGAGCCTCTTTTCAGGATACAGAATTGTTAAGTAATATTGTTATTAGAAATTGCTGTTTTTGTCTGCCTTCAAAATGTTAATAAAACCCTGAAAACAAAGAATATTAATCCACTGACATATTTTATGGTCTGTCAGGTAAAGTTAATGAAAAAAGAAAGGCTTACCACTAAAGTTTTTTTTTTTTTTTAAACAGAACGTTCTTGTGCTTTTTAGCTTAGCGGATTCATTACAATTGTGACTCTTAGCTGTAGAAGGAGAGGTTGTTCAGGCTTAATTTTACATGCCTAAAGATGTGTGTAGAGAGTGAAAAGTAGAGAGTTTGACTTACCTAGCAGGCTTACTGCTTTGCTGAACAATCGTGTCTGAAAGTGAGAAGTAATAAAGGGACCCTAACCACTCTGTGCATGTGTGGAAATGAAATAAAGTCTCAACTTGAAACTAAACTGAGATTGAATAGATCAGATCTAATGCAGGAGTAATACAATTCTCTTGGTGACTGGAAAGAGCAAAACGTAAGCTTCAAAAAAAAAAGTCTTTTTCTTGGAAAAGAGAAGTAAAATATGAGGGAAAATGTGATTTTTTTTCCTCAGTTGATTAAAAAATGTGCCAATGTAATGTAAAGATGATTTTGGTTCTTCTGGCCATGGGCTGTACAGGAAATGAAAGTTCTATTGAAGAGCAACCTTTTATAGCCCTGCTTCTTACCTCTGCCAGCCAGCTCCTCTGGTCTGCCAGTCGGAGTTGCTGGTTCCTTCCTGATTCTACTTTTACTTCTTTTCAGAGTTTCATGAGCTACGTGTATGCAAAGTACTTCTTAATGGCTCATTCTTCTCCAAGCTCTTGTGTAAAAGGACTGCCTCCCTAGATCATGGGAAAAAATTCTCTAATCTACTCAGATTAATGTATTTAGTTTGGTAACACAGCTCCAGCTACTCAAGATGAGCTTTTAAATGTGTATTTCTACACGGAGACCCCAGCTCCATCTACACCTAGTGACAACAATGACAGAAGACGGGCACTTAAGCATTTTTCTTTGGTCAGTCAGGCTCTCAATGGAAATGAAGGTGAGACAGCATGGCCCAGAGCTCTTTGTCCTGTTACATTTTCCTTTTCCTGTATGCTTTGGATCCAGTCAGATTTCCTGAAATCTGTCTGTATGGCCTCTTTAAAGACCAGTTCACTGCCTAGTCACAGATCAGGAATGAAGGGAAGAAATCCAGCCATTACAACATGGAATTTCCTGCCTCTGTGAGCCCAGTACAAGCAGCCAGGGGCAGCTGTTCCTGAGACCCCCCCCGGGCCCCTCCTACCAGCCACAGGCACAGGGTCATCTGTGGAGGCAGCAGCAGAAGCCAAGCCATCCTCATAGATGCACTGGACCCTTGTAATATGTCTAAGCAATGGCCTTTTCCACTGGAGCCCTGAAGCCCCTGCCCAGGTTTTCTCCAGAGAACAGCCTCCTTTCCCACAGGCCTCACCCTTTGCTCCTTTGGCAGCTTTGCATCCAGGGAATTTTACCAGACCAGAGGCAAGAGCCAGTTCAGGAAGGGGTGAGGTTCCTGCATAGTCTCTCTATCCTCCCCTTCTTTGAGTACTCAATGGACTTTTGAACTATGCTCCATATTGGGAGCAGGACAACCAGATAGAGTTTCTCCTGTCTTGGAGAGTGGAGACGAGGGGTTTACTGGCAAACTCTTACAGGAAACTCTCTAGGGGCAGCCTGGATGGTGTGGGAGCAGGCAGCAGGGGCATCCCTGTGCATGATGCATATACAAAGATTCGTGTGTGTGTGTGTGTGTGTGTGCATGCATGTGCGTGCTGGTGGGGAATGAGACTATGCAGCAGGGACACTGCAAGAGCAAGGTCAGAGACTTTCTGGAGGAGCTATCTGGGCTGACTCCCTAGGATGGCCAAGAGCTACCCAGGGTGCCCTGAGAGGGACAAGCGGCAGCTCTCCAGGTACCCAGGGTGTACTGCCAGAGACAGTGCTGCAGAGGTGGGCATGGGGGACTTAGCTACCATGACTCATTTAGACTTTATTCTGAAGGGTTTGCTAAGTTATGAAAGTGCTGAGTTCCACTTTTCCCAAAGACAGTGACAGAGAAAGAATTAAAATGATCTCTTGGGTTAAGGGAAAATGTTGGGAGGAGAAGGGGTGACATTTTTGGGGTGGAGGCCACGTGGACTTTCAGCTTGGCCATGTGTTGTGTTGGCCTGTGTACTCTGTGTGGGGGCCAGCCCTGCCGGAGGGGTCCCAAAGGATCCCTAGTTCTGAAAAATCTCTTTTATTCCCTCTTCACTGCCCTGCAGTGAAGGAAGATAACAGATCACATACAGTTGATCCCAGAGAACATCAAGTGTTAACCACGTGTTGGGAGGTGTACACATGGATTTGTTAGTCCTTATCTGGGACAGCAGTGGGAGCCTTATTGCTTGTCAGTCTGTGTCCTGTGAGGCTCCCAGTCACATTGCAATAGTGCAGAAAGAAGTTATGCTTTCAAATGCTAATAACTGTAGTCAGGTAAACATAGGATCCTTGAAGTCAGATGATTCTGTGTTCAAATCCTTTCTTTGCTATTCACTATCTACATGACCTTGGGAAAATTCTCTAACACCAAGTCCTCTTTTCTCATTTGTTAAATATAGGGATAACATCACCCACCAGAGATAGTATGCAGAGGGAGGAAATGAAATGAGAAAGTGCCTGGCACAACCTGGTCCACAGTAGCTGCTAAACAAATGTTAGTTCTCCCTTTTCAACAAAGTGCTTATTGAACCACTCAGCCTAGGGCAGGGTCAGTCTGTCTTGCTGCTGCTGAATACCCAATGCACGTTAAGAGGCACAGAGGGAGTATTTGTGAATTACTAGTTACTTTCTTCTGCAAATGAAAGGCATTTAGATTCATATCTTATATCTCTAAATGGACAGGAAACCCTTGAAGACAGACTCTATCCCCCTCACCTCTCCTCCTCCCCCCAGGAGGCAACTCCTGGCATACACAGTAAATGCTGCATGCAAGGTATGGAGAAGGAGCACCAGGGCAACTCAGGCAAAATAGAGTCCTTCAGAATGTGCAGAGCTGCGGGTTGAGGCTCTCTGGCAGGGACACAAACTGCTGGGAAGTGCCTGCAGCCAGCAAATCTGCCTGGCAGACCATGGCCAGGCTAAAATTCCCTCTCACCTTCTATTCTCAGAGCTATTAGTTGTTTTTTTTTTTCACTTAGAGAGGTTTCAAGAGACAGTGGGTCAAATGACCTAATAATGGCTCAGATAGTTCTTACAATACAGTGTGAAAAGTTGTCAGTGGCCTGTTAAGAATGTAAAAGGAAGGCCTTCTCCGGCTTCAGTCAGCTCTTCAGCTCCCTGTGATTTCTTTATGCCCCTGGAGTGGTGAGTTTTATGCATTGGTGCGAATTGGGAATTAAATGTAAGTCGTGAGTTTGCTCCTTAGAGGGTCACTTCATTTCATCCAGAGACAACATTTCCCAGGCAGGACCTGAGCCTACTCTCCTTAGCATCTGTCAGCTCACAGAACTGCCATTTGCAAGCCCAGATGAAGTCGTGTTGGTCATTCCGTGTAACTAGCTGGGAGCAGCGGGCCAGTCCATCAGCAGCCCTAGGAGCCTCCATCAAACCTCTGCCCTACTGCGTGGTGGGCTGGCCATCCCAGCTGTCAAGAGCAGGCTTTTGAAGTCAATCTGATGAATCTGTACAGTCCTGAGAACTCTGGTGGTGGAAATGCCAAGTTGGTTAGAGAGACTTCAGGCCCCTTTCCTTTTCTCTTAGCACCATCCTGGCTGTCTGCGTCACTCATGTTCAGTAACCTCTATTTGGCAGGGAAGACGAGGCTCAGCTGACTGTGTGTGTGTATATCATTCCATAAAAGCGCTGTTTTGAAAGAAGTACTGGATTTGGGATATAGAAAGAAGTAGAATTTTAAGAAACTTAAAAGCATGACTTTCATGCAAATAGAGGCTGAAGACATGTGAGAGATTTATTAATTCATTGTGAGTGACTGTGAGATGCTAAATCTGTTCAAAAAGCATTTTGGGGAATTGGGTATTTATAGGTATTTCAAAAACAAAATATTAGGAGAAGTGGGCTAGATTCAGCTGAAAACTATTGTCCAATGGAAGACGTCTTTGGTCTGCTCTTTTCTACTTAGCAGGAATTATTTGCATTTTTCCCCAATGAGATTTGAAGTTAGCATGCAACCAACATTAGAAAGTTTGAGAAAGTTGGGCCTCCCTGGTGGCGCAGTGGGTTGAGCACTGCACTGTGATGCATCCGCTGCACAGCAGCGTGAATTCAATCCCCGGCCGGGGAGGGGCCCATATGACACAGTAGACCTCTCCTGCCTCACCCACTGCTCCCCTCAGCAGAGTATTTCAGTTGATCCGCCTGTTCTGTTCCCCACTCTGTCTCTGGTGACTTCTCTTACCTCCCGTGACTCTGGCCTGTACCCTAGCCCTTGTGTGCATAGATAAATAAATCTTAAAAAAAAAAAAATCCCCCACAGTTTTTAAAAAAAATAGTTTGAGAAAGTGAACTTAGTAGAAGTTTACACTTTCAGTTGCTAATAGAATCAAATATATGGTATATTTTCCAAGACCATTGCTCCTTGGGCAGTATTAACCACAGTGACACTGAGAGGATGTGCTAAATGCTCTAGGCCTTATATCCAAGTTTCAGAGAATTGCTCTTTATGTCCTTTCTTTTTTAAAAATTATATATATATATTTTACATTATTTTTCATTTTTGTAAGTGTATATTTCTGGTCCTGTGAAATCCCCATCACCAGCTCACCTGTGCACCATCACCATGGTCCCTCGTGCTCTTCCCTCCCATTTTGTTCCTTCTCCCTCCTACTCCCCTCGGGAATGTCTCAGATTTATAGTTGTCTGTTGATTTTGATTTTTAATTTATTGTCATTAATTTTTTTCCTTAGATCCTTATTTATTTCCTCTACATTCCTCCTATAAGGTCCTTTTCTTAATGTCTGCACTTTGCTACTCATTTGCTGAGATGTTGGGCCAGTCACTGGGTCTCTCTCACCTATAAGATGAACCAGTCATGTTTACAGTACAGGGATATAATAGCTCTTGGGTAAGATTTTCAAAAGTCAGGGATGAGCATCATGAGTTTGTCTATGTCTAGCTGAGGGATGGGGAGTACAAATGAAAACTGATTCTGACTCCCATCCTGCTTGCTGATTGCATGGCTTCAGCAGCCCCTCTGACCTTTGCCCTCTGGTGGATACTCGTCCCTGCTTCTTTCTTTCTAAAAGATTTGTCTGTGGCAGTGTCTCACCTAGCTCTAGAGTCCTCCCTTAGAAACTGCTGTGTATCTTTGTGACTTGATTTCAGGCTTAAAAACTGTGGTACACTTTACAAGGTACCAACTCAGAAGCACCTGAGATGAGTTTTCCCTTAAACTGAGTTAGAAAACAGTATGAAAAAATAAAGGATCAATTTTCATAAATATGAATGGTGGTGAATGCCCTTCTGGCTGGAGTTCCTCCTACCAGTGTAATGTGTTTTTCTTAATGTGGCTTTAAATCTTTCTCCCCTGTCTACTCCACCAGCTTCCACCTGAGAATTCATTTCCCTTCTTTTCAGATTGTCCTGGGGAGCAAACTGATGTGTGTGTGTGTGTGTGTGTGCGTGTGTAATGAAAGTTGTTCAGGAAGTCAGTCATTTAATATACTGGTCCAGTTTCTGTAGTATAAAGAGTAATGAGAACAACTAAACAGGCTTCCTGAGAATCCATTAGGACTCTGAGCTGGGGGCTTTCTTTGTTAGGTCTGTGTATTCCTCTATGATAATGAGAGTCCACTGCAGCAGGCTACCACACACTGCCATTCGTGTCCCATTCCTGGTGATGCTTTTCTCCTCAGGTCCAGCTACAGTGACAGGGGGTTTGGCTTGTAGTTGTACCAACCTGGACCCCCCAGGATCATTATTTATGAACTGTGGCACAGCTTTCCTAAATCTTGATTTTCTTATTGGCAAAGTGAAGTTCATTTGAGCAGCAAAGGAGATCACCAGTAGGAACATTTTGTATACCAAAGCTTATGTACATGCGGGTGGAATCCCTGAGCAAATGGCTTCTTAAGTAACAATACTTTTGGGAACAGTTTCCTGGAATGAAGCTGCCCTAGTTCTAGATGTCCATGGGTATGCGGAAAAGGTCTTCCTCTGTCAGCACTTGTTTCATAATGGAAGAGGAGAAGGAGAAGCAATGTCCTTCTCAGGGCCAGGACCCTTGGATGAGATTGGGGATGAGGCCAAGTCAATCTTTATTCCAAATATTCACATTCCGGAATTTCAAAGTTTTGCTGGCCTCCTCCTTCCTTCCTCAACAGTCATTTGGTCTCCACATCCTGCCAGTTCTATCTAACTATCTCTAGAATCTGACTTCTCTCTACCTTCCTTGTAGCTTTCCCTGAGCCTCACCCCTGACTTTGTCACTTGAAAAAGACAACCGACCTGCATCCAGATCTCCAGGCATCTTCTTTCTCCTCACTGCCACCAAGGGTTGAGGTGTGGTTCCCAATCATTTCCAAAATGAGGTTCAAATATCTTTCAGGAGTGTACAAAGTCCTGGCAATCTGCCCTTGGTTACCTTTCCAGCTTTTTTATTTTTCACTCTCCAGCAATTCAAATGCTTTGAATTTATGATCCCCGTGATGCCTTTGTTTAAGCTATTCCCTGTGGAATTTTGTAAAAGAAGGTGGCCATTGAGGCATGGGGGAATAAATATCTAACTTTGATCTAAGTGTTTCATGTTGCTACCAGAACCAGTTAAAAGCACAGAATCCCTGGTTTTATATCCTACCTCTAAAATTCTGAGCATTTTGGGATAGACCCCCAAAGTCTACATTTTTACCAAGTGCTCCAAGAGGGTGATTTAGAGCTAAGTCTCAGTTTGTCATCTTTAGGATGAGAATAATAATAACCTGATTACTTTAGAGTATGCCATCTGTTTTTGGCTGGCTTTGTGACTATTAGAAGAGATAATATATGAGAAAAAGCTTAACATTTATAGAATGCCACACTGATATTTTGTAGCTCACATTTGACGCACAATTCGGGAACAAAGCAGTGTGTACGTAACAGCACATTCTCCTCCTTGTCTAGAAATAGTCACTCAGGCAATTCAAACACCTAGGTGATGATAAAAGTGGAATAGTGTGTTCCTGTCAAGAATTTTCAAAGAATTATTAGGTTCATAAAAACTCTATCAGGTACCAGCTATAACTAGTTAGAAAATATGATGGAAAAGATCCTTTTCACAATAACAACAGAACCATAAAGTGTCTAGGAATGTGCAAGACCTTTATGAAAAAAGGCACACAAAAAAGAGCATTTTGCTGAGATACATAAAAGAAGACAAATGAGAAGCAGCTCATGGGCTTGTGTGGGGAGCTCTGAATTGTAATAAGCTCCCCAATTTAACAAGTTTAAAGTCATTCCAAAAGGATTCTTGAGTTGAGAAAATGACAGAATGGTGATAGTGGTTATATGGAAAATTAAATTGGTGAGAATAGTTAATAATTAAAAAAAGTGACAGTTAACTGTGTTTCTATATACTAGCATGTATTATAAGGTTATACTAATTAAAGTAGTATAGCCTCAGGGCCTCCCTGGTGGAGCAAGGGGTTGAGCGTCATGCTATGGGACTGCTGCAGCCACTGCGGTGCGGGGTCCATCCGCTACCAGGGAGGAGACCCACATGGCCTGCCTCCCCACTGCTCTCCTCAGCAGTGTATTTCAGTAGATCTGCCTGTTTCACTCCTCACTCTGCCTCTGGTAAATACTCTCACCCCCTGCATTCTGAACTATACTCCAGTTCTTATATGCATAAACAAATAAAAACAAATCTTAAAAAAAGATAAAGATGCAGACACGTATATACTGCTGGAGAAAATGTAAATTGGTTTAAGTTTCTTGGCAAACCATTAGGTAACAGATCAAAAACCTAAACACAGGTCTGCCTCTGACTCAGCAATCCTAATTCTGCCGTGCATTTCAAGGAATAATCATACAAGCATACAACAATATATACGTGTGACACTCTTCACCACGGTAGTGTTTTAATGGCTAACTGTTGGAGACAATCTGAATACCCAATAATTAGGGATTGATCATTACCTTATAATATTACCTTGTAAAGAGTACTGAGGACTATGGTAGGATATAGTAGGTCTAATAGTAGGAGATAAAATTATGCTTTTAAATGTAAAAATACTTATAGAAAACACTTTGTTTTTCCCATATTTGTTGCTATGAACATGTAAATTGAAAAATATTTGGTGTTCAACAATTGTGGCTATTGTGTTAAGTGTTACATAATAAATATGTGGCTACTGTTACATACAGATAGGATTACATGTCACCTAAGTTGCCTCCCATCACTTAAATTCTACCCTTTCTTCTAGGTACATGCTCTGATTTTGTTTCAGGCTTATCCAGATTTATTTTAGGTGGCAGGGCTGAGCTTAGATGTTGACAAGCAGGATTATAGGATGAACCGTCCTGCTGCAGTGGAGCTATATAAACTCCGTCTTGCAGAACGACCCATCTTTTTCAGAAAGTTATGATAAACCATTAATGCTCTACCTACACCTGATTTTCTAAGTTGCCAAGAAAATATTGTGCATTTGAGGATGCTGGAATCTGCCAAAGTGTATTAGTTGTAAACTGAAAGAAGTTATATGGCTGCAAAGATAACAGCAGCGAATTGGTTCTAAATATAGCCCTTTCCTGACAATGTCTAGGTGGAATGAAATAAACTTACCAGGCGAGGGTTCAGAGTGTGTCTTTCTACTTACAATAGCTTATTTTCCAAAGTATTAAAAGATAATTTAAAAAACATTAAGCAATTTTTCTCTCTCTTCTACTTTGGTGATGGTGGCATCCTAAATTATGTTTACTTGTCTGCCTCTTTGTTATTCAGGTTTCTACAAATTTGTGTATTTGTGGGTTTCCCCCTTTGTAGGAAGCCCAGAATAGGAGTTCTATTCAGGTAATAGCTTTATTTTCACTTATCCATTATCAAGAAATATTAATACTTGCTGGTTAATTAATGAGCAAATGAGGATATAGAAATGAAAATTTGAGATAACATAGTTCTTGATCCCTTTCTGCAATAAATATCTGCAAGATCATCATCTTTAAGTTAATGTCAGGGTATGAAGACTACATCTACCACCTGTATGTTCACGTATTTTTCCCCAATTGTTTTCCTCAAACCATTTAAAAAAATCAAAGTATAATTTTGGGGATGATGATTAGCAACATGAAGTAAGTTGTTAGCCAGTAAAGGGATTCTCTGAGTATTTGCTACCCTCGGAGACTGTGGATGCGTTGCCCATCATGACTGCTAAGAGACCCTGTTTGTGCTTGGCACCTGGGGTTAAGTGAGACTTGGAATCAGCTCTCTGAGACTTGGAATACTTACTCTGAATTTTACTGATGTTAGACTTTAAAGGATTACAAAATTGTTAGAAATATAAGTGGGAAGCCATGTAATATGGCCTCCATGTAGTTTCACATTCAAGGACATACAGCACTAACAACCACAAGTCTGTATTAACCAGTGTGACTCGAAGTGAAGATAGGCCATCAAAGGCAGATTCAGACCATGAGTCACAGCACTGCTTCCACTCAACTTCTCAGCATTTTTTATAGCCTACCACAGCCCTGAAGTTGAGCCCTTACCCTCATTTCTTCACCAGCAGATCTTCTGTAAATGTTTTACTCTCCTTTCTGCTAATGTAAGAAATCCCAGAGCTTGCTTGCCCGGTGCTCTCCTTTGGACTTTGCAGGGGAAGGGAACTGCAGAGCCAAAGGCACTTCTTCAGCAGAAAGGGTATGGTAGTAGTGAGGAAATTGACAAGGGAAAGATAAAACATTTCTCATTTAATACCCTTGTATTCTCCAAACATTAATAATACATGTATTTATTTGTAGGTCAAGAGGTTATTATTTGTCAAACTCTCTTAGGAGTCTAGCACCACGTCTTTCTCTTGAAACTCATAGATACTCAACAGCTCAAACTACCGCACTGTCAATGACACCAAGGATAATTGGGACTGCAATTTTTGCTATATCTGAAGGTTAAAGACTCTATTATAGAGATAAGATTATGACCCTCTTGAGTCATCACTAATTGGTCAGAAGCAAAATGAGATTGTGCCAGAGGAAGTCATGTGGATTTGCAGTCAAGACCGTGTGTGTAGCTCCTAAGAGATAGAGAAGGCAGCTTTTGGAGCAATAGGCTTTCAGTTGAGTATGTGACAGGGGACAGAGAGGGGCTGTTTTCATGACTTGCTTCCTCCAAGAAGTGTATTTGAATCATGACAATGGGGGGAGGGATGGGGAGTTTGGATTGGGTAGTTTGGTTGGTGATGGTGGTTTTTGTTAATGAGCATTGAACCTGAATGGGGCTTAAGAACCTACATTTCCAGTAAGTTCCCAAGTGGTGTCCTTGTCGCTGGCCTGCAAGCCACACTTTAGGTGACAAAGCTCTCACCCTTCCCTTAAATGTGGCTTCTTAGAGCTCCTTAGCTGGTTGGCAGATGTATTTGGAAAAGGCAGTATATTCCATGTAGGAAATGCAGAATGAAATTGGGTCTGGACAGTGATGGAGTATTCATTCTTAGCTCCCCCTTCACTGGTCTTCAGAAATTAAGAGGGTAAGGGGTTAATCACTTTATGAATCCTGCAGAGAGCCAAAGGCATGAGGGATGCGGAAGTCTCCTGAGAAAACTGCCAGTTTCCTCAGTGGGGATTTGAAGCAATGAAGGGACTGTGGCCAAAAAAGAGGACCATAAAAAAGATGAGATTATAAACAAGTAATTTTGAGTCCTGGAAAATTTTGTCTCACTCCCTTGGGTCATCACTGAGGGGAAATTGACTTCAGAATGGGGGAGCATCAGTAAGGGGGGCAGGCAAACAATTTGGGCAAATGAGACCATGAAAGGACTGATTTTCTCAGTCATTTATTTCAATATTTCAGCAGATTTGACCTAGCGGTTTAGAGCATAAAAGCCAAAGTACTTTCTTCTTTATAGTCATTTCTGAGTGCCTTTTTGAAGTTCTGTGACCTAATTTATGAAAGTATTCTGGATATGTGCAAGTTCCTTGTGTTTCTGAACTCTGTCTGTCTGTCCACCATCTGGGCTGTGTGGGTAGGGAATCAGGAGGAGCTGTGGAAGTCAGGCAAATTTATCTTCTCTAGGTGAATGCCCCTCACCCTGTTATCTCTCTCTGGGCTAGTAACTGTTATCCACTTTCCTCTTCTCCCTTACCAAATCTGCCCTCTTTTCTCCCCCACCCCAATACTGCGACACTACAAATGATTAAATAACTGGCTAGACTGATGAGTCCTTATAGGCAAAGACAAGCTTTGAGGATCCAGCACAGGGTCTGCATATGAGTGGCAGTCAGTAAATGGGTATTTGCTGAATGAATGGATGATCTAACTAGCACCCCTCCCCCAGCACCAAGGAGGGCATACATTTGAAAAAGGCTCATGTCAAACTGATAACTCTCTAATAGGGATCTCAGGAGCATCTGACAGGCTGGGGTGAGTTTATGGAAACTTGAGGCTTTCACAGTGGGAGGTCCTGGTGATACTCTCGGTGTGGATGCCAGAAGACATAATTGTTGAATTGAAGCTGATCAATTCCAGAAGACAAAGAACCCATGGCTTGGGCAAACTCCAAGATAGACGGCGGTGGAGAGTTTGGCTAGTTCTCAACACTGACAGTTGAGAAATCTCTGATTCTCTGATTCAGTGACATAAGGCAGCATCGAGGTTGCCAGTTTCAAGGCGTAGGGGCGAATGGTTCATGTCCTTAACCCCAACTTCTGCCAGGGATTGGCTCCACCATCACCAGCCATGCTGCTTGGAAGCACTGTGGGGGGTGGTGCTGGAACTGCAGGGCCTGTGCTTCCAAACCTGATCCCCCAGGCAAGAAGCATAAAATGTAACTTATAAATTAGGCCCAGTAAGAGATTAACAGCAGCAACCACTAATAAAGTAGAATAGTTAATATAATAAAAGTCACATGAATGTATTTTAATTTTAAGTCTCTCTTTCAAAATGTCTTACTGGGTGCAATATTTTCAGATTGTAGTTGACTGCAGATAACTGAAATTGTATAAGGCAAAACCATGTAGGGTGGAGAGACTCCTGTAGTTGCTTTTATATATGATATCATGAAGAGTAAGAAGGAAATAGTTTTATAAATAAATAAATGCTGACCCACCTAAAAATAGAAAGGATGGAGGAAAACAGAGACAAGAAGCAGGCAGTGGCCTAAACCAGTGAACGAAATCACTAAACAGATGATTTAAAATACTCTAAAATGTACATGACTTTGAAGTATTCAGTGAGTGTACTTTTAGTGGATGTGGGATGAAGAGCTGGCACTTGCAGGCAGATGACAGCAGATGTTCGTGGTTAACAATACACAGGTATCTATCTACTGCCTGGCTCTTTGTGTGACACTAACTTGAATTCTGGATACTTTCACCTTGAGAATGATAGAGAACTTGACTTTTGGAATTTATACGTAAGTAGAAATCACTTATAAGAGAATAAGCAAAGGTGTGAGAGAGAGAGAGAGAGAGAGAGAGAGAGAGAGAGAGAGAGAGAGAGAGAGAGAGAGAGAGAGAGAGAGAGAGAGA
>JAGFMF010011823.1:5278021-5300469 GCA_019455555.1 Galemys pyrenaicus
GGAGAGGAGAGGAGAGGAGAGGAGAGGAGAGGAGAGGAGAGGAGAGGAGAGGAGAGGAGAGGAGAGGAGAGGAGAGGAGAGGAGAGGAGCTAGAAAATTTAACCAAATCCTTCTTAAACAATTATGGAGAATTTCCTAATTTCCCTGTTGAGTATTATCTCATCTTCGTTTTTGTATTCTTAAGTGATGTTTCTAATCTCATCCTGTCCCTCTTTTTCTGTTGCATTTCTGGAAACAGGAGTGGGGGAGTGAAGGGAGGTAGGAAATTCTAGGAGTTGGGGGTGGAGGGCTTGGAGGATGGTGAATTCCAGGCAGGAGGAATAACAAAATAGCTTCTTTTATTATAGTTGCATGTTAAAGGCTATTGATTACGCAGCAGTGGTATTTTTCCTAGGATTAAAATTTAGAAATATCTCTGGACTGTTTTCTAGGGTAAAAAATTATTTTAAATCATGTTTTGGGATTGAACTGCTAGAATGCATGAATTGATTTGGATGGATGGTACCAGGTATTGGAACTAGTTCTTTGATATGGTTTTAACCATAATCCAAATTTATACTTTGGTCTATCTACAGATACCTAATTATTTAGCATAACAGTTATAGGCAGAACAAAGTTCCCCTTTAGACAGCCACCTCCTAACTCCCCAAACCCTGTTAATGTGTTACTTATGTCCTAAAAGTGAATTTTTAGATGTGCTGAAATTAACTTTTTTGAGCTGGGGAGATTATTCTTCATTGGCTGTGGATGCAGTGGAATCAGCACAAAGGAAGGAGGGAGGCCGAGAGTCAGTCCAAGAAGCAGAGGTCGGCGTGATGTGAAGGGGACCATGAGCCAAGGGATGAGGGCAGCCTCTGAACACTGGAAGAGGCCAGGAATCGATTCTGCCCTAAAACCTGTGTGACTATAACTCTACTAATTACTTGATTTTAACCTGGTAAGACCTCCAGAACTGTAAGATGTTAAGATATTGTTACAGCAACAATTGAAAACTAATATGGTAATTTTTTTGTTATAAAATACCTACTAAACTGATATAAATGCTATGAAATCCATAATGTTTAGGGAGAGAGGACAGCCTTCCACTTGCTTCCATGTAAAGGGCCCCCAGGAGAATGGAGAGAATGGAAAAAGATTTGATTTGTAAATCTGGGCACAGTCCCTGGGAAGTGTGGCTCAACTTTCCCACTTTCCCTTTGGAATCTGTCTACCTAGAGGTAAAAATTCTCTGTCCTCCTTCTGTCCCTCCGTCCCTCTCTTTCTTTCCATAATACACACACACACACACACACACACACACACACACACACACCCCTTTCATTGCTTTTTGTGATGGATTAGACAGCCCACAATCACAAATTCTTATCTTTTTTTGCTTGAGCTGTCTGTTTTTCAAGTAGGGAAAAGAGGCATTATTTATGGAATCCCCTGAAATGTAACTGATTGCATGGATAGTCTTTCTCTTTTCCTTGAATAAGTTCTTTTCATTATTTATTTATAATATCTTGCTAAGTTCCAGAGAGTATTTAAAATGGTATTTACATATATTGCAATTAAAAATGAGGAGCACGGGAAAAATGAAGGAAGGATTTACTAGATGAAACTGGAGTAAGCTTAGAATATAAATATATATCATGAAAGTATGTTCCTGTGCTGGTCAGGGGAGGGGTTGGGGAACATCAAAAATTTAGCTGTGTGCTCTTTATCAGTCAAAGCAAAGAGGAAAGACTATTAGCTAATCACTTATGGATTATGGAATATATATATAATATACAGAATCAAAATCAAGTGATTTGTAGTTTTGACCGCAAAACACCAATTACTTTTTTAAAAGAAACAACTGTTGCAGAACTGAGACTGAAAAACTGTTTCTTTCTAAAGAGAACACAGAATGTAGTGAACAGGGTTCTGAGCATCATCTCGAGTAAGTGTGGCTACACAATTCACCCTCTATTTCTTACAATATCCCTTAGTGAAAGTAAATAAAGAAGAATAAAACACATGCCTTTCATTTATATTGAATATTTATGGAGCATCTTTTATGGATTGGGGCAAGGCTTGGTTTTGGGTACATATTGGTGAGTGAAACAATCTTCCCTACCTTCAGGGATCTTATAATCTGGAGGAGGAGCCACATACTGTAAGAATAACCCCACACTAGGAACATATAAAATTGGTGATGTAAGAGAGTGTGAAAACAGGGGGCTCACTTTAGATTAGGGGTTGGGGACAGCCACCTTGAAGGAAGTGACATCCAAGCTGACACCTTAGTGATAAAAAAAGTAAGTGAACAATGCAAAGAATATTTATGTGCGTACTAGGAAGAAATTGAGGATGTCTGTATAGAACATTCTAGATAGAGGGAACATAATATACAGGGACCCTGAGGAGGAAAAGATATGGAGGATGAAAGTGTGGCCTACGTGTAGTTGATGGAGGCGGAAGGTGGGTACGGAGAGAGCAGACAATGGCCTGGAGAGTGTGTATATTTTATAGTATGCAAGTGGTAGGAAGCCTTTGAAGGTTTTTGAGGAAGGAAGCGATATTTTCTAATTTATATTTTAAGAAGCTTCCTCTGGCTGCTGTGTGACAGAGGGAAGAGAGAATGGGGAGTCTGTTGCAGTGGCCCTGGAAAAGGAAGTTGGCAGCTCTCACCAGGTGGTGGCGGTAGAGAGGTGGGGATGGTCTGCGGTGGTGTCAAAGGCACGGGTAGGTGGCTTGCTGCTGATCTAGAGAATGTATCTCCCAATTCTAAATCTGATTTAATCTTTAATCAATTTTAACTGTCTCTTAACTGATTGGCTACAGCATTTAAGTTAGTTTCATGTGCAAATAAATTGGGGCTGTCCCTTAGGAGGACAATCTTCATATTTTACAAGGGTCTGTTTAGAGCAGTTCTCAACCTTGGCTACACTCTGGACCAATTATGACTGAGGTCTAGGCATAGATATCTTCTCAAGCTCCCCAAGTGATTCCATTATGCAGCCGAGATTAAGAACCGTCGCTTAGCACATGAGATTGATGATGAGGTGTAACATTTAAGGTTAGAATTAAATCCAATATTCAAGACTGTAAACAAGTTGAAGAAGAAACATTTCTAATGTGAGGTTTGAATGGAGCCAACTATTTAGTTTTCCCTAACCAACTCTCATTGGTTAATAGGGAATATTAAATCATGCTTAACCAGGAAAACCAACATCCTTGGAGACACACTAATATTCAGCAGCTCTTGTCAAATTTATCTGGAACCTTGAACTTTAGTAATAAAGGTGAATTCTTAGCACTGCATGAATCAAAGTACAGGTTAATTAGACATAAAAGGGTTCACCTCTAAATTACCGCCGGTGACCAGCAGTTTTGAGCATCTGGTGGTTGTTCAGTGGTAGTTTTAACAGAACAACCAGCCTGTACCTATCTATTAGGAAGTTTCCCAGATATATGCATTTATTAGCCCTCCTGTATCAGAAATGATTCATGCCTGCATTGAATTGGCCCAGGGTTCTGACAATTCTAGATAAGCTATTAGCGCTGGGAGGGCAAGGAGTGTAGTGGACACACATTGTTCCTTCCAGCACTAAATTCATACCTTCTTCTGTTTCTTAAAAGTGCCCTGAGTTTCTCAGCATTATGCACTGGGTTCTGACTGTATTTTGTGTTAGGCTCTGTAGTGATTATTAAGTGTGAGCTATGATTAGCATAAGCCTATCATGTATTTCTATCCTGATCACACTGACTAGCTAGGAGTTGGTATATCAGTCATGCCAGGCCAAGTGGGACTGAAAAACCTCAATTTGGGCCTTCCTTTATTTGGGCCTCCCTGGTGGTGCAGCGGGTTGAGCACCACACTGTGAAGCATCTGCTGCACAGCAGTGCAAGTTCAATCCCCAGCCAGGGAGGGGACCCATAAGGTGCAGCAGACCTCTCCTGCCTCTCCCACTGCTCCCCTCAGCAGTGTATTTCGGTCTATCTGCCTGTTCTGCTCCCCGCTCTGTCTCTGGTGAATCCTCTCACCTCCCGTGATTCTGTACTGTTCCCCAGTTCTTGTATGCATAAATAATAAATCTTCAAAAAAATATTTTAAAAAAAAAGTTCCTTTATTTGACTTATAGAGGATGGACCCTTCTCTAGCTAGAATGGTTAAGCATCTCTCGGAGATGATGCTAGTCATTTGGAACCATGAAAAGAATCTCTGCAAGTGCAGAGCCAGACCTGAAAAGGCAGGACTGACAGATGTGTGCGGCATGAAGAAACCTGCATCTGAAGCTAGGACTGCCCATGTACCTCTCAGTGACACAGGGACCATGTCTCTCTACCTTATTCTAGCATGGCAACAAATACTTATTGAATGACTAAATGATAAACAGAGGAAAGAGAACAATGTTAGGACACAAAATCAGCATTGGACTTATGCTATTGCAGAGAAAAGAACATTATCTAGGAGTCCGAATGCCATCATTTTTCTTGAAAATTTAGATACATTTGGTGAGCAGGTTCCACTGCTGGAGATTCTGCCCTAGAACTGGGCTAAGGATGTGCCCTCCCACATCCCCTGCTTGAGAGACCTGTTGAAGTTTCAAGGAGCCAATAATAGTCTTGAGTGTCTACACTGAGAAAACCTCAGTGTACTGTTTCAACACAATTATGCAAAATTTTGCTTATTCCTTGATTGGTTACTTCTTGTTTGCTTCATTTGATGATAGGGACAAGATTCGTATTTCTCTTAGGATTTACCCAGACTAGCTTCATTTTATTTTCTCATCCCAGATTTTGTCAGCATCTCCTTCCAGTTCTGTGTCCCGACCTGTTATATGGAGCTGGGTGGGAACCCATGCACTTGTTAAAAGGGGCTAAGGAATCTCTTTCCATTAAAAGTTGACTTCTCTTAATTCCCTGTAAACAGATTGTGACTTACAGATTGTGAAGATAAATTTTCAACTGGGAGGATATTCCTCCTATTCTCCATAATGTTACAGTTTCTAGGCTAGCCCACAATAGCACATAATATGGGTAAATTTTTACCAAGGTACATAAAAATCAGTACAAAGTTTTCTTACTCCACATACTGTTAGAGAAAAACAATTGTTAAAAATTGGTCTTGACTTCTAGTTTAAAAGATATGCTAGGTGCCAGAAACAGGATGAGGGGGATAAAAAGGATTAATAACAGTGAACATTTCCTGAATAACTTGCCACATAGGCACTGTGTTAAGCACACTAGGCGAATTAACTCATCTAATTTTCACGTTGACATTTAAAGGAGAAGGAGTCTCAGGCTGTAAAATTTTCCCAAGAATATAGTATTAGTAAGAGAGTTGAGAGTAGAAGGTAGATTTGTCTGATTTCCAAGCTCAGGCTTTACTCATTGTGTGCTTTTTGTAGATATTCCGAAGAAAACTTCTGGAAACTTACCAGCCTCTTAATGTCACTAGCTTATAGAAAGCCCAGTTTTCACAAACATGCAAAACTTTAATTTTAATGTTTAAATTACATGTTGTGCTTTAACTTACACATAAAATGGCAGAGGAGAGACTGAACGAGAACTATTTCAAAGCCCAAGGTGAAAGGTAAGAATCAGAGATGAGTGATGAGTGGCAAAAACATGGAGAAGGGAGGGAGGGAGAATGTGAAGTGATGGGAAACAGACTAGGGCTTGACCCTTCCCTGGAGTATGGCCCACTTCCCTTGGTTGTTGCCAGGCAAGAACTGGGGGTGGGGAAAAGAAGAGGGAGACACTCTTAAGCTGTGTCTGAAACATTGGGAATCTTGGTGCTATGATGTCTCCTTTGGGTTTATGAAAGGTCATAAATTAAGATAATAATACAAAGTGTAGTAATATTAGCTGCACAGTTAATCAACAACAAAACGAGTATTAGACTCTATGTTTAGTGAAGAGATTATAGCCCCAGATTTATAAGCTGATCTGTACTTAAGTCAGATTTGTATAATTTAAGAATATATATTTAAAAATAATGTCTTGTTTATTAATGTAGCTATGATTCTTCTGCCTTTTCTTTTCTTTTTTTTAAAGATTCATTTATTCATGCATACAAGAACTGGGGTACAGGCCAGTGTCGCGGGAGGTGAGAGGATTCACCAGAGACAGAGTGGGGAGCAGAACAGGCAGATCTACTGAAACACCCTGCTGAGGGGAGCAGCAGGTGAGGCAGGAGAGGTCTGCTGTGCCATGTGGGTCCCCTCCCTGGCCAGGGTTGAACTTGCGTTGCTGTGTGGTGGATGCTTCACAGTGTGGTGCTCCACCCGCTGTGCCACCAGGGAGGCCCTCTGCCTTTCTTTTCAATGGAACAAAAACAATTGTTTTTTTTTTTTTTTCTCTTGATTTCTTCCTCTTCTAATTTCGTTGTTTGCATATAGGGAGACAACTGATTTTTGATTTTGTAACTTGTTACTTTACTGAAGTGATTCGGTCAGTGAGTTTACTTTTTTTTATGGGTTTCTATGGGTATTATCATATTATCTTTTTAAAATTAAATCTTTTTTAATTTGCATCTCTTTTATAACTTTTTCATGCTTATGGCTCTAGCCGGAACATCTAATACTATGTGAAATAGTAGTGGAGAAAGTGAACATCCTTGTTTTCCAGCAGATCTTAGTGGAAAAGCTTTTAAGTTTTTCACCCCTGGGAATGATGTTACCTGTGGGTTTGCCATATTTGAGCTTTATTATTATTTATTTTTATTTATGCATACAAGAACTGGAGTTTGAACCAGGGGTATAGAGGTTAAGAGGAGTCACCAGAGACAGAGTAGTGAGCAGGACAGGCAGATCTACTGAAATACACTGCTGAGGGGAGCAGTAGGCAAGACAGGAGAGGTCTGCTGTGCCAGATGTGGGTCAACTCCTTGGTCAGGGAGCGAACTCATGCTGCAGTGGGTGGTGGTAGCTTGATAGTGCTGAGACTTTAACACCTTCACCACCAGGGAGGCCCAAGAACTTTATTATTTTTAAGTAAGTTCCATATATCCCCAGTTGTTTTTTTTTTTTTTTTGAGGGTTTTTATCATTAATGGATAATGAATCTTATCAAATGCTTTCTTGGCATCTATTGATATGATCATACAAATTTTATCTTTGTTTGCTGATGTGGTGAGTGATATTTCTTTTCAGATGTTGAACCATCCTTGTTTCCCAGAATAAATCCCAGTTGGTCATGGTGTATGATGCTTTTAATGCATTTTTGAATTTGGTTTGCTAAGATTTTGTGGAAGATTGCATCTATGTTCATCAAGGAAATTCATCTGTAGTTTTCCTTTTTTTGGTTGTGTCTATGTCTGATTTTGGTATCAGGGTAACGTGGCTTCATAAAATGTATTTGGAAGTATTCCCTCTTACTCAGTTTTGGGCAAGAGTTTTAGAAGTATTGGTATTAGCTCAATTATAAACTTACTAAGTGGAACTGTCTAGTCCTGGATTTGTTTTCTGGGAGACTTCTGATTACTGTTTCAATTTCCTTGCTTATAATAGGCCTGTTCAGTTTTTCTACTTCTTTCTTCCTGATACAGTCTCTGATGGTTGTATGTTTTTAATAATTTATTTTTTCTAGATCACTCAATTTACTAGCATACAAATGTTCATAGTCATTTGATGCTCTGAATTTCTGAGATGTCTGTTGTAACTTCTCTTTTGTTTCTGTCTCTATTTGCATTTTCTTCTTCCTTTTTTCTTTCTTAGGAGGTTTGTCTATTTTGTTTATGTTTTCAAAGAACCAGATTTTGTTCATTAATCTTTTGGGCTGTCTTTGATTTCTATTTCATTTATATTCGTCTTTTGATTTTATTTGTTCATCTTTTTCTAGTTTCTTAAGGTGAGAGCTAAGATTATTTCAGTTCTTTCTTGTTTCTTGATGTAGGCCTGTGTTACTATATAGTGCTCTCTTAGTACTGCTTTTGCTATGCCCCATAGATTCTGGTAGGTTGTGCCCTTATTTTCATTTGTCTTGAGGTATTTTTAATTTCGTCTTTGATTTACTCATTAACACAATAGTCATTCAATAGTGTGTTGTTCTGTCTCCACATATTAGAGGTATTCTTGCTTTCTTTTTGTGGTTGATTTCTAGTTTGGTATCATTATTATCAGAAAAGATTCTTGGCATAATTTCAAGCTTCATTAATTTATTGATACTTGTTTTGTGACCCAATGTATGGTTAATCCTGGAGAATGTACCATGTGCCCTTGAGAAGAATGCATATTCAGTTTTTTCAGATGCAGTGACCTATAAATGTCTATTAAACCTAAGTGGTCTAATTCTTTATTTAAATCTATTGTATCTTGGTTTATTTTCTGTCTGGTTGGTCTGTCCATTTGTGAAAGTGAATGTTAAATTCTTCAATCATTAATATATTGTTTCCAATGACTATTTTCAGATTTGATAATTGTCTTACACATTTTGATGTTTTTTCATTTGGTGAATATATATTGCTGAGTGTTACGTCTTCTTGATATATTATTCCCTTAGTCATTATATATTGTTCACCCCATCCCTGTCTTTTGTTACTATTTTTAGCTGAAATTTATTTTATCTGATATAAATATGGCTATACCTGATTTCCTTTCAGTTCCATTAACCTGTAGGATTGTTTACCAACCCTTTACTCTGAGCCTATGTTTATCTCTTGAGCTCAGGTGCACTTCTTGGACACAACAGAGAATTGAATTGTTTTCTGATCCAACCAGTCACTCTATACTTTTTGATTGGTGAGTTTGGTCCATTCACTTTTAGGGTGATTATTGATAGAAGGGGTCTGCTACTGCCATTTTGTACTTAATTTTCCAGTTGGCTCTTTCCTTGTTCAGTTCTTTGTGAATATTCTCTTCAATTTATATTTGAGAGCTTTTTGTCAACATTTCTTGTAGAGGAGGTCTAGCATTGGCAAACTCCTTCAGGTTCTGTTTGTCTGAGAAGGTCTTTATTTCTCCTTCATGTCTGAAAAAGAATCTTGCAGGACAGAACATTTTTGGCTGAAAGTTTTTATCTTTAAGTATTTGACCATTCCATTCTCTTTTTGCCTGTAGTGTTAGCTCAGAGAACTCAGATGTAAGCCATATAGGGATACCTTCATAGTTTATCTGTTATTCTCCCCTAATCAGCTTTAATATTCTTTATTTGTCTTGAACTATTGAAAGTTTTCTATTATGTGTTTTGGTGTAGGTGTTACATTTAGGTCTTGGGTATTCTTTTACCTCCATGGGCTTGTATATTTAATTTTTTCTCCAGGTGTTGAAAGTTTTCCACTATTATGTCCTTGAATAAGTTTATTTTTTCCATCTCTTGATTTTCTCTTTCTGGAATACCCATTATTCTTATGTTGCCTTTCCTCATGGAGTTGGATAATTTTTGAAGTATTTCTTCATTTCTTTTTTTTGTATTTCCCTTTCTTCTTTGCACATTACTCTCTTTAAGATCACTGATGCCATCTTCCATTTGGTCTATTCTACTTCCATAGTTATCTCCAGAATTTTATATCCCCTCTATTGATCTTTTTACATCATCATCTCCATTATTTTCTTGTTTAAAGCCTCAGTTTCTGTCTTCTGCTCATTAATTTTATCTCTATTTTTTTCTCCATTTTATTACTCTATTTCCCCCCAAGTTTTCTTGATACATATTATTTTTTTCTGTGTTCTCTTCCATGTCTTTGAATTTTTTTTTATCATGGCAATTTTGAACTCTGTACTTTATAGGAAGAAAATATCTATGTTTTTTTGTGACTGAATTTGGAGATTTGTCATCTTTTTGTGGTGAAATATTCTCTTAAGGGCTCAAGATGCCATATGTTTGTATTTTTCCATCTCCCCAGTTGTAGCTTTCTGTGTTGTTATGTATTCAAGAGTCCTTGAGTCCTTAAAACTTCTAATTTTCCAGTAAATATAATTGTATTTCAGGGAAAATTGATCTGTAGCTGCTTTATCTGGGGTTGAGGGAGGTGTATGGAAGGTCCAATCACTATTGAAAGTGAAGTGAAGGGGCAGTTCATGCTTGATATGACTAATAGCTCTTTTCTTTGTGTTTCCAGAACCATGGGTCTACAATTCGTATGCTTGACTTAATCGCATCAGCTTGAATCTCAAGGGGAGAGTGGGTAAGTGGCAGCATCATTCTGCTCATTGTCTTTTTCATTGGGTACTTTGCTCACCTGACCCATCCCCATATTTTTGCATGTCTTTCCCCACAGTTGGGTCCATATCAAGCAGCTCTCCCCTCACTAGGATCATTATATCATGGGAATGTGGGTTTGAATTGTAGTTTCTATCTCAGTTACTATTCCAGGTGCCTCTTGCCACATACCTTTTATTGCATAGATGTGACTTTCCTCAGTGCCTGTTATGTAGGGTTGTGTTGGTTTCTGATGTCCAGGAAGTGCTCTAGTTTTGTCCCAAGTCAAGAAATCTTCTGAATCCAGTGTACTTCTGGAATACTTTATCCTCCTGGGAGCAAGAAGGAAACTCCTCTGATGCTACCTTCTAAGCAATCCATGATTTAAAATCTTGAAAGGCATACAATAATAATAGAATCTTCATTGATGATCTTTTCTGGTTTAATTCTTGAACTTGTTTAAATTCTGACTTGAACCCCTTACTCTATGAGTCTTCCTAAATATTCAGTGGTTAATGCATAATGAATTAAATGAAGAGGGCAGAAGAGAATTCTCATGTTGAATATTTACTGGGTACCCTAAAGTTGAATGATTCATCATTTTTGCTATCATTCCTCCCACAAGGGAACACAGGCCATTGTCAACAGAGCCTTTCTTGTTCAGTGAATTTTTCCTATCAGGGAGTAAAGCAGTATGGCACAGAGTGCATGAGGGTTCCTTCTGGATGTTGTGGGAGCTACTCTTTCATTTTAGATGTTTCATTTCATTTTGGATGTATAATGCCCATAATATACAGTCCAATAGATTCCTTACATTTGATTATGTGGTGATGCAATATATGCCTTCTATTGATCTGAATCGTAAAGCTTAATAAAAAATGGAAACTATTTAAAAAGAATTAGTTTAACCATTTATATAAAAATGCTGCATACAGTAAACAGCATTTTTTGTTGTATTTGGTTTGTCTTGTTTTTTTTGTTGTTGTTGTTGACTTGTATTTGGTTTGAATAACATATGGGTTCTTCACAAAATGGAAGTGGAGATGAATTATTTTAAGATTAATATCATACAGAAACTTAAGATGCTTGCTAATGTGTGCCTTTCCTTCAAGGCCTGGCTTATTATAGACAAAACATAAAAGTTCAAATACATTTTGCACTTGGACATGCTAGGTATACTTTCCATCAATTCCAAGTTGCTCATACCTCTTTGGGTTTATCACCAAATCATTTACTTTGTTGTAGTCATTTTCCATCAAAAACATTTTGGTGGAAAATTTGGAGAGGTACTGTTTATTCTGACATGACCCTTTAAGTCACTTGAAGGTAGTATGGTCTTTAAAAATGGTATTTTTGCACGATTTATTTTTTTTTTGTCTTTTTACCATGAAATGTCCTGATCTGAGTATAAATTAGCTTGACATTTAGTTAGTGGATTAACCCAGTGGGGACTCTCTGCTCCTGCAGATACTTTTCAGGCTTCAGGCTAACTTCCCTGTTGGCCTTGGGTGCCAGCCTGTATTTTTTCCCACTTGAACACTTAACTACTATGCAAAGTTAACTGACTATTAATGTCCTAGTCATCTGCAGAGCTGCAGAAAGCACATAAAGGTAGTGAATGCAAGTGCATTTTGCTTTTACTTGCTTTCCTCACATCAATAAGTCTTAATTCTTCCCTGAAGTCACCTAAAACTACTTGCAAGTCATTTTTCTGGGTGTGTACTTAGAGACAGGGAGAACAAGCATTTATTTAAAATATAAATATAAAGCTGACAAGTAATTGATGGCATTAGAAATTGCTTCTTCTCTCTTTTTTTCTCAAGTATTTATGATCATATCTAAGACTTGGGAGTATACAA
The DNA here is from genome assembly GCA_019455555.1 of Galemys pyrenaicus. Taxonomy (NCBI): domain Eukaryota; kingdom Metazoa; phylum Chordata; class Mammalia; order Eulipotyphla; family Talpidae; genus Galemys; species Galemys pyrenaicus. Next base: position 5,289,990 of record JAGFMF010011823.1, read on the forward strand.
ATGAATTTTGGTTCATGCTTCCCCAGGAAGTCTAGAGAATAGATGATCATTATTATTTCAATGGTATTATGTTTTTTGACTGGCTATTTTAAATCTGCATTTTTCAATGTAGACCTCTAATGAGAATGGAAGAACACATGGATGGTGTGAACTTTCCCTGTGCTTGACCTCTCCCTGAGTAAATAGCATTTTGTGATCCATTCTAGAAATGATATTAACTTCAGAGGAAATTTCCTGAGCAATGTCTTTGATATCTGGAATTTACATTGTGTTAGTATTTCCCATTAACACTCAGGAAGAACGCAAATGACATATTGGTAGAGTACTTGCCATGGGTTGAATTTGAAGTCAAATTTTTAGATACTTCATTGTTGAACTCATACTTGACAAAGTGTAGTTTCTATCTTGTGGAACCATTATCACAAATGAGAAAAAATTACAGTGGAATCCTGTTATAATTGTCTTAGTTACATTAAATGAGTTAAATAATTTTCCTTGAAAAATCTAATTACATGGGTCCTGACATAACTTGATTTCATTATGGTTTTACTTGTTGTGTAAAGTCAGTTGGTATTTATGAAGTATTCCCTATTATGAGACTTAATAAGAATCCAAGATGGTTCTGTAGTGTGTGCACATGATTGCTATTCTTTACAGATTCTGTTGGACACTGATCATCCTCTCCTTGCTTCTACATTTATTCACTGTAAATATTCCCATAACTTTCTATTTACTCACAATTTCTTTTCTGTTGCCTAGCGCCTTCCACATCTTCAGCCATAGCATTTTATCTCTTTGAGATTAATCAGCCAGCAAGTATTTGTTATATTGGTACTGTAGCAGCCTTCGTAGAATTAATCTATAATTCCTAAAGCAATGGAGATTTCTGTTCAAATTACTCAGTATAATAGCTGATAGAGTAATATTTCATGCCAAAAAATACTTAATTGTTTTGGTGACCAATAGACATAGCTTAGAAAAAGATGGAATCTTTACTTTCTTTTAAATACAACTACACCTAGTTCATTTCAGAAAGACAATGTGTTCCATAACCATATTGTGAAAATCTTTATATTTTTGTTTAACCATGAGTAACCTCCCAACTTTTGCTTCTTCCAATTAACTAGATCCAAAACCACCTCTAGGTTTTTTCCAAAGGACTTATTGTCAATATTGTAAATTGTTATTTAAATATTATATCATATTTATAGATTACTTACCATAGAGGATAAATGTTTTCCATAGAGAATATAAAATTTTTATATTAAAGAATAAATATACATAGAAATAAAATATAAATTTCCTATAAAGTAAAAATGAAGGTCAGGATTGTTGTTCCTGAGAACTGCAAACAGATTCAGATAGCCACAGAGGTTTCTGTTTTAGTTCTTTGGAATTCATATTGGGTTTTTCAGCATAGAGCTAATGTGATAGCCTCCCCTGTCCACTGCCCTTAATTCCAGAAAATATGACACAGATTTCTTAAGAACCTTCTTTTCTCTTCCTCTAATCATCTTGAGAGAAGGCAGTTTTCATGTGTCTCTGTCCTGAAGGCACCTAGTAGTGACCATCATAAAATTACAGCTAAAGCACCCTGACTTGACTTTCTTCACCCCTGAAATAGAGAGCAAGCCCTTGACAGGCACAGTAGATCATTCAAGTGAGGTTCTGACAACTAAATCAATGGTTCTCGTCAAAGTAACTTCAGAAAGTTCTTGAAGCCATTTTAATTTCCCACATGTATCAGTAAAGTCATCTGGACCACTGAGTTGCAGTAATCTTAGAATGACATGGACACCGATGAAAGCCTATGAGGTGCCCCTCAAAGTTTCTCTGGTAACAAGGGTCAGATTTGTTGGATACTATCTCATTTCTATTTCTCTTTTAAAGTGTTATACATTAAGTTATGCTCAGCAGCTTGTGGAACTAGAAAGGTCATAGGCTGAGTTTGGGCCCCTGTTCTCTTACCACTTAGCAAATTGTGACTGTCGTGTTTCTTAATCATGTTGTTTTCGTCTCATACCTAAAAATGGGGTAATCACAGTCACCTCCCAGAATCATCATGAACATGTAGTGATATGTATGAAAGCTCTCATCATAGTTCCTGAAGAATGAGCAGGATTCTATGAATTGCATGCTGACTGTATTTTCATATGAAGTATGACAAGAAGTACTTAGCTCAAGACTTTCCCTTGACCCTGATTATTGAAAAGCTGATTATTGAAAAAGGTTACTGTGCTGGTGATTACTGTTGCTCTAACAACTTCCATAGCTTCCTAAAAGTGGTCTTGTCTTAGCTATACTTTTTTCCTTTGCTGGGCAACACAAAGAGACAGATAAATAAGCAAAATATTGGTGTTACCTTTAATAACACTTCTAAAATGGATTTGACTTCAGCTTTCTAAATATATCTGAACTCACAACTTTTACCCTCATCTTGCATTATGAGTCATCAAAATTTTTTTCCCCATATGAAAGATTTGTCATGTTAATCTGTGATCTTCCACCAGTGGAGATACTTTTTTTGGTCTACTCAAGGCCAAAGGTAAACCCAGTAGAGTGTACCTAAAGAGTGTTGAATATGGCTGTAAATTCACCAACACTTGGACAGAGCAGCGTGGGAGAACAGCTAGATGAGGTGGCAAGGAAAATTCCTTTCACACCTAAGCTGTACTTGCTAAAGACTGAGAAGCATGTGAAAAATTCCTTCATCTCACTGTGCTGTGATAACAAGACCATGTGTAATGGAGGTGGTCAGATGATGCACATCAATTAATTCTGACTACACTTTGAATTCAGTAGAAGTTCATAATAAAATCTGACTTACAAAACGATACCTACATTCTCATTAACATTTCTCAGTTATAGCCCTCATTTCTGCCATATTTAGACACTATTTAGAAAACCAAACAAGAAATTACCATTTAGGGCCATAATTAAACAGAAACTTAACAAGTGTGTAATTGGAATTTTTGACTAATTGCTAAGAGAATGCGATGTCACATGCCACTCTCCTGCCATTGGCCTAAGAGGGAAACCAGGAGGATATAAGAACTAATAATGACTCTTAAAAGCAAAAACATTTTAATGCTTAAAATTAAAAATTTAATTTAATATCAGAATATCAGGGACTGATATTCTGACATTTACACTATTTTGAGTGTTGCATAGATTATTGTGTAAACTAAAGAAAACCATGCTCTTTAATTTTTTTTTTCTCATGAGATAAAATGAGCTGGTTAATGTTTTGTCATATCATGCTTTCTGAGTTATGTCATCCTGTTTCCTGCTAGCGCCAAGCTCATTCTTTTTATTTTTTTTTAACAGCTCAACATTTTTTTTAGATTTATTTTATTTATGCATACAAGAACTGGGGTACAGGCCAAAGGTGTAGGGGGTGAGGAGATTCACCAGAGAAAGAGCGGGGTACAGAACAGGCTGAGTAACTGAAACACACTGCTGAGGGGAGCAGCGGGCGAGGCAGGAGAGGTCTGCTACTCTGTGTGGGTCCCCTCCCTGGCTTGCGGCAGGGATCGAACTCGTGCTGCAGTGGCTGAGGTTTGCTTCATAGTGCGTTGCTTAACCCACTGCGCCACCAGGGAGGGCCCCCTCATTCTTAACAATAGAGAAATTCTGATTTCTTTCCCATTTTTATAAGCAAAATGTATCTCACAAATATACTTATTTTTGTCTATTCAAGTTTCTGTGCAATACAGTTCCCCACTGTGTGTATGTGTTTGTCAAATCTGCTCCCAAAAAGAGAATTTGGGATCGTTTTCTGCTTGTTAAACACCAGAAAACATTCCATGACACATACAATTCTAGAAAAAATAGCCTTTCCCTCCACTCCCTGGTGGTGCAAGGGGTTAAGTCTCAGCACTATGAAGCTATCCACAGTCACTGTAGCATGAGCTTGATCCCTGGCCAGGGAGCTAACCCACATGGCACAGCAGACCTCTACTGCCTCACCTGCTGTTCCCTTAGCAATGTACTTCAGTCAATCTGCCTGTTCTGCTCCTGACTCTGTCTCTTATGAATCGTTTCACCCCTCTTCCACTTCCACACCTCTGGTCTACACCCCAGCTCTTGTATGCATAAATGAATAAAATAAATCTTAACAAAAATTCTAGAAAAAAAATCCCCCAAAGAATTCATTTGGGTCATCTACCACCACAACTGGTTTATATAACAGGATTTGTTAATGAGGCTTTGTTCAAATCAAAAATACTATGTCAAGTGATTCATGAAACTTGCAGTCTCTCTTAGAACTTGTAGCCTCTCTTGGAACTTGGTCATTTCAGAACTTTCTGGAATCAGAGTAGGCAGGAAGAATGTAGAAGGGGAGATTTGATATATGTAAAAAAATGCAGAAACTGTTTAAATTCTTTGTGAGTGCTGTGTTTAGCTTTTGGAATATTGAAATAATGAAGAAATGTATTATGTGTTCCATATGCACATTTGTCCACTGGGGAAATATTTATCCAAGCACAAAAAAGGGCTTATTAGAGAAAGTCATACATTTTCATTTTTATATTCCCTCTCTAGGAGAAAATAAATCTAAACTCAAGTATTTTGGTGGGTTCTAGTATAAGATTAGAGCATTTAATCTTCTAATTTAAATACAGTTCCAGAGTTAAGAATTGGAAGTGAACACTGCATCTCTATACTTATCTCTAGTACCAATGACCATTTCAATTGAAAAAACTGTGTGTTGCAGCAAAGGAAATTAAAAAAAAAAAACTTTATTCAAAGGGAATTTTATCCCATTTTTTTTTGTTTTGGAAATTTTGAAGCTTTGCAAGAATGAAATGAATACCCTGGATCTTACAACCAGATTCAACAAGATCTATGTTTTGCCACATTCTTTATATATGTGCACATAATTACTCTATGTATACACATATATATATCTACATATGCACATAATTACCCCCTCCATTTGAAATGGATTTGCATACATGGTGATGTTTTTTACCCCTAAGCATTTTAGAAATATTTCCTAAAATACAGATATTCTCCCATATAAGCAGAACAGCATTATTATACCCAATAAATTAACATTGGTTTCCTCAAATAATCTAAATTATACCATAGTAAAAGCCCTTTCTTTCAAATGACTGTTAGAGGATTGAAGTTAGACTTTTGGTGGAGGTCGCAGTATAATATAGATAGATACCAAATTATAATGTCGTATACAGAAAACATAATGCTATAAACTATTCTTACCTTAATAAGAAATGTCCTTAATTGCCGCAAAATATTTTCAATAGCTTTTTTTTTTTTCAAGTTAGGATCCAATCAGGTCAATATGGTGCATTTATTCTGGAATAGTCTCTAAATTGTTTTCCCCTCCCTATCATACTTGCTCTTTTTTTTTTATGATGTGGGTCAATTTTCTTATGATATGTGTTACATTCAAGAACTAGTAATAGTTTTGACATTAATTTTGATAATTTAGAATCATGAAAGAAACAGCTAAGAACTTGGTCTTGTGTATTAGTAAAAATATAGTTACCAAAGTGAAGAATGCCTTTATATTAATGTAGAAACCCCAGGAGTTTTATATTAGACAAAATAGATTTGGCAGGAAACATAATAGTATTTTGGGATCTTAATGTTTCCAAGTTTACTGGTTTTTAGATTTCAAATGAAAAGAAAGGGAACTGATTTCTTTAACAGGTCATTTTTTCCTCCGTGATATATTTAGCAAATGATTGGGAGTGTTGGTTTGGGGCTTACAAAAGAAATTGTATTTAAAGAAAAGAGCTAGCTGAGTAATCATATAGATAGTGATCGTTTGGGATGGAGTTTCACCTTCTTTTCATATGCACAAGAACAAATAAATCACATGTCTATTTCTTTCTAAAAAATATGTGAAAAAATTTAATGGTTTATTTTAATGATATATTTTAAATTCAAATTCAACAATGAAAGTATATATAATTAGGTGTGTGATATCCAACAATTTTAGATTTAAGCCAACATAACACTGTCATTACTGTTACTAACACTAATAAAACAGATCTCTTTCATATTAGGTCCATTATATGGAAATAAAGGTATGGTTTATAAATAATGTTGACAGTATTCAAATAATGTCTTTAGTTCCTGTTTTCATTTATTAAATTAAGAAATTATTAAACTACACAAATGTGAACTAATAGATGATTATTGTTTTAGGCCATATAGTTTTAAACCAAAAGATTATAACAGTTTGTTTATAACAATGGAAAACTAATACAAGATATTAAAACAAATTGAATGTAATCTAAATGTCTTCCCTCTTTTTTGCTTAAAGCAGGTTATTTGGGCCTAGATATTATAGATTGAGGTCATAGATATACTGTCTACCTAATAAGGCCCTATATGATAAACCCATATCTAACATCATTCTCAATGGTAAAAAAATAAAAAACTTTCCACAAAGATATATACAAACTAAGGAAGTCCATTTTCACCACTACTATTCAGTATAGTATTGTAAGTTCTAGTAAAAGGATTTAGACAAGAGAAAAATATAAAAGTAATCTAAATTGGAAAAGAAAATATTAAATTATCATTATTTACAGATGACAGGATAATAAACATAGAATATCCTAAAGATTCCACTGAAAAAACTAGTAGGAATAATGAATCAGTATATAAATTGGCAGGCTACAAAATTAATTAAAAAAAATAGTTTGTATTTTTATATGCAAACAATGAACTAGAAGAGAAAGAAATCACGAAAACAATCCCCTTTACTATCACATCAAAAAGAATAAATGCCAAGGAATAAACTTAATAAAGGAGGTAAAGGAGCTGAACAGTAAGACTATAAAACGTTATTAAAAGAAATAATAGACAAAAAGAAATGGAAAGATATTCCCTGTTCATAGATTGGAAAAAGTTAATAATGTTAAAATGGTAATCTTATCCAAAGCAATATAAAGGTTCAGTCCAGTTCTTATCAAAGTCTCAATGGCATTCCTCAGAGAAATAGATCAAACATCAGTAAAATTTATATGAAACTTTGAATGACCTTGAACTGCCAAAGCAATTTTGACAAAGAATGGAATATCACATGTTCAGACTTCAAACTGTACTGTAAAGCTATAGTAATCAAAACAATATAGTATGTTAGCAACATAGATGACATACCAATAGAACAGAATTCAGAGTCCAGAAATAAAATCTGTAATTAAATAAACAATTCACCTATGACAAAGAAGCCAAGAATATACAGTGGAGAAATGAAAATCTCTTCAACAAATGGAGCTGGGAGATCTGACCAGCCACATGCATAAAAATTAAACTAGTCTTATTCTTTCATACCATACGAAATTAACTCAAGTTGATTGACAAGGGGCTAATATCCAAGATCTACAAAGAATCCATACAACAAAACCCCAAAAGAGCTAGTAAAAAAAGGGGCAGAAAGTTAGACATTTCTCCAAAGAAGATATACAGATTGCTAACAGGAGCATGAAAACATCAATTATCATGAAGGACATGCAAATCAAAACTAAACCTGTGAGAAAGGCTCATATCAAAAAGACTAGAAGCAACAAATGTTGACAATGATGTGGGAGAAAAAAGGAACCCTCTTATACTGATAGTGGGAATGTAAACTTGTCCAGTCCTTATGGAAAACGCTATGGAGATTTTTTTCAAATATTAAATATAATTATACCATATGATCCAGAAGTTATACTCCTCAATATTGACCCAAAGAATATAAAAACACTAATCTGAAGGGACATGTGCACTCCTGTGTTCTTTGCAGCACTATTTACAATAGTCAAGTTATGGGCACAAGCTAAGTGTGCAATGACAAGTCAATGGATTAAGAAGATGTGGGGCATATACACAATTATTTAGTACTCAGTTGTATACAAAGATGAATTATTGCCATTTTTGACTGTAGGATTAAGTCTACTGGAGGGTGAGCAAAATAGGGAAGTAGCACAACGGACTAGGTAGAGGATTGTGGGTGCCTTGCTGTTGGGTGTGATGTGGTAACACCAACTGAAGGAGGTGATCCTTTACCTTTAAATCATATAAAATATTGTAAACCAATGTTACCTCAACTTTAAAAATGCAAGTTTTACTTATAGTAAATTAATATGAAAAAGAAAAAATGGTATTATCTATGCAAGGTCTACAGTCTAATTTCATAGTCTAATTTTACTCTACCCTAAGGTCTCTGAAATATCTCAAGAAAATTCATTACCACTCTAACTCTCTCTAATATCTAATTTTGCTTTGAAACCAGGTAACCTAGAAGTAGACTATCTCCTTGATAGCACAATGTTGGAGAGGTAACCAGGCAACTAAGCTGTATTAGTCAAATATTCCCCAGAAATCACAAACTACATAAGGTACATGAAAGCATTTTGTGTGCTAGAAAACATTATAAAATGGTATTGCTTATTATTAGCAATAAATAATTTTATTTATTAAATGTACCACAAATTCAGAATGGCATTAGAGGTAATTAGCCATAAGGTACAGCAAAAGCATAAAATCAAAGACATCCTCATTCCCCAGAATAGCATCTTTTGAAGAATGTAGTTAATCCTTTGTCCCTTCACCTATACATAAGTGATATGGATGCGTAAGTGCCAGAACTAGGGTCTCTGTACTGGGTACTGTAACTCGTTTGCATGATCTGCTTATTTCTTTCAGGGGTGGAAATGCCTCAAAACTATTGCCATTATCTCAGCAGCAGGTGTGGGAGGAGGGTGGGGCTCTCCACAGCCCAGCTCATACAGCTGCAGTAGCAGAAGAATCGTTTCTAATCAAGTATGTAAATTCATTTTTATGACCTTAAAAAGATTCACAGTAAGAGCATTTGGATATTAAAACACTCTATTTTAAAGACATAATTATAATTGTGCTGTTTACTGTTGATATTATACCTCAAACAATGTATTGCCTAGTGAAAAATCCAGGCCTATTTTATACCAGATTCACAGAGCAGCTAATAAGTGCAATTAGTTCCTATGAGGAGAGATCTAGAAGTGGGTTGTTTGGAAGATTTAGTTTCTTCCTGATTTCCCTAACGTTTTCTTATCTCTGAAGTTAATGCTTAGCCCTATCTCACACCCCACTCTGGGTGCCTAGGTCCTCAGCATCTCAACCCCATCACAATTGTGAAAATGACTGAGGTCAAGCTTCAAGGAACAGCATTTTCTCCAGTGGCATCCAACTATCACTTCAATGTAACTATTACTTATACATTTTTAAGCCCTAGCTGGAAGCTGATGAAGGAGGAAAAATTTCCCTTGGAGCAATATACATTGCCTCTAGCTTTCCTGGAGGGCATTATATTTTCTATCAAAGACAAGAAGATAAATAATTATCTTGCAATCTTACCTCTATCCCCATAAATTGAAATCTTTTACTTATCAAATAATTTCAACTCTTTGAAACATTATAGAAATTCATTTAATGATTTTATATTTACTTTTATAAAAAAATATTTCACTGAGACTTTTGATATGACCATGATCGCATAAGTCCATGTTTCTGGTCTTTCTGAAAATCACTAAAAAGAAATGGGAAAACAAAAATACAAACTATGTTTTCAATAAAACTAGGACATACTCTCCAAAATATTTTCAAATGGGTGCCAAAGACAGCAGAATTTGTCTCAGAGACGAGACAAAGGGTGAAATTAGAAAGAAGCTTAGGTGGGCCCTCCTTGGTGGTGCAGTGGGTTAAGCAATGTACTATGAAGCAAACCGCAGCCACTGCAGCACCATCCGTGGAGGTGACCCACAGGGCACGGCAGACCTCTGCCTCGCCTGCTGCTCCCCTCAGCAGTGTATTTCAGTTAATCTGATTGTTTTGTTCCCTACTCTGTCTCTGGTGAATCCTCTTTCTGTATATTGCACATATAAGTGACGTCATCTGGTATTTTTTTCCCCTGACTTATTTTATTTATTATAATCCCAGTTCCACCCATGTTGTCACAAGCGGTAAGTTTATCGTTTTGTTCAATACTGAATAGTGTTTCATTTTGTATGTACACCACATCATCCTAATGTGCTCATCTGTCCTCAGGCTTTCTGCATAACTTGGCTATTGTTAATAGGAATACATGGAATCCTTTTGAATTAGTATTTTTGCGTAAAATGTTTTCTAAAAAATAATCACTAATCTGCCTTGTATAAGGGCAGTATGTGAAGAATATATTAATATATATCTCTCCTTTTTTGCACAAAGTTGGTGTTTCTGTTTCTTTTTGTCACTGTGTTTTTCTACCACACACGTGTGTGCGTGTGCACACACACACATAAGTTGGATCAACAGTGTGTTGGATTGTACTTATTTCAGTCTTCCATATGTATCCGGGAAATTTGTTTGGAATGTTCATATTGAAAACACTGTTACCAGCATGTGGTGGGAATGCAAGCTAATCCAACCATTATGGAAGGCCGTATGGAGGTTCCTCAGTCTACTAGAAATGGAACTACCATATGATCCGGCAATCCCA
>JAGFMF010011823.1:5304741-5330715 GCA_019455555.1 Galemys pyrenaicus
TCTGCAGAAATCTTCTTATCCTCAGCTCCACCCACTTAGGGCGGAACCAGGATTTTGGGAACTTCCCCTTTTCCTGGGACCACCCTGTTACAGTTCTAGGATTCAAGGATATCCTTTCTTTTGAAAACCTTACCATAATGCTATAATGTAGGTAAATGTGGGGATAATTTAGTAGAGATTTATTAAAATCTTGGGAGATAAATGTGATACTTCCATATTGGTGATTTTAGTCATTTGCATTTAGTAATGTTGACCTGACTTAATTTAAATAATAAGGGACTAAAACAAAAGGTAGAGATGATCTAATAGATCGGATAGTCCGAACTTCCATATCCTATTGAGATTACAATTAACCATGTCAATGAGTTACCCATTCCTACCAAATAATTACAAAAACTACTCTATGCTGAATTTGAAATGTAAATTTTTGTGATTGGCTTAAAGTGAATTCATAAGAAGCTGTCATTAAAACCAGGGATAGAAAAAAATAGGGAAGAAATAGGTCAAAAGGCTCTGGCTGGGAAAAGCTCTGGCTGAGTGGGAAAGCTCTGGCTGGGTTGTCTGACAAATGAAAAGGATGAAAAATTCTTCACTTTTCAAGAGCTACTATTCTGAGGATGATAATGAGGACTTCTCCATTTTTGTTGACATCAAGCAAGGGGAAATGGCTTTGATCTGTAGCCTGAAAGGTTTAGTTTATCTAAAGAAGGACTTGTTAGGGAGAGTTGTTAATAGGGTAAATGAATGAAATGAATAGAGTAAAGCTTCTAAAGCAAAGTTTGTGCCCAATATTGACACTTAAGATTTAATACTCAGTCTCTAAATCTTGAAAAGTTTGGTTAAAAGCAATTTTACTATTGAAAGTTCTTAAGGATTTTACTTGCCAGCTTGAACCATTGCAGATGTCATATGAAATCCATTTTAGTTGAGGAAAGATGCATTTAGGGCTCACAGTGCTTGTTTCTGCATTTCGAGCAGAGAAGAGTGTCTTGAGAGAGGGAAGACAGTCATTTTTTATTCTATAAAATCTTTTTTTTTCCTAGTTTGTAATTTGATTTTTTCCTCTTCATCACCGCAGTCCCTTGTCCTATAAAATCTTACTTCGACAAGTATAAAATGCCCCATTATTAATATATATGAATAGGTTCATCTTATTTCTTGCAGGTCTATTAGCTGAAAATTAGCACATTTTCTAGCAAATGAACCATTGTATTAATTTTTTTAAAGATTTTATTTATTTATGCATACAAGAACTGGGGTACAGGCCAGAGTCCAGGAGGTGAGAGGATTCACCAGAGACAGAGTGGGAAGCAGAACAGGCAGACTGACTGAAATATGCTGCTGAGGGGAGCAGCGGGCAAGGCAGGAGAGGTCTGTTATGCCATGTGAGTCCCCTGCCTGGCCGGCGGCAGGGATTGAACTCATGCTGCAGTTTGCTTCATAGTGTGTTGCTTAACCCACTGCGCTGCCACCAGGGAGGCCCCCATTGTATTAAATTTTTATTGTTATTGAGGTAACATTGGTTTACAACATTGTATATGATTTAGAGCTATAGGCTCACACCTTCCAGGTGTTGTTACTATGCCACAACCACCAACAAGGCACTCACAGTCTTCCACCATAATTGAATGGTTATGTTTTATAAATAACAAAATTCTTAAGAGTTTTATATGTGGAGATTGTTGACCTATTGCTTTTCTTAAGCTCAATATTAAAAAAGTTATATAGCAAATACATTAAGGAATTGAAATTTTCTTTTGATTTCTTGTTTATAGCATCCAAAAAAAAAAACAAACCAAAAACAAAAACAGGAATCCTTGATGTAATTGGGGAAATAACTTTTGTCTCATTAAATTACTGAGAAGTTTGAAATTTAACTAGAAGCAAAACCTCTTGAAATATTTTTTCCTAGGAAAATAAAACTGTTTTACAAGTTATAAACAAAACCAATATTATTATGTTTAGGGTATATCTATTTAGGATGTTAGGAGGATCAAATTTTAATGTAGATATGATCCTGACTATTCACACAGGTTGATAATTTAATTGTGATGTAGTGGTTAAGACTGTGAGACTCTTGGACATGTGTCATTCATTCCATAGACATTTCTGTTTTGTTGACCATTTTATTATGCTGTATGCTCTTTCCCAGATACAGGGAACATAAGAGTAAAAAGACAGAAAGAACTTGCCTTTGTTTTGCATTTTAGGAGAAGATAAGCAATGAAATTGGATAAACAAATATGATAACTACGCAGGAAATAAACAGGTTTTGAAAACAGTACAGTCTAATCAGGACAGTCTGACCATTGGGCAGAGTAACTAAGGAGGTAACATTTGACCTGACAGATTTGGATCCCAATTCTGCCATGCGATGGTGAACAAGTTACTTCTCTGAGTTTCACTTTTCTTGTCTACAAAATGAAGATACTACCTAGAAATAACATGAGACTCAAAGAAGATAGCAAAGGCAACATCAAGCTTGACACACATTAAATATCTTTCTAACTGATATTAGGAAATTACTAGTAGAAAGTTGTAAATAGTACTACAAAAGGACCAGGAAGTGATTTTGTTAATTATTAATTCTACTCAGGCCACATAGAGTATTTCCCCCCCTCTTCTTATCAAGAGAATCAATTCTGAGGTTTGTTTGATTTACAAATTTATGTTAAGACAGCGGGACAGAGTCTAAAGGAAGACTTGTCCCCACTAGCGAGGTGCTTGTCAGTTGGTTGTCCAGAGAATGGCGCCTGAGTCCCAGTTATGAAATTTCTGCCTCTCCAGTATTTACATGCTATTCTTTCCCAGGACCCAGATGTTAGCCCAAGTAATAGCTCTTTTTTTTTTTTTTTTCTTTTTCTTTTTGGAATCTGAGAAATTGAATTTTGGGCAATTTTCCATTTTTTTTCTCCTTTTCCCCAAATGTTAGGTCAAAGTATGAAGAAGAACAGAATTTGCAGAGGAGAAACAGATGTTTATGTTCATTTCATAATCAGTGGATATGGACGAACAAAAATAGTGTCCAAGACAGGGTCACACCAAACCACCTGAAAGGTCCCGAGCTCTGTGCTCACTCTTGACACCTTTGCTTTTTCCCACAAGAGGCTGTTTTCTCTAATATCCCTTAGTGATGCCTCCAAAGTTCTCACAGTAGGGCTGATTATTGTTTTGTAGAAGCAGGCTCAGTGGAGAGCGATGCACACTTGCTGGGTTTCGCCAGACACGCCAAGGTCTTTCTCGCAGCAGCTGGTGCTAGGGGCAATGAGTTTGCTCACTTAGTCTCCTTTTTGCTGTGCTTTACAATTACTGCTTTTCTTTGTTCTGAGTTTTGAACGTTCTCTTCCCACCTGGCACCCACCTCTCCCAGCCCTTTCTGATTCTCCGCTTTGTGTAGTCTCTTTCTCCCAAGATTTTCCCCTGTACTTCAGTTTTTGGTATAGATGCTTAAAAAATGCACTCTGGTTCCTCATTTAGGAATTTGCTAGCTGTTTTGGAGAGATTCTACCTGCTTCTTCTGTTCTATTCAATTTCTCCTTTTAGAAGCTCTAATCAAGAAAGAAAATGTATATATTTAATTACTGATTGATGTTAGGCTATAGAATTGACCCTGTTAACTTGATTTATAGGCACCTTTATATAGCATGGAGAAGGGTTTTCTGAACTTGTTAAATTATATGAGATTGAATTCTGTGAACTTATGCTATCCAAATGCTAGGATATTTGTTGAAATTTTATTTATAGCTCTTTCTCTTAGTGGATCTGATATAGTAGACACGGCATGGATCAAGAAAACTGCATATTTAATAGACTTTTCTTATGATCAGGCAAATTTTGGAAATGCAGGTATGCCATTTGTGTTGAATAGTTAAATATGGTGTTTAGTGCAGTTTATCTTGTTTATGTGGTTCCATTGCATCAAATATAAGGAATCTTAACTTTTAGTGATTGTGATGAAGATTTCTAAGTGTCTATTAAAATCTATTTTCCCATTCTTTGGGCAATAGTGCCTGGCCCAGGTTCTGGCTTGTTGCTAAGGGAGTGTGAACAGAAGTGATGCCGCAGCCTTGTACCTGGCCTATGCCATTGCTGTTGACTCTTACTCCTATTTATTCTTCTTTTATCATCTAGCTATGAAATCCATTGGCCCTACACAATGGCAGAGTCATGAAACAGAAAAATGTAGACCCTTGAATCATCACGGGGAGCAGAACCATCTCAGCAATCTGGGCATTTGCTCAGGTATGTTGTATGAACAAGAAATAGAAATCTAATGGTTCAAATCATTATATATTGAGTTTATTTCTTATAGCACCTTAGTCATTATAAAAACCTTAAAAAAAAGTGTGCTGTTGTGTTAAGTGGCAGGTGATAAAAAAAAGGAAATGACAGAAAGGTAGAGAGATCTATGTCATAAGGTGGAAAAACATTTTCAAAACTACTGTATGGAAGGTAAACCTAATTCTAGAGTCTGTTACTCTGAAAGAAAAAATGGAATACACAGAATGTGAATTATTGCTTGCTGTGATTATTAAGACATTACAAGAAGGGAAAGAGCTGAATTGTTTTTTTTAAACAGAGATTGATAGATAACAGATTTTAATGACCTGATAGAGTTGGAAAATTGATGATGTTTGGATTCTACAAATAGAAGATACAATTACAAAAGGATCTGAACAATTAAAATCCATTTCTCTAAACAGGAGAATGAGCTCTAAATTAAAGATAAGGTCCATGGCATTGCCCTCCCATCTAAGTCTCCCGCTTTATATGACGTATGAGTAGCTATTGCTAATGTGAAAGCATAAAACAATAGTTATAGGAAGCATACACATAGGGATAGTTTAATAAGACAGACATAATTTGATCTTAGATATGGTTTCTGGCACATGGAACTAACCAGAAGTCTGTAAGTTTTTGAGATAGTTGTATTTCCAATGAAACTCTAGCTTAGACTAAATATACTATGACTATAAAACAACACTTGAGTCCCCAAAGTTGGACAGCAGTTTTGTGGACCCCTAAAAAAGACATACTCCCTAATGCCTACTTCAGATGTGTGTCCTGGAGGATAATGGGTGAGGAAAGAAACCTCCCAGAGATATGAATCAGGGAAAGAAAAGCATAATAGATGAAGCAATTTCTCCTAGAGAAAAGCTTCTAGATCAAGTCCAGAAACTTCCCTCACTACTAGGCAAAGGGTCTTTCCAACTTTTGCCATCAGGATTCTGTTATAACAACATATCTGTCATTCTTTGCCAAAAGGGGGTTTGAGTATTTTGATGATCTCATTCATGTTCTACTGTTGTCTAAGGAGTGATGGTGTGTATGGGACAGGTAATTAGTCTTCAACTGAACCACAAGGAGCCACATTTCCATTAAAGGGAAGTAAACTCACCTGTAATACCATCTGGTACAGTGAAAGAGCAACACTCTGGGTAGTCCCTCTTGGGGAGAGGGTGAGTTTGTTTTACATGTGGGGAAAATATGTGAAGATTGGGGAAAATATGTGAGTATATTAGGTGACTGGAGGGTATGATGCAGGCAGAGATGGCTAGTTTCTTTCCAAATTTATTCTTCCTTTTTTGGGGATGTAAGTGAGCTTTATTTTTTCAGCTTTCCTTAGACTGAGGTGTGGTATTGTGACTAAGTTATCTCCTGTAGAGTCTGACTGGAAATGATATCTGGTTCTTCCAAGCCTGACACATAAGACTTTCCATTTAAGTCGATCCACATTCTTTCTCGTGAGACTCACTAGCTGCAGGTAGCTATGTGATCTTAGGGAATGACATGGTCATGTAATGGGAGAAAACTGGGTTCCTAAATGACTACATGGAAGCTAGCAGTCCCACTGACTTAAATACTTGCTAAAACAATAACACTAGCAAGAAACATTCTGCCATTGCATTAAACTCTTACATGTCTGGGATTATTTGTTCTGGCAACTTAGTATACCATGACTAGCGGTTTAACATTATTCATAATGTTAAAACCTATTTACTACTTAAATTATTTGTTTACTGTTTCATGGCCTCTACTTACTCTACTATAAGTTATATAACAGGGCCTCCCTGGTGGTACAAGGGGTTGAGCACTGCGCTGTGGGGCTTCCACAGCCACTGTGGCTGGAGTTCGATCCCTGGCCAGGGAGGTGACCCACACGGCACAGCAGACCTCTCCTGCCTGGCCTGCTGCTCCCCTCAGCAGTGTATTTCAGTTGATCTGCTTGTTCTTCTCCTTGCTCTGTCTCTGGTGAATCCTCTCACACAACGCCCTACCCCGCTTCCTGCCACCATGCACCTCTGGACTGTACCCTAGCTCTTGTATGTGTAAATAAAATCTTTTTTAAAAATTAAGTGATATAACATTGGGGTAAGTTGGTTAATATCTTCATGCTTTGATTTCAACATCAGTAAGCTTGGGAAACAATATACCTCATAGGATCAGTGAGGAAGCAATACACTGATTTAATACATCAAATAGCAAGGAGTATGCACGTATACGGACATTGTCATATATTCTAGTGGCATCAAGTTTCATAGTCAGTACTACCACACTGTTGATAGGCTCACTCATGCCAGGGATGACATTTATATAGGCACTGGGAATAGGCAGATGCTGTGTTGTGAATCAAGACAAATGCTGAGTGACTACACATCAGTAAGGTCCATTTCATGAAAACTAGGCACATCCAAAAAGCTGGCAGGCTTCAGAGTATTCAGGAATGATTCCAGACCACTCTGTGACTCACCAGTGGTTCCTTTTGAAATCATGATGGAATTTATCCTGACTGCGTTACACCCGGGATATTAACTATTTGGAGTCTGCTACCTAACCCAAAGAGTGGGATGGGCTTTTATTTGTGAAAGCTCATTTTCAGTCCAATCACAAGCTGTGTCCTTAAAGAGAGGTAAACACTTCCATAGTTCCAGGGATCTTTTGTTCAAGATGGATGAAGGAGACAGTTGTGCTGAGTTTTCTTACCTGTCATTTCTGGAGAAGACTTATATTTGTGCCTCTTTTATGCTACCTTTGTACAACAGGTCACCTATATCCCCAAACACAGACCTCTACTGTACTGAGCCATCTCTAAAGCTAAATTCACGATTTGTCCTACAAATAGAGGGTAAGAAGACAGATTTTGAAAAGTCCCAGAAATATACAGTTTGTTGAAGCCCAACCTCAATGGGAAGTTAGGTAATAAAAGGCACAGAGCATTTCCTAACTTGGACAGTGAAGGAAGCCAGGTCGCGTGGAAGTCTTGGTCACAGGAGCCTGTCCTCTGCCACTGCAGTCTGTGGTGGGGTGCCAGTTGAAGCTGGAATTCATGGGATTAGGAACTTTCAGGTACATTTTCAGGTACATGGGAACATGGCATTTTGGGATCACTCTGGTAACGTGTACTCAATTTTCTTTTTTTCTCTTCCATTCTTCCTTCTTTTTATTTCTAAGAGATCAGTGCTCCGTTTCCCATCTTTGCAGCATGCTTTGGCTTTTTGGATGTGATTTCCATTCCCGAGTCTCTGGATGTGCTCGTTGTCATGAGCGTGGCAGTGTAGACTGTGGGAGGAGCTGTCCATGTGACTCATGTCACTGGACCTTTTGTGTGGCCTCCCAGAGTCCAGAAAAAATGATCAGACACACATTACACTGCCCCCAGAGGAGAGACCAGTGGTTGGGCACCCATGAGACCGTGTTTTTGAGCACCAACGTGTGAGGGAACAGAGCACGTGATTCAATTGTCTCCTCTTTCACAAACTTCTTTTATATTTTTATCTGAGGCTTAAAGCCTGGTGAGTTATTTCATATTCCCATGAGAGTTGTTTTAGGTCACCTTTTGACTTGGAATACTTGGAATAAATGAATCTGATTCATTTTCCAGAGACTCTTGGGTGTCTTTAGAAAGAGCAAAAAGAGAAACTCCAGAGAAAATATTCCCAACTGGGCAGAACTATGTCCCAAGCCTTTATAGAGCTGGACTTTGTTTTAATTTACTCTTTATTATTTTATGTTATTCCTACCCTCAGCACCCCTGCTGAAACTGGACCTATTTTCTCCCCATGCTTTGGCCATTAAGATTGTGATTGTATCTACCTTGGAATGATCATCATTTAGTTAGGTAGAAAAAGTTAGGACTGACTTTTAAGGATCTATAAAAACAATTTCTTTTGCATCTCACACAGCTGATAGAGTAACTGTATCCCTACCCCCCTTCCATGAATTGTGTTCATTTCCTGCATAGGCAGCCTCGGTTACTAAATAGTGACTTCAAGTATTTCCAAACAGTAGCTCTGACAAATTCTAGGAAGGATGGGTAATAGAGGAAAGAGTCAAGACATCGATTCTAATACAGACAGTGATAGAAATCATGAACCAGATACATTGTGCACAAGTTTCAACTGGTATGGACTTATTTTTATACACATATACTTATATGCATATTTATATAACTTGGAACATACTCTTTATTTAAGAACTATACATGTTTGAATTGAATCCTACCTGTCCAATATTTAAGTAGGATTTAGCTCTAATACAAATGGAGGAAATTGTGCATACCCCATCTGTTCCCAAATTAAATTTATACAATGTGGAATTACATTATTCAATACATGTGGCACTGTCCACTTAGGTCACGAAAATTCAGTGCTGCATTATATTTACAACAGAGATAAAATGATTTAAAATGTGAATGAAATAATTGAAGAATATAATAAATTTAATAAATATTTTCTTATGTTCATCCCCAAAGAGATATTTATTGGACCATCACATCACTCATTTATTCATTAGTTTTAATGGACTAGGACTTACATAAGCACTGGAGGAACTAAGATGATTAAGATATACTGGTGTGTTTAGTCACTTACTATCTATAGGCTTCTACGACTATGTGCTGAATCTGTTTCAGAACTTGAGGCTAGAGAGTAAACAGGACAAAGTCCTTGCCCTCATGGAGTTTACATTCCAGAGTGGGATAAAAATGGTAAGCAATGCTATTTGCCACAGTGTGGAAGGAACTGGAAAGGATAATTCTAAGTGAAGTCAGGAGAGAAACAAATGCTGGATGGTTTCACTTAAATATGGAATATAGAAAAAAACAAAACAAAACAACGGTTATACAAAAAACAAGCCAATAACAAATTCTGGACACCTAATTACAAAGGTGAGACATCAAGAAGGGGAGGGTGGTAGTGTGAGATCTGGGTACAGAGGAGGCCCAATGGAGCATGGTGGAGGATTGTTGGGACTTTGGGGGTGGACATGATATGAAAACATACATTTGTAGAGGTTTCAACCTCTAACCCCTAAAACAAATACTACACATACACACATAATGTCAGGTAAAAAGTACTATAGAAAAAGATATAGTAGGAAATAGATTAGAGAGTGACTCTGTGCATGTGTCTGTGTGTTGAGAATGTGTAAAATAATGTGGCCAATTGAAGTGGAGGAGGATCTGGAGGAATCACATCAGGCTGGGAGATGAGTAGGTGCAAAATCTTCAAGGAAGAAAGGAGTTTAGTGTATTTGAGGAATATTAAGATGTGGAACTGGGGTAGAAATATTGAAGAGCAGTATATTAGGAGATGAGGTTGTGAAGATAACAGGGACCAAATTATGAAATGCCTTGTAGACTATGGTAAAGGAAAAAATGGGGTATTTGAGTTTCAATGGAGGTGAAGTGAGGATTTGGATAGACCCTCTACTAGTGTTGTGCGGAGTTGACCATAGGGACACAACTGGAGGCAGAAAACTGGGAGGTAACTATAGTAGTTTGGATGAGAAATGATGGTGACTTGGACAAGAGGGAGGGCAATTGAGGGTGTGAGAAATGATCACGTTTGAGGTATATTTTGAATGTTGAGCTGATTGTTGGAAGGGAAAACAGCTAGTTGAATGGAGAGACTGGGTTTATTGTCAATGGAAGAAAGAGTCAAGGATAATACCAAAATTTTATCTTGAGCAACTCGGTAGAAGATATTGATCATGGCCTTCTGTGGAGGAAGACTAGGGAAGCATAGGGGGAATTAAAAAATTCTGTGTTGGACAGGATAAGCTTGTGATGTTGATTAGGTAGCCAAGTAGGCAGCTGGATATATGAATCTTGTTCTCAGAAGGGTATTGGGACTAGAGATATACATTTGGGAATCATCTGTGTATAACTAATATTTAAAGCCATGACACTGGGTACAAACCATGCGGGCATGAGCACAAATGGAGAAAAAGAACCAAGGGACTGAACTTTGAGGTATGACAACATTTAGTGGTTGGGAAGAGATGGACAAAGCAGCAGATGAGAAGAGATTTGCCAGAGAAGGAACGACATCCAGGAGAATGTGGTACCCCAGAAACCAAGCAAAGAAAGTGTTTCAAGAAGAATCCTCTGTGAGATCAAGTGAGATGAGGACTGAGAAATGAACTGGATTTTAGCAAGATATGACCCTTTCCCTCAGAAGCCCACAGGGTAGTCGGGGTGGGACCATAAGGAGGTAGGTAAATTGCAATGTGGTGGCAGTTGTGTTATAGAAACTTTAATAAATTTCTGGAGGTGAGTTGGAGATGGAGCAAGGACCTCTCGTTGAAGAGTCAAAAAGAGTTATGTGGAAGAGATGTACTTTTGAATTCTGGAAGATAGGAGGAAGAGAATGTTTTCTATCTACTAAGAATCATAAGACTTAAACAAATTTTTTTCTAGTTGGTTCTTGATATTTCTACAATCACTCAGACAAAGCTAATATTTCCACTCCCAAGTAAATATCTCAAATGACTATTCCCCCATATTGACATTTATTAATTATCAGTACACATGGTGACTATATTGTAAGAACAATCTATATACTCCATTATATCCGAATCCATTTGGATGATACTCTTGGGATTATATTTACCTTATTGTAGTCTTTATCTTTTAATTTCATTTAATAACTGTGTTCAAGTGTAGAGGTCCTATGTTTAATAAGTAGACATGTGTGAGGCTCCACTTAAGAATTTTATTGGTATTAATTTTGTTTTCATAACATCTGTGATAACTGAGGCACAGAGAGGTTAAGTAACTTGCTTAAGGCCACACAGTATCAGCACAGTCAGTATTATAACTAGATTGTCTAACTTTTGAGCTCACAATGTGGAGCATTATGCTGCATTTTCAACCTTACTATTCTAACTTCCTGAGATAGGCAGCTATTAGGGAAAAATCTTCAGTGGAAAGTTTATTTGACATGAATTGCAGTTTCCCAAAGATTCAGCTAATTGCATATTGTCATTTCAGAGTGTAATATTAAATATTACATATTACATAGCTAGTAGGACTCAAGGACTGTATAATGGATATTTCTCCACATGGAGAAGGGAACATTAGTTCCTTTACAATTGATTGAGGATTCTCATGTGACTGCGTAAGGATTTTTTTGTTCAATCAAATCATGTGGGGAGGGTGGTTAGAAAAGGAGCTAGAGTGTTTGTGATGGAGAAGATCCCTCTAGTAAGGGAAAAGTTCACTTCATTATGACTCTAGCTGTATATGGCTCATGTTTGCATTTTCTTTATAACTTAACTGAAAGCATGTGGGAGGGTTAGGTACTTAAAAAGGCACAAAGTGTAAATCAAAGTAGAAATATTTGAGAGTGCCCACTATGTGCAAAGTATCACTTTGTGGAATCTTGCAGTGTTTCAACCTTTGTTTGATATCTAATTTTTAAAAAATAGCTGATTTTATTTCTACTGATGGTTTTATCCTCTTCCTTCTTGACACTGCAGTGTGATTGGTTTACCCAGTTGAAACAGATTGGGACACATATTTTTTAAAAGCAATCAAAGTCCCTTTCTTTAATAGATTTTGGGTTCTGCTTGATCTAAAATTGTTTTTTAATATTTATAAAAATTAATTTATTTTTAAATTACTTTCCTAACATCTTTGCTTATTTTTGGATAGTATTTGATCTAAAAGTTTTTGAAATTAGGTACCAAGCAATTTCTCTTAAGTGGCAAAAAGAAGGTATAGAATAAATAACTTTTGCAAAGAAATTAACAAAGTATACTAGTAATTTTTTTTAAAGATATAGACCCATTAATTTTATGATTAGGTTGTTCTCAAGATAAAAGTTCCTCATTAAAATAAAGTTTCTCTTTATTTTGCTCTCATTACAGTGTTCTTCTCTGGGCATAGTCATTATATTTTCAGAAAAGTTTAAGGAAGCCAGCATTAAAATTTGTTCTTCCTTTCGACAAATGTAGGAAAACCTGCTGCATATGATGTTTACTGTAGTCCCCTCCCTGTCTGCTATGTAATATTTTTGTAAATCATGCACATGTAGGAAGCTGATTGTTGAACTCTGGGAAAGAAGCTACTTCCTACAAAAAGAGGATTTCAAATGGCCATATGACAAAGCCAGCACTCACACAGGCTTCCTGTGGGCCATTTCCCCTTGGCTGAACCTGACCCAAAGTCCAGGTGAAAGAAGAGAAATTGTCTTCTTTTTAAATCTCACATCTCTGTTATTCACCACACTGTGTTCAAAAGTCATAGCATTTAGACTTCTGTAAACTTGAAGAATTTCATGAACTTGCTTTTCAGACATTTCGGATTTGTTTGGGAAATTAAGAGTCAAAATGGAAAACTTTAGATAAGCTAACACCACGATAAGTATACCTACAAACTTTAAACACTCAAAAATATGTAATTGAAAGACTTAAGTTACAGCTACCACATCTTTACTGTTTAACAATATTTTAATAACTGCTTTACAAAGTTTTATGCCCAATTCTGTCCTGGATGTACTTTAAAGTGATTTTTTTTTTACTTTTAAAGAACATCAATTAAAACTGTTTGTTCTAATCCAAGATAGATTGCCTAACAGTTATTAAAAAAACTTAATTCTTTCCCTCATGTACAGTTCCAGGAAAATGAAAGTATAGTAATAGAACATTAATTGTTACGGGAAAAAGTGTTCTAATGTTTATTAATCTTAGCATTTTCATTTATGGATGAAGTGAAACGAATAGAGGAAGAGCGACAAGAACACTTCTTTTACGAGTTACAGGGTCGGTGAATAGAAACCGTATTCTGACGCAATTACAGCTACATTTCAAATTGTGCACAATGAAAAGTTGATGAAACTTCTGGAGAAAGTTGAGTAAAAACCTAGAGAGCAGTTCAGACTACTTCTCCAGGGTTACTCACTTGCTTTAAGGAGGAAAACGTGTTACAGCCCAAGTTGATTATTCCAACAATTCCAGCAAAGCCTTTGATTGTACGTTCTGCTAAGTTACCTGGCTACTGCCAGGTCTGCTCTCAATACTGACATTAAAAATAAGCCAGGCCCTTCTGAGGTGGAGGTGTCCCCTCCTGCATGGTTCACCCCATGTGAACAGGTTTCCACCTTCCTTACCTGCGTAGTGGTCGAACACCGTGGGCACGTACTCCTCCGGGAAGGCGTCGTTGGCGTAGCTCATGAGCAGGCAGGTTTTCCCCACGGCGCCGTCCCCGACCACCACACACTTCAGCATCTTCTTCTCCTCGCTGCCACTGCAGCCACAGCTGCTGTCATTTCCCTCCTTGCAATTCATTCCTGCTGCTCCAGCTGCCGTGGCTGTGCTGCTGCTGCTGCTGCTGTTGCTTCTCCTGCTTCTCCCAAAGCCCATGAAACCGCGGGAAGCGAGCGTCGGGCTTGGATCACTGAGCCTCTCTTTTTGTGCCTGGGATCACGCAGATACGTCCGAGGAGGCTGGCATGTGCCCTCTTGCTTACCATGCTGAGCAAGAAAGGGAACACACACTTGGGGGACTAGTTAAAAGGGTCTGTCCCCTTTATCAGTTTAAGTGAAGAATTCTCATTGTCACTGAATTCTAGGGGCTTCCTGGCTGTCCAGAAATTTCTACAGCCTGAGGGTCTTGCTCTGCTCTCCCCCTTTCTAGCCTGACTGAAGACACGTTGGAATTTTCCTAAATCTTCCCCATTTTTCACTTCACTTCTAACATGGAGGAAAGCTGGGCTTTTAAAGGAGTTTCCCCTTGCTTCCTCCAGCTTGCTGAGTGTCAGGAAATCATGGGTTTCCTGCTGCATTCCATATTAGGATCAGAGGGCTGGGGAAAGCTGCAACAATGGAGCTCTGTGTGTGTGTGTGTGTGTGTGTGTGTGTGAGTGTTTGCACTTCTGGGGAACGCTGCCAGGACACGGAGTGGGAAAACACTAGGGGTCCCACTGCAGACTCAAGCTGTCAGACTTCCTGTTTCATCCACTGCTGGGAGGCTGTTTGCCTGTGCCGACTGGGAAGAAGCTGATGAAGGGTGAAAGCTGGGGAGTACTGTCTGCCACAGAAACAGAGGGGATGGTTTAAGTGTGCTGAGAGAGACACAACCAGCCGTTGTAGGATAACATATGACATCATCCCTCACTGAGTCACCGGTTAAATACCCTGCAGATTAAAAATGGACAGTTCTTCACATACTTAAATGAGAAAACTTAAGCAATTCGCCCTTGCAATAAAGAAGAAAACCTTCCAGAGTTACTCTCTTCCTGAGGGAAACATTTTTTTTTTGTAGATCATAGGTAGGATATGTGTGATCAGGTTTATAAGCTGTCACATTTGAGCACAAGGCTCACATGTGTATTCCAGACACCCACATTTTTATGGTTGTAGCACATGAGAAGTCAATCAGATGTGGGATGTTTGCATCTTCTTATTAGTGAATAAACACACATGTGCTTGGCTCACATGCTTGGAAACAGCCTGGGTTATTGGTTTGTTTCAGGCTCCCAAATGCCACTTTTGCTTGCAGTTTTCCTTTTTTTCATTTAGTTCTCTCCCTTTGGGTCAGCCTGGCCCACTTCAATTACAAAGGAACCATTGGCGGCTAATATATTTGTCTGTTGGGTCACTCCAAACGAAGCCCCTTTGAAGGCCTGTACTTGATTAATGCATTTGGGCTCAGAAAAGAAATGGAACTCTGCAAAAGATTTTGACAAATGGGTCAAATACCTTTTGGTGGAGGAATTCTGTGTTTCTTTGAGATTTTCAAGCACTTTTATTTTTTATTGAATGAACCACCATTGTTTTACATCCTTGTTAATGTTTTCACAGTGTAGGATGTCTCCCCTTAGGTGCGGTCACTCACTGTAGCTCTCCCACTAACGTAATACCATAGTCTGCACCATAGTCCATTGTCAAACACTTGTTTTTAGGATTCAGATTATCCAGTTGATTTGAGGAGGTTCATATTGTGGATGGGCGGGACGGAAGTCTATTTTAAGAGTGCCTATCATATATCTATATTTTTCACATGTTATGCAATGTACAGCAGGTCTTCCAATATCATCATATTGTTTGACATCAATTAATTAAAACATTGATGAGAAAATATATCCATTCCTGGCCAGAGCCATTGCTTCTGTGGAGTTTGCCATTCTCCTCGTGTCTGTGTGAAAGTTCTCCAGGTTCTCTGTTTCCTTCCATTTCCCAATGATGTGCATGTTAGTTTCACTGGTGAGTCTAAGTTGCCCTCTGAGTGGGTGTAGGGTGGAGTGTGGGGAGACGACCCTGCAGTGGAAGGGTGTACTGTCCAGGACTGGGTCCTACCTTGTGCTCTGAGCTGCAAGAATAGGCTCTGGTCATTTATGACCCTGAACTGGATTGAGAGGGTTAGAAATCAATACAAATTATTGTTTAATATCAGAGGTGTTTGGGGTCTTTATTTAGAAGTTTGATGATATTTCTGTGACTAGCACTTAATTCTTGTTTTTGTCAGGTTACCTAAGGTAAAATTAAAACTGGTTTTGTGATACAACTTTTTGGTAAATTCTCATTTCTGAGACTCCATTGACAACATTAAGTGAGGACTTGTGTAATAGATATAGCCCTAAATGTCTTCTGTTTTGGATTATGATAATGTTTGCCACAGTGCTTTGTGTGCCAATATTTTTCTACATAGGGATGGTGTTAGAGTCAGGCTGTGGTGTTTCTTCTTGGTTATGCTGCCTTAACAAAAAACTCTCAATGTGCAAAAATTTAAAATTACACATCTGTGTCTTGCTCATGTTTTCTCAGTATTAGGAATTTTTTTCATCTGTGTCTTCACTCAGGGATCTAGGCTAGTGGAGCAACCACATTGTGAACACTGATGATCTCTGTGGAAGGGAAAGAAATAATGTAGTGAAGTGGCATTGACTCTTAAATCTTCCTTCTGGAGGTGACATGTCTGCTCACACTCATTGATCAAAGCAAGTCATATACCCCTTGATAGATTCAACGGGATCAGAAATATAATCCTATCATGCACCAGGAATATTGCTCCACAACTTAAATTATTTAAATATAGTTCAGATAAGCAGCCATAGTTTAGTTGTAGTTAAGTTAGCAATGAGAAGTTGAATTATTGTTAGTGCAAATTTAAAGCATTTGAATGTGTCTATATGAGTGTCTGTGGATTATATAATTTTATTTTCATCTAGTGTACCTGAAGCATCTGGAATATGTAATAATACAAGTGTAACTTGAAAGCATGTTTTTCTTCTAAAAAAAAGACTCAAATGTGAAGTATCTAAACAGACCTGTAGAGGCAAAGCAAGGATTGACAGTGACAAGAACCCCATTTTAAAGGTGAACTTTGAGTACAGGGTGATGCTATGTGTTTGGCAGAACTTTGAGGGGATTTTGACTTTTACCGGACATCAGGCAGGAAGAGTGCTGGGGAGCAGTCAATATGGAGTTCCACACCATGCAGTTCAGCCTGTATTCTTTTCTATAAACATGTCCCAGCCTGATGAACACATCACCTAGGAAAAAACTAAGAAACCAGATGCAGAGAAGTTTTGCTACAACTGTATATAACCTAAACCTTGTGCTATAATTTGCAGATATTCAAATCCATGATGATTGGATTGCAAATTGAGACACTTAAGAAACTTGAAGCCAACAGTACTTTACCTCTAATTTAAAGGACTGGCACATCTGTAGTTTGCATTATTTGCAAAGGTGGGTCATGGCCTTTGAGAGTGTTGACTATATTTATCAAAAAAAAAACTTGTTTCATTTTCCCCAAGGTGAATATTAATAGACAAAATGTTTGAGATGTCTAAGTGAAAATGGTAAAAACAAAGTTAAATTCCAATAACTAATTGTACTGCTAATTGTACTTGTCTGTGTGAGAATTTTTTTTTTAAAGATTGACCCAAACCAGAATAATATAATCTTAAAAACAGTAAAAACAGAGCACAGCATTATATTTAATGGTCCATTAGTCCAAAGATTTTTGATTCCCTGGTGGATGTGATGTGGTAATACACCTGAAAGGGGTGAGTCTGTATCTCTAAATCATATATGGTATTGTAAATCAACATTACCTCAATTGAAAAGAGAGTCTTATTAAGAAAAAAGAAAAAAACCTGCAACTAACTCTCCAGGTCGAATGTCAGGAATATATTATAATTCCAAACATTTATAGGTATAAATTTACAAGTGGCCTGAAAAATATTTTCTAAAATTCTCTTTACCAGATGCCTTTACTTTTATATCTTGGGTCATGGAAATGATTGAGTGGTGGTTTCAGAGCCTTTGATTATTTGGTTTACCTCAAGCACCAAGTTTACACAAATTTACCAGTGCATGGTGAAATTTTGTTGGGCAATATTTCCTGCTTTTTCTTAGTCTGTGTTTCCTTTAGTTCTCTGAGCGTTGGCGTCACATGAATTTCCCCAAATGCCAACAGATAATTTTTGCTTAAAATTCTGACTCCTCTGATTGCTTCCAGTGTTAGTGTGACTTTAATAAAAGAGTTTGACTTCTTTCCTTTCTCTCTCTCTCTCTCTCTCTTTTCTTTTCTTTTGAAACTAGAAGTTACATAGGGAAACAATGTAAGTGACTCACTTCTCTGATTCTGCATTAGTTTCTTCATTAGGAGGCTCCAGTCTCAGAAATGTAGGCTGTATTGTGGCTACTATGTTGTGAGATGTCCAGTCCAGTCATTAGTCACTGTCATTCCAGAAAAAAAAAACCCTCTCTGGGGCTAATATGGAAGTCTGACTTGTAATGGTAAGAGGTATGGTATGAGGTAGGAGAGGTTGCATAATTGCATCTTTGCCACTATATGGAAAGATCCTACATGATGAATAATAGTGCTGATGATAAGGTAGTTTATATTTAAACTTGTCTACTTTTCCAAAAAAGCTTAGCAGGTGGACATTGTGATTACCCCTATTTTTATGATTAACATAAAGAAATGCAGACCAAGTGAAGTCAGGAAATTTTTTTTTTTAAAGATTTATTTATTTATGCATACAAGCACTGGGGTACAGGCCAGAGGTGTGGGGGGCGGTGATAGGATTCACCACAGACAGAGCAGGGAGCAGAACAGGCAGATCAACGGAAGTACACTGCTGAGGGGAGCAGCGGGCACAGCAGGAGAGGTCTGCCATGCCATGTGGGTCCCCTCCCTGGCCGGCAGCAGGGATCGAACTCATGCTGCAGTGGCTGCGGTTTGCTTCATAGTGCATTGCCTAACCCACTGCGCCACCAGGGAGGCCCGAAGTCAGGAAATTTGATTAGTGCCAAACATCTAAGAAGTGATAGATACTTTTTTTTTTTTAATCTGACGGCCTGCTTTTGGAATTTTTATCATTGGATTATAGAAAAACACGGTTGAAATTCACAGAGTAAAACCAACTCCTGATCACATAACTTGAGCCCTTATATCTCTCTGTTCCTGATATAGCCCTAGGATTCCCTTTTGAATGAGCCAAGACTTTCCCTTTTTAGTTTAAATTAATCTGGGGTGGATTTCCATTACTTGTGCTTGAAAGAGCCCTGACACATGTTTGGGTGGGCAATGGGGACATCTTAGAAATGCTATGCCTATCCTGTGTGGAATTTGAGACATTGCATCTAGAGCTGACTAGCTGAACAAGTCTATACTTGTTCAACAAAACTGAGAAGACTGAAGGAGCACTATGAACACAGGTGGTTATATTTTGGCTGACTTTCTCCTCAAATTTGTACTTTTGTTTTTACTTGATACCATGGACTGAATATCTGTATCATTCCCAGACTCATATGTTGAAATGAAATGCGATGGTGTTATAAGGTGGGAACATTTAGGAGGTGACAGTTTAGGAGGTGATTAAATCATGATGGGGAACCCTCAGGAATCAGACTAGCACCCTTATAAGGAAGATCATAGAACTCCCTTGTCCCAGAGATGTCTAGTGTTAGCAAATTCCTCATTTCTTGCTGTAGTGGCAGGAAAGGAGGCACAGGACAAGTTCGGGATGGTTCTGGGCAGATGGGTCAAGGAAAGGGAGTCTTGGAGCCCTTGCTGGATTTTTATGCTTTTATTGATCTCTACATCAGAGGTGGTATTAGGTACATGGCAGGCATGGGGGCCGGGGGACTGGAAGTCTGGCAGGCCTCCCAGCCCCTGGCGCATCTCACCCTCTTGGCTGCTGCTTCTCTCTCTCTTTCTGCTGCTCTCGCTTTCACTGCTGCTCTTTGGTCTGTTGGTCAGTCCTGTCGGTCCTGTTGGTCCTGGCGTCCTCATGACGCCGCCCATTTAAGCCCCTGTCAAACTCAGGTGCGCCCACTTGCGCATGCCCACCCTGGAATGCTCGCAGAACCACAGGTGTCCATCATCACAGTGGTGGGCGGGTGGAAAGATCTGATTTCTGTAACCCTACACTTGCTTTTATGGGAAGGCCTTTTTCACTCATCTCTAAAAATTGGTCTTAGAGAATATAGAATTATTTTACATGTTTAAAGGACAGATTTATTAGGAAAAGGAGAAAAAAGTGGCACCTACTTAGTGACCAGTAGAAAAGACATCTCCAGAATATAATGTTGTAGCTGGTAGTGTTTAACTTTGAGTATGTTGGATTTATTATATTTTCTCATTTGTAGTGTATTTAATGAGAAATCTGATGAAAGTCTAATAGATTTATGTTACCTATTTTTTCCCCAAGACACCTTCACTTTCTTATAAAGTTAACATGGCTCAATTCTACTCTGATATTTACACATGTAAAAGGAAAACATATCCACACAAAAACTTGTACACAAATGTCCATAAAAGCAATATTCACAATACCTCATTGTAGCGACAGGATGGTGTGGCACTAGAGCAAGGTTCGGGATGGTTCTGGATAGACGGGTCAGGGAAGGAGAGTCTTGGAGCCCTTGGTGACTTTTCATACTTTATTTAGTAGAGGTGGCCAGGTACATGGCAGGCATGGGTGCCGGGGGGCTGGGAGACTGGCAGGCCTCCCAGCCCCCAGCGCGTCTCACCCTCTCGGCTGCTGCTTCTCTCGCTGGTACTGTCAGTCTTGTCGGTTCGTCCTCACAGTTCTCTGTCGATCCTCACAGTCCTGGCGTCCTCATGACGCCGCCCATTTATGCCCGTGTCCAACACAGGTGCACCCACTTGCGCATGCCCACCCTGGAGTGTGCACAGCACCTCAGGTGTCCATCATCAGTGGTGGGAGGGTAGAAATACCTGATCAACCTTTACCCCACACTCATATTGAAACATCTCAAACATCCATGGATAGGTGAATAGATAAATTATTATATACACTATTCAACAGATAAATTATTAAATATTCTATTCAAATATTATATAACTATTCAACAGTTATGAAGAATGGATTACTGATACAATGACTCAAAATCATTATATTGAACAAGAAGAAAATCAGATGCAAACATACATAATGCAAACATACACATGGAAGATGACCTTCATGAGATACCAGGAAATAGACATTTAATCTGCAACAATAAAAAATGTTGTTTGGGGTTGGAGTTTGGGAGGGATCATGGGGGTGGGTGGAGGGAGGGGAGGACCAACTGGGCTTTCTTCAAGCTGTCCATGGAAC
This sequence comes from Galemys pyrenaicus, assembly GCA_019455555.1. NCBI lineage: Eukaryota > Metazoa > Chordata > Mammalia > Eulipotyphla > Talpidae > Galemys > Galemys pyrenaicus. The sequence continues at coordinate 5,325,602 of JAGFMF010011823.1, forward strand.
CACAGGACTGAAATGGGGGCTGGACTGAGGAAAGAAACTTAAATATTGTCTGGAAGGGGAGTGAAAAAATAATAGCAATCATAAAATAATAGTATTACTAGTAGTAGTAATAATGATAATGATGACTAGCAATATAATAATACTATATTTTTGGCATATACTAACACATATAATCCTTTCTACTCTATCAGATAGGTAAAATTAAACTCTCACTTTATGGGTGTGAAACTAAGGCAGAGCTTGAATTCACAGCAAGGAGCTGCAGAGCCGAGATTCACATAGGCACTCTGGGTATAGAGCCCCACAGTCCACCTGGCTGTGGTAGGACTATATGATGAATTACAAGCCATGAGTGTCTTGCACTCAGGTGTACCTCCCAGTGATAATCTTTGGCCTTTTAAGAGTCTGTGACAATTAGCAATGTTCAATGCTGAGGCCTACAATCCATGTCTCTAAGTTGTTTGCTGTGATGGTGTAAGCCATATTTGAATTCTCACTGTGTGTTTGAACTCTGAACTGTTGTACTTCAGGTTACCATCTAGATGCTTTTTTCCTACTGAAGGTGTTGGTAAAGCACTGTGCTTCCTAGTGCATCATCTCTGCAGCTGATTCCAACCATCTAATTAAGGATGTTTGTTTTCATGGCTATCTTTTATATAATCGAAACAGGATTGAGATCGTGAGTAATTATGAAAATTCATTTCTTGGGATGTGATTATATGTTTAGTTACATGTTTCTTGATTAGATATAGAACAAGAATGAGCTAAACTTTTTTGAATTAATTTTTTTCCTGGTAGGTAGATTTGGCACAGCATAGGAAACATTTATTTCCTTTGACTTTGGACACAAAAGCTTATTCTCAGACAAGTTGACTCTCTTTAATATTACTTAAAAAGAAAAGTAACTAAATACCATCTTGCTCTCTTTCTTTTCTTTCTCCAAAATATACCTTGGACATAAAAATATTTTAAAATTAAGCTATTATTTTCTCTAAACATGAAAACATAAGGGACACTGTTACCCAGTCCAGTCAAATTGAAGAATAATGTACCACTTTAGGAGAATAATTATAACCATTTGTAAAGTTCTTTCTTCAGTTAACATCTGTATCATGAAATTATTCTTCCTATTTCTTATATCACTGGAATAATACAATGCTAATCTTAAATTATGCTGGACTGAAGATTTTTTAAAAATGTCAAACTTTTCTTTATGTCATTGGGGAAAGTTTCTTTAGCGTAAATGTGGGCTTTCCACATGTGGTTGAGAAGAGGTAGGATTTGTGAAGCCTGATTAGCTAACTTTCTGTGGTGTTATACCCAGGCCTGAATATACTAAAAGAGACAGACTCCATAAAATGAAGTGTCAACTCAATTGGTTTAATAATCCCTTGTAAAAGTAAGGATTTCCCACTGTTTTTCTTAAGCATTTCTTCAATCTTAGAAATAATTCTGCAATTTATGTCATATAACATAGTTCCCCTCACAGATGTAATTGAAAACTCAAATGAGCATCTTGAGAAGTAGAATGTGCTTCTATGAGTCAGCAGGGTTAGCCAGTAAAGCCAGAATATTAAATTCTGCTTAGGTATTACCATTCTCCTCTCCTATGCCAGGGAAAATGTCAGCGTGGCACTGTCAGCGTGCTTCTAGCTGCATCAAACATGGCCACCAAATCTTCCTCAACTCAGTGCTCCAGGCAGCTACTACAAATTTATTGGCATGTGAAGGAAAATCCTCCTCTAGCCCAACTTAGTCTCAAGGAGGGAGGAGAAGAGGGTGATGGGCCTCCTCATGTTGACTGAACAACTAGTGTACTTTAAAGCACTGTGCTGAGAAACTTTGCACACTTAACACCCTTAATCCTTTCCATATCAGAGAGGAAGGTGTTGTGATTTCCTTTGTTCTTAAAGGGAAAAAAAGTTTCTCATCCAAAGTCAGAGCTGGTAGGTGAGGCAGGGAGTTGAGTGAAAGTCTGAATCTGAAGACCTTATCACACTTATTTGCAAACATTTTAGAATCATTGTTAACAATCAATTGTCTCCATGCTTTAAAATGTATAGTCTAGATTAGGGAAATTGTAAGTATGATAACGATTCATGGAGTAATAAAGATTCATGGAGCACCTAACCTGAGCTGAACAAATCAGATAAAAAAAACATCGTCGCCTCCATGTACTACATTCTAGTGGGAAATAGTAAATAATGAATGCAGTAAACATGAGAATGACCATAGTAGCTGATATGTATGGGGAAATTAGAAACTGCAGCAAGATACGGATAATTGGCCAGCAGCAAAGTGTGTGTGTGTGTGTGTAATTTCAAAGGCTGAATGTTTAATAGGGGATATCCAATGTGTGGGGAAGAATAGCCTAGAGAGAGGGGCTGGCTGGTGCAAAGGTCCTGAGGTGAATGTATCCCTGGATTGTTTGAGCTCCTGTGTTCGAAATGGGATGAGTGGAGGGATACAGCAATGACGGGAGCAGTGTCAGGTTGTGAGACCTTTTAAATCATGGTATGGACTTTGGGTGAGTGTGATGGGAAGCCAATGAAGGGTTGGAAATGAGGAGTGGTGTGATTGGATGAATTTAAAAGGGACCCTCCTGATTTCTGTGAAGAACATAGGTAACCCTTGGAGAAGGATAAAAGTGAGAAGATCAGGTATAATGATGCAAGTTCAATATGGTGGTGGCTTGAATGAGTGGGGAAGCAGGGGAAATGGAGAGAAAAGGTTTTATTCTGGTGTGTGAATGATCTGAAGCATTTTATGAAGAATTGGATGTGTTATGGGAGAATAAGAAAAATTAAGGCTGAGTCCTAAAGATTTTTTCTCAAGCAACTGAAAAGATGGAATTTCCATTAATTGAGACTGCATGGAGATTTGGGGGTTGAGAGAATCCAGATTTTGGTTTGGGGGGATGGTGTGTCTGTTATACAAGCAAGATGGTCTAGTATTTAGTGGCCTGTCTGGTTCTGAATTTTAAGGGAGAGCTAGGGCTGGAGGTACAGATTTGCTTCTTGGAGAAGTGAGAAACCTCTTAACATTATTGGAGCAAAGGAGACTGGGGAGGAGCAAGGACAGTGCCTCAGGAGGGAAACTCCAAGAGTGTGGTGTCCAGGAGGTCTTGTCGGGAAGGAGTTTCCCAGGGGAGGCAGTGATCACCAGTGCTGAATGCTACTGATGTTCAAGTAAGAGGAGGACTCGAAACTGACCAGTGGATCTTGCAACTGGTGGTCTTGACAAGAGTGGTTCTGGTAGAGATGATGGGGACAAAGCCCCTCACTGGAGAGGTTTGAGAGGGATCAGAGAAATTGGAACTGTTGCCTTTTATTATTTTTTAAGGTTTATTTTTGTTGATTTATGCATACAGGAATTGGGGTACAGGCCAGAGGTGGAGAGAGGGGGTGTGAGAGGATTCACCAGAGACAGAGTGGGGAGCAGAACAGGTGGATCTGCTGAAATACACTGCTGAGGGGAGCAGTGGGTGTTACAGGAGAGGTCTGCTGTGTCATATGGGTCACCTCCCTGGCCAGGGATCAGACTCATGCTGCAGTGGCTGCAGATGCTTAATAGTGCTGAGACTTTAACCCCTGTGCCACCCACCAGGAAGGCCCCAGAAATTGTTATCCTTTAAGGAAGGACATCCAAGTGAAGATTTACACTAGGCCATGGCCTGTGCAGCTCAGGAGAGAGGGAGGTTTGCAGGTATTCCTATGGAAACTGACAGTATATTGGAAAGTATTGCTATGCTTCGAGTTGGCCTGCACACCTTTTACCTGATAGAAAATGGGGGCCAATAATATTTAGGGAATGAATTTGTAGAGGAGTTGTGGATCTCTGGGTTTGGAGCACACCGTATGTAGTACAGAGTCATGGTATTCAAAGATGAGCTTTCAGGATGTCAGTTTTTTCTGCCCTCCTATCCCTGGTGTGATGATGGACACTTGTGGTCCTGCACACATGCCTAAGTGGGCATGCGCAAATGAGTGCACCTGGGCTTAGACAGGGGCGTGTAAGGGTGGCATCATGAGGACGCCAGCAGAAGAAGAGCAGAGGAAAGACACAGGAGAGAAGACAAGAATAATAGAAGACTAGAAAATAAGAGAAAAAGAAGCAGCAGTAGTAGAAGCAGAGATGAGAGGCTAGAGAGTGAAGATGTGCTGGGGGCTAGGAGGTCTGCCAGCCTCCTGGCCCCCTGGCCTGCCGTGTACCTGGTCACCTCTGATAATAAAAGCATAAAAAGCCACTGAGGGTTCCAGGACTCCTCCTTTACCCCATCTGCCAGAATCATTGAGAACTTGCCCTGTGCCTCTTGCTGCCACCACAAATAGTTTCACTCTTCAATGTGTAGTGGCAGGAAAGGTGGCACAGGGCAGGTTCGGGATGGTTCTAGCAGACGGGGGTAAAGGAAGGGGTCTTGGAGCCCTCGGTGGCTTTTACGCTTTTTATTGTCAGAGGTGACCAGGTGCATGGCAGGCATGGGTGCCAAGGGACCGGGAGGCTGGCCTCCTAGCCCCCGGCACATCTCACCCTCTCGGCTGTTTTACTACTGCTGCTGCTGCTGCTTGTTGGTTTTGCTGCTGCTCATGTTGGTCAGTACTGGCGTCCTCATGACACTGCCCATATAAGCCCATGTCCAAACTCAGGTGCGCCCACTCGCGCATGCCCTCCTAGGCATGCATGCAGCACAGCAGGTGTCCATCATTATACCAGTGGTGGGAAGGTGGAAAGACCTGATAGTTCTCTGACCCTACACACTGTGAAAGCAAAGAAAAAAGAAATACACATTTTGAACACGTACATACATACTTATAACGGCCTGTCTGGCAAATAGCTCTAGTGAGCTGCATTCTTAGTTAACTAAGATAAATATTTCTTTTTTATCTCTAGAACTCATCAACATTATTAACCAAGACAGTGCGTATTGTAAACAATGAAAACTTTATCTTTCAAGTCTTAATAGCTTCATGTTTTGCATGTTTTAAATAATTTTAAGCATTTTAAAATGTAGAGTCCAGGGCCTCCCTGGTGGCGCAGTGGGTTAAGCAACGCACTATGAAGCAAACCTCAGCCACTGCAGCATGAGTTCGATCCCTGCTGCCGGCCAGGGAGGG
>JAGFMF010011823.1:5330765-5349659 GCA_019455555.1 Galemys pyrenaicus
TGCTCCCCGCTCTCTGTGGTGAATCTTCTCACTCCACCCACACCTCTGGCCTGTACCCCAGTGCTTGTATGCATAAATAAATAAATCTTTAAAAAAAAATAAGATGTAGAGTCCCATCAGGTGGCAGCTGAGTGGGACACTGGGTTCGACCTTTCCCTGTGTCACAACTAAATTCAGCTGAGTGAAGCCAACGACCCCTGAAAGAGAAGCGGACGTCTGCAGCACATGGAGCCACGGCCTGGAGGGAGGCATAAGAAAAAATTGCACTGGTCTTTGTAGTGATACTGGGGTAGCACAGCTTAGACAGGGTTGTTGTTCTGTGGAGCCCCCCAGAGGTCAACTCAGGTACAACCACATCGGAAACCTTGGGTTCCCAGCTCTGTGCTGAGTAAGGGGTGGACTGAGTTGGGGTCCAGGGCGGTGCATGCACTACAGGAAAACTAGAGGAGCAGGGGTGCAGAGTGGTAGTTACAGGCTTGAGCCTGAGGCTCCCAATCTAGAACAGCTGAGGCCAGGTCAAGGGTGTATTTGCAAACACCCCCACCCAGGGTTGAAACAAACAGGACTGTGTGCTCTTACTAGCCAAGTTTTATCACCTGGATCTTACTCCCCAGTAAGGCTCTGGGCTGAAAACCAGAGATCAACTCTTGTTTTTGGACCCTGTCTCAATTAGAATTCACATGTAGCCCTGACTCTCAGGCTCAAACACAGTCTAGAAGTGCAGGCTGGGATAGATGACGTGAGAGGTTTTGGTCCAGGAGTTAGTCCAGGGGTGGGAGCCTGTGAGATCCCTCACCACAGGACTCTGCTACTGTGAGATCCCTCACCACAGGACTCTGCTACTGTAATGCATTAGGAAATGCGAATCCCTGATACTCACTGGATTTGACTCTTCAGTGACCTCCTGCCTTGGTTTTGTCTACTTATTTACCTTGCTGGTACCAGTTCTCTGGATACCCGAACAGTTGCAAAAGTAGCAGCCTGTAAGTCTATCCCCATGACAACCTATAAAAACTAAAAATGAAGAGTCAGAAGTGCATACTGCAGACACAGGAGCAAAAACCTGGAGAGAAGTCTCAAGCCAGCAGATCCAATGCCTGGAGAGGAATTTAAGGTAACAGTTTTAACAGTTACTTTTTTAATTAAGAAAAATTTAAAACAACTTCATTTTTAGTTACAAGAATAGTGCAAAGAAACCCTATAAATTCTCTATCCAGATTCACCAGTTTTTAGCCTGTGACCATATTTACTTTATCAAGCTGTTTCTTTTTGTGTATACACAGAATTTCCTAAAACTATTTGGACTATGTTGCAGATATTATATTCCTTTATTCCTAAATAATTATGTATTTCCTAAGAATGCACATTTGCTTCTGTGTAGTACGAATACCACATTCATGAAATCCAACCTCTTTATAAAACCATTTTGTTAAATTTCAGTTCAAATTCAAATTTCTTCATAGCAATTTCCCCCTCAATAGAGGAGGTAGCCCAAGATCAGGCATTTCCTTTAGTCATTATGTCCCTGTAAACTCCTTCAACTTGGGCATTTCTTCAGCTTTATTTTCTTTTAAGATGTGATTCTTGAAGAATATAGACCAGGGTTTCATAAAACGCTCCTCACATTAGGTTTTCTGATGTTTCCCCAGGACCAGATTCAGATTGTGCACTTTTGGTGGGAATACTCTAAGAGTTAGGGCTGAGCCTCCTCAGTGTGTGGTGTCGGACAATGCCGATTCATCTGAGTGTTGGCGGTGTTGACTTTGGTCAGTTGGTTAAAGTGGTTGTAGGGTAAATGGAAACATGATCAGGCTTTTCTGCCCTCCAGCCATTGGTGTGATGATGGACACCTGTGGTCCTGCACCCACGCCTACCTGAGGTAGAGTGTGGGCATGTGCAAGTGGGTGCACCTGGGCTTAGACACGGACCTGTAAGGGTGATGTCAGGAGGATGACAGCAGAGGAGAAGGGGAGTCTGAAAGCAGCAGAGATGAGCGTAAGCAGAGGCTAGATAGCCCAGAGAGAGTGAGATATGCTGGGGGCTAGGAGGCTTGCCAGCCTCCTGGCCCCCCAGGCCCTCTGCTTGCCGTGTAATGGGCACCTCTGATATAATGATGTAATAAAACCTAAAATAAGCCACCAAAGGCTCCAGTACGCCTCCTTTACCTATCTGCTGTATTCATGGAAAACCTGGTCTGTGCCTTGCTGCCATGATAGTGATATTTGCCAGTTTCCGCATAATAAAGTTATCATCTGTCCCTTTATAGTTATTAAGTAATATGAAATACTTTTTAAAAAAGATTTATTTATGCATACAAGATCTGGGGTGCAGGCCAAAGGTGTGGTGTGTGTGTGAGTGGATTCACCAGAGACAGAGTGGGGAGCAGAACAGGCAGATCTACTGAAATACACTGCTGAGGGGAGCAACAGGGGAGACAGGAGAGGTCTGCCGCACCACGTAGTTCACCACCCTGGCCAGGGGTCCAGTTCATGCTGCAGTGGCTGTGGATAGGCTCATAGTGCTGAGATTTAACCCCTTGAGCCACCAGGGAGGCCCTTGAAATAGTTACATTTTGAGGTAAGCATGGTTTTCCTCACATGTGCATATGTGAAATATAAGTAACAAAACAAAAAAACTAACAAACCAAAAAATCACTCTTAGATTCTGAAAAATATGCGGGGTGGGGGGGGGGTTGTGGGAAAGGCAAAAGGCATCAACCTGATAAGGACTTTGGTGGTGGGTGAGATAAGTCTTATACATACAGAGGTGAAGATGTACCCCATCCTGCATATCTATAGAATTGTAAACCAATCATAAATCAATACAGTTTTACTAAATAAAAAAAATTGAGGTAAATCCTTGTAAGTGTAGATAGAACCTTGTTTGCTAGTGCCAGATGCCTAGAAGGAAAATACATTAGGAATCTAGGAATCAACTAACTGAATCTGGCATGGGGACCAGTGTTAATTTGTTCAGCTCCAAATATGTACTTGTTTAAATATCTCAATCACACCATATAGCTAAATTGGAAGGGGCTGGTAGGAGATCATATTCCTGAAACAGCTCCAGCTCATTTTCATAGGTGAAGAAAACATTTGGTCTTTGTGCCACCCCACTTCCCCTACAACACAATTCTAAAGAGAGGTTGCCGGATTATTAGTCAGTAATTATCCAAATTTTCTTCCCTCTTGCACAGGATTTTAATATTCCTAATATCCTGGAGCCTGGTGGTATTGGCACTTTTCCTTGTCTCTTATTCCTCACACTTAACAATCTTAGAATGCCAAAAACAGGCCTTAAAATATCAAGAATCTTTTCATATAAAATGAAGAAATGTACAACTGAGCTTGTTTTCATTTTATTTTTGAATTAAATGGTTATTCTCTAAGGCTTGTTATCATTAGTTTTAACACAAATCCTGCAATAACCATAAACATGAGAAAACAACATACTTGTGTAAGACTTTATGCATATTTTATCCATTTTTATTTTATAAACTTCTAATGAGTCATCCAGCATGAATTTTGGCAAACTAGTGTGAAATAGTAAGGTTCTGTGATTTTTTTTTTTCAGATTCTGGTTATATCAGGTCACATTTTGCCTTGTTTCACATCTGCTCAAAGCCTGAAACAAGTTTACCAAAATTTCTGCTACTTTAGGATTGTTCTAAAGGAGAGAAATTACAGAGAATTTTTAAAAAAACAAGAATATTTAAATTATACATTTATTTTTAATTCTCTCCCATGAAAATTGGCTTCCTAATCCTGTGTTTCCATTATTTAATCCTCACATGAACTCCATTGTGTTGAAAACAATAAGGGATAATATATTCCATCCAGACATGTTTTATGTGTGATTGACACCCGAGGTTATGAGTTGACAACAAAAAAAGAAAGTATGTCTTATGTTGAGGAGTGTATCAAATCTGGTAAAACTAATTGCTTCATTTACTTTAACAAATTAAACATTGAATATCTAAGCTGGTCAAGAATTGAGACTGGACACTTAAAAAACACACATAATATGACCAACTAATTTTAGCCCAATAGTAGGATGAATATTTTGGGTGTTCTTGAAATACTTTTCAAAAGAAGTCAGAATTGCAGAATTTTTTTTTGTAGCCTTAAATGCATCAGAATTTTTAATAAATTATAGGAACTTTTTTTTTGCAAATACTATTTTAGATTTATTGCATTCAATTGCAGCAAGACATTTTTCCTGTAGAATAACCCTGATAATAAAAAAAAAGTCCCTAACATTTCCCCTTCATGAAAAGAATAACAACCTTCAAGCATCTGACTTCAAGCATTATTTAAAACTAAGACAAAGAAGTATATTAGTTAGGCTAAAGGTGAAATTACTGCAACAAAACCCAAATAAAACTGTAGCTTAAGGAACTTAGATGTTTATCTTTTTCTGTAGTACCTCTGCTATAATCTAGTGAATCTATCTGGCAGGAAGTTCAGCTCCATGTAATCATTCAGGAAATGACATTCCTTTCATCTTATTTTCCCACTTTTTCTAGGATGTTCTCTTTATCTTTGTATGCTTGGAGCTAGGGAATATGAAAAAGTGCATGTTCAATGCCTTAAAGTTCAGACCAAGAAATAACACATGTTCTTAATTCTTCTCATGTTCCTTAGCCATGTGGTTAATACATGCAAGGGAGGCTGGGGAATGTAGCTTAGTTGGGCAAACATCTATCTATTGAAAATTGTACTACAGAAGAAGTAAGCTCCACAGTGAAGTTGGATAACTTGCCTACAGTCACACAGTAAGTGGACGAGTAATAGGGATTCAAATGCAGGCAGTTTGTTCCAGATAATGTGACCTTACATATTATTTGTTTCATTGCTGCGTAACAACTATTCCAAAATGAAGATAGTCTTCATGATTCTTTGGATTGGCTGGACGGTTCTTCCTTTGGTTGGAGAGACTCAATGAGATTACATTTAGTTGACAGATTGGTTCAAAACTAGGCTCAACTGAAGCTGCAAGTGGGGCACCCTGATACTTTGTGCATGTGACTTCCCCACATGACTAGCTTGAGCTTCTTTATAGCATGGTATTCTCAAGGCAGCATCCAAAGAAGGAGTGTTTTAGGAGCCATAAGATCTCTGGAAGCCATACATATGCTCATTTCGGCTTTCTTTTGGTAAAATCAAATTAGAGGGCCAGAGTTTAAGGAGAGCTTTATGTGAGTAGTGGAAAACTCCTATTAACAAAAGGTATATGGGATTATAGCTATCATTGTGGTCATCTTTCCAATGAATTTGTGATAAAGACTAGGCAATTCCACTTCTCAAAATCTAGGACTGGAGAGAATCTAGGGGAATTCAAATTCTTTGAAAGACAACTTATTAAATGGATACAAGAAATAGAAACTATAAGTAATCCTTCAAAAATACAGGATGGGCAGAAGCTGCAATTGAGGCAGGGACAGTCTGTGCTCATTGTGTCACACCTAGTGTGGAATTTCCTATTCTACAGGAAACTTGGGCAGCTGAACTCATTCTGATCATGGCTTCAGCTTTGGAAAGCTCTAGTTGGGGCAAGGTGCTGCATGTAAACGTCATTAGAGAAAGAGTATGTGGTACCCTTACAGCTGAAAAATTCCAGAGTGAGAAAGAAATCAAGAACAAGGTGCAGCAGAAATTTGAGAGGAAAGTAGAACTTCATACCAATGAAAAGTCAGCTCCTCTGGCCGCTCCCATTACAATAGGATCCACAGTGAAAGCTGGTAATTAATGGATCTGATCAAGTCAGAGAAGTTGATGGAAATCTATATTACCTTAACTAGAGTCCATAAGTTCTCCTTGAAAATATGAAGGTGCATTTCACAGAAAGGTCATTTGATCTTTTGGTACAGAATCTAAATTGAATGGAAAGAGTCATGCCATCATTGAAACCCATCTCTGGAGGAAGTAGTTTAAGACAAAGTCAAGGCTGATGACAGTTCTCTGTTAGAAAATAGGCAGAAGGAATCCTGGTGGCAGGTCAAAAAAGTAAAGTCCTCTTAGGACACTGAAACAGAGTCTAGTGAGGGACTGACTAAAGTTCTAAAGGAAACTTCTAGATGGAGATGCTGCTATGAAGTGACCCATCAATAAAGTCTGGGTGGAATCAAGAGAGAAACAAGCCAAAAGAGACACAGGGTTTTGAGACTTTGAAGTCCTTTTGGGAACTGGGATGTGGAAATATTGATGTTTCCAAAAAGGAACTGTTGGTGAGCAGCCCAGATAATAAAACCTCAGTTTTTGCATGAAAAATAAAGAATTGAATTGGAGGAATAACATATCCTGATTTCCAAGATTAACTATAAATGACTATAATCAAGACAGCATGAGATTAAGTTATGGAGAGACAAATAGATCTAAAAGGGAAGTAAAATACAGAGCTTGTATAGAGTCACATTTTTCATAGTCAAATGATTTTCAACAAAGACACAATAACAATTCAATACAGTGGTGGTTTTTCAACATGGTGGTGGAAGAACTGGATAACTATCTGAGAAAAATATCACTTTCTATCTTACACTACACATAAATACTCATTCAAAATAGGGGAATAGCTTTCTGACTTGGGGACATATAAAGATTTCTTAGCAGGATACACAAAGCATTAGCTATAGGAGCAAAAATCAATTAATTGAACTTAAAACCTCACTTCACCAGCAGGCTTTATTTAAAAAAATGAACTGGCAGGTCCCAGGTTGGGAGATATTTCTTTTTTTAAAAAAATATTTATGCATACAAAAACTGAGAGGATTCACCAGAGACAGAGTGAGGAACAGAACAGGCAGATGGATGGAAATACACTGCTGAGGGGAGCAGCGGGCCAGGCCATAGAGGTCTGCTGTGCCATATGGGTTGCCTCCCTGGTGGGGGATTGAATTTGTGCTGTGGTGGCTGCAGATGCCTCATAGTGTGGCGCTTAACCCCTTGCACCACCAGGGAGGCCCCTGGGAGATATTTCTAATCCATGTTTCTGATTAAGAATTTATACACACAGCATGAAAAAGACCTTCTATAACTAAGAAATAAAAGAAATAAAACCTACACAATACACATAAACACGGACAAAAGATTTGAATGGTCATTATACTAAAAAGATGTAAATAAGAATATCTATCTTAGGAAAGAAAGGTTCGTCATCAATGAGCCAATGAGAGTACAAATATACTTAACAAAAGCAACAACAACAACAAAAATCATGTCACACTTACCAGAATAGCCAAAATTAAAAAGACTAATAACACCAAATTTTGGTGAGAAAGTGGAGAAACTGGAATGTAAAACTCTATTCCACTTTGGGAAAATAGCTTGATAGTCTTTTTAATTAAATATGTGTCATATATGACTACTTTATGACCCAGTAATTCTGCTCCTGGATATTTCATCAAGAGATGTATGCTCACAAAAAAGACTTGATAAAAATGTTGATACCAGCTTCATTTATCATCTCTTCAAATGAGGAATAAACTGCATTTCCATGGAAGGAGGATAGGAAAATGAAATAGAAAAAAGATTCAACAAGGAGAATGAATCTAAACTATTGTGAAATGTGACAAGTGGGAAAGTCTTAGAGGTACACTGTTACATGAAAGAAGCCAGACAAAAAAAGAGACACTGCACTCTTTTATTTATTTTATGTAAGTTCAAGAACAGGGAGAACTAATCTACAGTGATATAAATCAGAATAGTAATTGCTTCTGTAGAGATGACTAAAAGAGGCAAAGTAAACTTTTCTAGAGAAGTTGGAATGCTCTAGATCATGTTGGGGGCAAAATGAACTTAAATGGTTATTACAATGAATCAAACAAGATCCGTGCATTTCACTGTATGTAATGATAATGAAATTTTAAAAAATGAAAAATATGTAGAATCATGATCAAGGACTGAATATTTTGAAAACAGGAAGAGAGAGGAGGCTCGTGTAGTTCATGTATTGTAATAGTTAATTTCTTTCTAAAATTAATGGGCAATTATTACATTAAGCAAAGTATAATTTAGTACCTGCTGTCTACAAGCCATGTGAAAAGGAAAACAATTAGCTTGACTCACATGTGCTTTACATTTGGGGGAAGGTACAAGGGGTGTGTGTGTGTGTGTGTGTAAAAGTAAACTATAAACAAAGAGTTTAATGGAAAAAAATAATTTCAGATATATACCATAATGAAAACTTTGATTTGGCCAAGGGTTAGGAGATGAAATTTTTGAAACAGGTGGTGAAGGAAGCTTTTTTTGAGGTGACATTTGAGCTGAATCTTAAATGATAAAGAGCTAGTTATTTGAAGACCTGTGGGCATATTATGTGTTTGGGAATTTGCAGAAGAATATGCTTTGCAAACTGAAAATAATTAAATGCATCTGATTAATATTGCTATTTTCAATTCTTAAATACTTGTATATACTCATCAGTAAACCCTGTTTTGTAAATAGCTCTGCTTCCTTTGGTAATCTAAGTTATAATGAAGTAATACCAAAAGAATATTAAAGATATCTTAGTTATATAACATTATATAGATATATAATGATCATGTATATTAGCCAACCATTTTGTACTGTTCTGAAAATTGGTATCATATGCTATTTCTGTGTCAGTTAATATAGACAATATTTTAAAGGCCATACAGTGAACTACCACACAAACATTCAATAAGTCAGTCCTATAATCTTGAATAGTGGTTTGTCTTTTACTCTTCATGATTATAAAATATTGTGTATCTTTGTGCTCATCCCTAACCATTTCTAGGCTTGGTTTTTGGAAATGAATTTCCTTTTGATATATTCTAATTGGTCTTCCTAGTATCTATTTCAATATAATAGATGATTTGAGGGTAAACTTGTTCCTTTAGGAAGGTTACCTGGAAAAAATGATAGTCTCTCTATTGTTTTGTAGGCACATACTGAGCCAGGAAATGTGCTGTTTTGGTTTTTAGAAAATCAAATCCAAGACAAAAGCTTTGTTTGAAAAAAAGCAGCAAGGTTGTGCTCCAGTGGAAAACTCATGGCTTGGGGGTTGACCTGCTATGATCCTTCTTCCTGTTTGGCTGATGTGTTACTGGAATTGTTACATGGTTGTATTATGAGGGGAACGAATGAGAAGGAGACAGTGGATAATAGGATGAAAGTGAATAGACAGAGACACAGGCAGCGGAGACAGGACATGTCTGCTGTGGCAGGGAGAATAATGACTCGGAAGGGTCCATCCTGATCCCTTGGGTCAGGGGATTAAGTTACTCCACATGAGTGCTTACTACACACGGCAGAGGTGACTTTGAAGATGTGATCAAGATGTGGGGAATATCCTGCTTTATGTGTGTGGGCTCACTGTAATCATGAAGGTCCTTATAAGCAAGAGGAAAGCAGAGGAACCTACGGAGAAGATGTGACTGCAGAAGTAGAGGTTAGAGCGATGAACTGCTGGTTTGGAGGGAGCAGCCTCTAGAAAGTGGAGAAGGCAAGGACACCGGCTTCCCTAGAGCTCTAAAGGGACTGCCACACACCCTGGGTGACACTTTGACTTTAGCCAGGGGCCTCCATGGTGAATTCACCTCCAGGAATTCAAGACAATACATTTGGTTTGTGTTAAAAGTCCATGTTTGTGGCAACTGGTTCTAGCAGCAGTAGGAAAGCGATACAGAGGCCAAATTTTATGGGAGGAATTAGGAAGTTATGTGATTTGGAATAAGGTGAATATTTGCAAAATGAGTTTGATGCTTGGTGAAGAGACAATGGGAGAAGGTGAAGTATGTGTGAAACTGCAGGGGGCAGTAAAGCAGAAGGTTGACTCTGAGGTGGGGGCCATACCCCGGGCTAGTTTTTCTCAGCACTGTCTATTTTTCCTGCATAGTGCAGTTTGAAGTTAAATATATGTACTAGTGTTATTATGTAATTATTATTAATCTGTTTTTCTTTCTAGACTGCAGCCTATGAGGGCAGAGATTGTCTATTTTAATCATCACACTCTCCTGACAAGTGCATAATAACTAATAAAACATGAATGGTTATTTAACAGTGAATTAAAAGGAG
Organism: Galemys pyrenaicus; assembly: GCA_019455555.1. Lineage (NCBI taxonomy): Eukaryota > Metazoa > Chordata > Mammalia > Eulipotyphla > Talpidae > Galemys > Galemys pyrenaicus. The sequence continues at coordinate 5,340,800 of JAGFMF010011823.1, forward strand.
AAGATGGGTAAATAGAAAATAATAGAAAATTCGATAAGGAAGGAAGCCTAGTAGCCAATTTCTTGTTGAGTAACACTCCTAACTGTGTCTTAGTGATTTGCAGTGAGAAAGATGTACAGTTCTCTTTTGCAGTTCTACTGGCATAATCATTAAGAACTGGTGGAGCTTTGGAATGAGGCTTCTTTGGTTTAAATCCATCTAGCTATGCATGCTGTCCTGAGATTACTGAGTTCACCCTATGAAGCCCACACTTTAATGTGATACTTGGCAGATAAGCTGGACTAACATACAGAAAAGGGACCTATCCCTCCCTCCTTCTCTTCCTCTTTCCTTCTCTCTTTCCTTCCCTCCACCCATCCACCCCATTCAGTTTGGTGGTTTGGAACTCAAGAATTGCAGTCAAGGTTTGAGTTTCAGCTTTGCCAATTCCTATGTGACCTTGGACAAGAGGCATAAAACTCAGTGATTTTTTTTTTAATCTATAAACTAGAAACACTAATCTTTTATGAAGATTAGAGGTAGAGCAGTTAGAATGATTTCTAGCACATAGTCTTTGATAAATACTACCTATATTATTAGTTGAATAGGTTAAGTTTTGGCTTAGTAGAAAGCAGCACACACTATAGTAGACTCTAAAGCTGTGTGATTTTACTGCTCTAGTTGGGAAAATGGTTGTTCTAGACTTACGATGCTCAGTCTTTAACATGTACATGAACTGCCCAAAGGTCCTTGGAAGATTCAGATTCTGATTCAGTAGGTCTGGAGTAGAAGATAAATTTTTTTGCATCTCCAACAAGCTCCCAGTTGAGCTTGATCTGGTGGTTTATGGCTGCACTTTGAGTAGTGAGGGACTAGACAACCTGTAAGTCTCCTAGCTTCAGTCTAGATGCAGTTCGTATCAGCACCTTCCTAGTTTCCCGGGCTATAGGCATCTTGCAGTTTACCTTTTCTTGATTTTCATTGCCTAATTCTGGTTTTTCTCCATTGGGCCCAAATTATGATAGAATGACTTAGAAAACTGACAGAACATCTCCATTATTGTAACCATTAGAAATTAAGAAGAATGTTAGCATGACCAAATTTGAGTAATTGAAATCATGACTATATATGATATGTAGAGGATTATCTGTAGATTGTGTATGATTGTATCATACATATCATGCAGGTTTATATGTAGAGGATTTAGGGGATAAGCCTCCTTCCCCACCCAGCATTCTAAATTGGAGGGGGGTGGAGGAAGGAAGGACATGCCCTAAATAGGCTGTTTTGGTGATAGAAATCTGTTTCTCGCTATGCATGTATTATTTTTTCTGTAGTTCTTTAATGAGTAGATATCATTTGGAAAATGAACACATTATTTTCAAGCAGTTACCAGATCAGAATCCATCCAATTCAAAGGTATTTCTAGAAGCCTTAGGGATTGTTGACCTCTTTTCTATCATAGATATCCTTATAGACTCTCCTCCTCATTCTTTATCTGCAGACTTCGCTGACAGAAAAGGCCCTACTCTACGAAAAGATTTTTCACTTCATCTCCCCTGTGTATGGAAATTCATTGTTTTCTAGATCCTGCCTGATGGAAGGAATTAGCCTCGTCCCTAAGCCATAACAGAGTACAGAATGGTGGTCCCCCTGCAGCCATGTCTTCCTTCCAATGGCTAGGGGGTGCTGACACCATCTAGAAACTTATCCTGACTCCACTATGGTCCACCTTACATGAAAGAACAGGGAAGGATATGGAAGGGTGAAGTCAGATGTTGTCCAGCTGCAGCTTATACCAGAAGCGATTTGGGATGCAGCTCCACAGCTCCACAGCTCCACAGCTCCACAGCTGCAGAGCAAGCAAAGCAGCCAGCCACGTCCGCAGCCACTGAAACTCCAAGGGGAAAAAGTCATAAAGCCAGATGTTATTTCTAGAAAAAGATGCTGTGCAGAACTTGGCCTCTGAATGCTGCATCTGTCCAACTTATCTTCTGCTTGGTCATAGGTAATGAGAATTCTACTAGGAAGGCCTGGAAAAAAACAAAGAAGGAACATAATTTGACTATGAAAAGAACGTAATGAAATTTGTTTCTGCCAAAGCATGTATTTTGGAGTTTCTCAGATTTCTTAGCTTGAATTCATATTGAAATGTCCTTTCAGGGAGGAAAAACATGTTTATCAGCTGCTGATTTGCTTCATTCTTCTTTTTATGTCCTATAGGGTAGAAGAAGGGGCTTAATTGTAACTTAGGCACAAGATGGGAAACCTGTCCCTTGCCCTTAATTCTAGTACCTTTCCAGAATAAACCTCCTGCTATAAAACCACAGTACCTTTCAGGTCTATTTGGTATGGTTGGATAGGTTGTTTACTGCCTAAGGCTGCCTGATTAAGGGTTAGATAGGAAGCTCCAATCTAGTCTGAGTTCCACATACCAGGCTGTGCCCTACTTAAGACTGCATCCGACTGGGAGGGGCATCTTTGTTATAAACAACACAAAGATGCCTGCAAGGAAAAGATGCCTCTTTCTAGTTAGCACAAGGTTTGCTATGGGTTTATAGACCAACCTGACCACATCTCAGACCCTGAACTGGGAATGCTGCTCTCTCAGCAGCCAGGCCAGCAGCACCCAACTTTCTAGGGCAGCTCCATCTTGACTGCAAACCAGAGAGTCCATAATAACTCTGTCTATGAGTGAGAGCACTACGTCTGACTCTGAGTCTGTGTTTCTGTTCTGATCAGGGAGATTTTTCCCTGAGACCTAGCTGCCCACTTATGAGATAGAGTCTTGTCTTATTTCCTGAGCCAATTTATAATAGCTCAGATACTTGTTTGGTATCTTGTTCTCTTTAGAGCTTGAGGAACATACAGGGCTCTTGCTCCCCTGCCTGGAGGCTGCTCCCCATTTCCCCAGTGGTCCTTTTCTATTTGGATCTCAGATTGCGCCACCCTCCAGGGTGAATCTCCTTTTTGTTCTACTTGCCTGTTTCCATGCTGCTGCCAGTTTGTGTTATATTACTTCCTGAAATTGACAGCTTTCTTAGAAAACTTCCTTTTTCTATTGTCTTGTATCCTCTGGAATTTGTATTCAGCTTCGTGGGTTGAACTTGCCCTTGAGACCCGACTCTCTCCGTTGGGTAGGTGTGCTTCAATGTCTGTTTTAGCCCAGGTTGGCTCATCCTGCTTCAGGGAAGAGGCTGTTCGCTGAGAGGCAAGAACCAACTTCATGTGAACAAATAATCCCTTAAATGTTCTAATGAATACTGATTCCTAAAAATGTCTCCTTATCAGTCCAAAGTCACATAATTGTAGGCTGTAGTGTGGTTTGGAATGTCTTGGAGGTTGAGAGGATTTGGGGCAAAGAACTTTGTCCTTTAGGGTCGCTGGGGAAAGAGACAGTAACAGGATTTGGTTATCATTTGGAGGTGGGCAGAAAAGTTGAGCAGTGGGCCATCACAGTACCAGTCAGTAGGTTATTATGTAGACAAGGACCAAAAATTAGCTAGTGTCAGAAATGAGTTGGGAATGAAGGTCAGGGAAGGCACGTTGGATCACAGGTAAGTCAACCAGCAGTGAGTCCTCCCATGGTTAACACTAAACTTCGAAGGTTCTCACACACTCAGACCCTCACATAAATGCTCCGCTTTCTGGGACAAGCTGGAGAGCTTCACTTTTTCCTTGTTAATATGGGCAGCACAGGGAAAGAGCTTAATATGTGATTGACTTGCCGCTAAGTGGGAGTTGAAGAGCGCCTGGTGATTTTCCTGAAGCTTGAGGGTTGCTTCATGGAAGTCAATTCACCAAGGAGAGGTGTCGATCCAGGAGCTGGAACAGGACTTTGGCATCAACAAGATCTGGCTCTCCCTCCTCCTGGCATAACCAATCACTACTTGTCTGTGCTCCAGCACTTCCCCTTAGCCTCACTTCCTCATCTGTGAACTGGATATGATAATAGTACTCATGTCAGAGGGTATTTTGAGGATTGCATGGGAACATATACTAATACAAAATGTGATATTACAAAGCATCAGTTAGAATGTCCAGAAGAAGGTAAGTGTTCATGAATGATGCCTAATTTAGAGGAATTCCCTATTTTCCCACAAGATAGCTTGCTATTCCTGTCAGCGGAGCATCTCAGATGTCCAAAGAGGTCATAACACTTCATTTTTGATTCTTCTGGTATGTGAAGAAGGGAAAAGAAAAGTAGATATATAGTTTACATAATCACATTTAGCAAATCAGTGCTGTTAATACATCGGTGTGTGCATGCGCGCACGCACACACACACAGAGACACACACACCATATCATGAAATATGATTGTGTTGTTTTTATGACCCTGCTGTCCCTATAGAGTGGTCTGGAAGGGACCCAAGTTTAAAGTTATATGAGGAATGTCTTTCAATTCTGTTTGTGTCTTTTCATAACTGAATGTCTAACCATATTTGGGGATAAGGTTGAAAAGTCTAAATTTGAGGCTTGGGCTAATGGCCCTCCTAGCCCTCATGTGATAAATCTCAGTAGCAGAGAATCTGAATTGTACAAACCACTGTCTGTTTATCTCTGCTGGTCAAATTCAGAGAGTATCTGCTGTTCTGTCAGTGTAGCAAACACTCACAGTTTAGGATGAACTCACTTTAATTCACAAAAATCCTAATGTGGGATGAGCACTGCCTAGGACCAGGGCGCCCCACCCAGGGTTTGAATGACTGATGAATAATAGAAGTGGTGAGCTGGGTTTTTTCTGCCCTGTCATTCCATTGAGGTAAGTCCCCACTCTAAGTTTGCCTTATCCTGTATGCATGTGGAGTCTGCATGGCATGGGGCATACTTGCTGAAAGGTGGAAATAATCTAGCAGAGCAAAAGACTTCATCTCACAATTTGCAGCCCAACTAGTTTAGTTGAAATAATCAAAGTTAGTGGTTAGCTTAGAGTTACTGGTAACTTCAGATGAGCTAAAACATCAGGGAAAGCATAAACCTCTAGATGAGAGGAATGAGGCATAAAATCTAAAAAGGTCTAGGGTTAGAAAGGTGCAACTATGAGTTTAAAAACAACACCAAGGTTTTCTGATGGAATCCAGAGACACCGTTTCAAGCTTTCCATTCAGTCCTTACTTCACTGGTTTCTTCCCTGGGGTTCCCTTTTTTATTTTACTACTCCTCTCTAACATTATCTGCTATTCTGCTTTTGCCCTTGTTTTGATATGAGGTTAAGAATGGCAGATACTGGGATACCTTGGGGAATTAGATAGTCATGTCTGTGAAATAATTATGACTTTTATTTTTTTTTCTCTGCCAACACTGATCATTTGGAAAGTAGAAAAGTATTTTCCAGTAAATAGTTCACATATTTGGACATGCCTAACTATTTAGAGGAGGGATGAGAAAATGATGTGTGTAACTTTATTGGAAGAGAAGGTTAAAAGTGTATATTTAGGGTCATTTGTGAAAGTGATTAATATATTAAAAATAGGAAAGTTGTATATTTAGAAGAAAACATTAAAGAGAAAAAGAACAAAAATTATGGTGTAATGTTTAAAAGTTTGAGATCGAGACTATAGCACAGACAATAGAGTTAATCAGTTTAGTTGAGTAAACTATCTTCTGACTGGAGGAACATATTTCTTTGTAAAAGGCTATTCACGTAAGTTACTCAAAGATAATGGGAACTTTGCTATGATTCCAGATCAAGAGAGATCTTAGGGTGGGTTTTGGGAGTGCTACTTGTGATTCTCAAATTTCACCTTTCAGTTTCATTCCTTTGGATCCTAAAGATCTTTTGCCCTCTAAGGTCCCCAGAAAGTATTATGGAGACAGAGGGTCACAATCCCTTCTATTTCACTGATATAGCTAGAGCTATTACGCAGAGCTGTGTGGTAAGTAAAGACTGAGGCAGAACAATGACTCATTAATTCAAATTCTGAGGGTTATCTTGATCAGAAGGCAGGGAACTCATTCTTGGAAAATGAATGCATAGATTCCAGGGTAAAGAATAATGACCCCCAAGAGCATGGAATCCTTGGCATCAGCATTCACAGAGATCTCTTTTTGTTCATAACTGAATCCAACCTACTGTCTGGAGAAGTCACTAAGTGAATCTGGTTAACTAAAAATTCAGTTCATGCCTTTGGTAGAGGGGTTAAAAGGGGGAATGGAAGGGGTCACTGTGTGTCTTTCTCCACCTAGTGGCCAATGCTTCACAACCACAAAGCTAAGAAACAATTGGTTATGGCAATGAGACAAATGAGTTTCCTTATTTTGGAATGCTTGGCTATCAAATCCTAGAATGAAGAAGACATTTAAACATATGTTTCGCAAAAACTAGTGGGCGTATTAATAATTAGGTTGGCTTGTATAGCTTCCATTGTTTAGATGACGTGCTTTGCATTCTAGTGGAGAAAGAACAGTTAGGAATGCTTGCTGATCAAATAATAAAAGGAGTTAAGACTTGAGGTCAGTTTCATAATATTAAATATTCACATCATAAAACCCACTTGTCAAGGACAGAAAAAGATGAGAAGAAGAGATTTAAAGAATCTTTAATTACTAGTTTTATGTGACTTTTGGATCATCAGTCTCAGTTATGCCGTGAGCACTGTTATAGATGCTCAATAAAAGCCTTTTGTATTGAAATGAATTTGATCCCCTTCTGCCACATTTTAAAAAATTCCTTTTGCTATTTCTGTTTTTACCAGCTGAAATTACCCTTTATTAAAAACATATACTTCTTTTAGAATATGCATGTAAGGGGCCATTTTTTCAGTGGTTTCCATGTCGGCCTCTGCAGTGTTTGACACTATTGAATACTCCCTCCTTCTGGAAACTTTGTACTTCCTTTCTACTCTAGGTTCTTAGATACCACCTTCTCCTGCTTGCCTCCTATTTCACTGACAATACTTTTTTTCCCCAGTAAAACAAAGCAAAGGATGGTGATGGGGATACCATACTCCCACCACAGTTTGTTATGCTACTGTGGCCTTAGGTCCTATTTTTATTTTCCTTTGCTTCATCCATCTTGTCTTCCAAGGTCAGACATTAACACTGTAACTCTAATGTAGGTACTGGTGATTCTGAGGTCTCCATCTCCAACTCTTACCTTTTCTCCTTGGTTTCAGAATTAAATTCCTGCGGGCCTGTTTGGTGTATTCACCACAGTATCCTGCTGGCACTTGGGACCCTGTGAATTCCTAACCATACTCACTTGCCTGCATGTCCTATCTGAGTATGTGTCATGAATATTTAGTCCTCAGGGCTCAAAGGATGAATGGTGCTTGTTCCACAGCACAGAGTTGGTTTTAATAACAAAATGGATGTTAATAATAATAAATATGACTTATTAAGCAATTACTGCGTCCCACATCCTCTGCTTAATGTTTCACACATTGTACCAGACAATTTCTGAGCCCTGCAATATTTCCTACATCAGCTTGATTTTAGTGCAACTAAGGTGAAAACTAGGGGACTTGAGGCCCTCATCCAACCTGGAGGACATGTCTCAGAATCTTTATTTTATTTGGAAAGTATGGAGACAAAGGGCCACAATCCCTTCTATTTCACTGATATAGCTAGAGCTATTACGCAGAGCTGTGTGGTAAGTAAAGACTGAGGCAGAACAATGACTCATTAATTCAAATTCTGAGGGTTATCTTGATCAGAAGGCAGGGAACTCATTCTTGGAAAATGAATGCATAGATTCCAGGGTAAAGAATAATGACCCCCAAGAGCATGGAATCCTTGGCATTAGCAATAAGTCTGAAGGCTGCTCAGTCAATGAACAAGTCAGTCAAGTTAAAAGGGGGATATTAAAGTTCTCATGTACCTCAGCAAATGAGAAATGGGAGTTTGAAGCAAACTTTTGAGACCTATTCTATAAGACTTCTCAAAAGAACCCTGTGGAATTGAGGCCCAGGTACCCAAGTGGTAACTGGCCCAATATTGCATCCTAGATAGCTCAACATTTCTTCTTTTCCTTGCCTTCCTCTTCCTCTCCTTTGAGGGAGCACCCCTCAAAGAAGCTACCTGAACCTAAGTCCCACCTCAGGCTCTGCCTTTGGGAGAACCCAAGCAGAGACACACAGTTCTTTTTTTTTTTTTAAAGATTTATTTATGTGTACAAGCAAGGGGGTACAGGCCAGAGGTGCGGGGGGTGAGAGAATCCACCAGACAGAGTGGGGAACAGCACAGGCAGATCAAGCGAAATACACTGCTGAGGGAGCAGCGGGTGAGGCAGGAGAGGTCTGCTGCGCCATGTGGGTCACCTCCCCAGCCAGCGGCAGGGATCGAACTCATGCTGCAGTGGTTGAGGTTTGCTTTATAGTGTGTTGCTTAACCCACTGCACCACCAGAGAGGGCCTGACACACAGTTCTCTTAATGCTCATAACAGACCTTCCTATGAGGTAATTCTATGCTGAGACCCATTTCATAGAAGAGAAAACTGAGGTACAGAGAAGATTCAGCTTGCCTAAGGTTTTTCTGTTTACTTGTTGAAGAGCTGAGATTTGAACACAGGGAGTTTGGCTCCAGAAACATCTGTCTGCCAAAACAGTGCTCTGAACAGCCAGCAAGGAACTGCCAGGGAGTGTAACTGGTTATAGCCCTAGATCATAGTCTCTTCAATGGCAAGAGATTTTTTTTCCCCTTTAGCTTTTACCACCTTAGTGATGAGAATTCTCAGGAGATTTCTGGTTTGATGTCAAGAACAATAGAAAAATGTGCAATTTTAAATCTAGAAAGAAAGCAAGGTATACTTGTATTTTTTTACAAACTTAAAAAATATTAATGTTTTTTTTATTAAAATATTTTAAAATTTACATATACTTGCCATTAATTGTAATTCCCATGTATTCCCCATCACCATCTCACCAGTGCACCATCACCT
>JAGFMF010011823.1:5356350-5462107 GCA_019455555.1 Galemys pyrenaicus
ATGCCTGTTAGCCATTTGCATGTCCTCTTTGGAGAATTGCCTTTTTAGCTCTTTTGCCCATTTTTGGACTGGGTTGTTTTCTTTTTTTCTGTTTAGTCTCTGACCATTTCTTTAATTGTAGCCTGATGTTGTACTGATATATCCTGCTTTCATTGTTATGGCTTTCTAGAAATTCTGTAGTTTTTCTTCATCTTTGCTATTAGGCTTAAGAGATTAGAAGGTTTTGTTTTGTTTTTTTTTAAGTATAAATGATTTCATTTCTGAATCTGTCATTTTCCAATTTTGTTTCATTGTTGTTAGTGAATATAGTCTATATTATTTTTTCTCTTTGGGGATTTATTAAGATTTTCCTTATAGACCAATATGAAAGCAATATTAATGAATGTTCCATGCACACCGGAAGATAAGATGTATTTTCTACTTTCAGATACAGAACTTGGTATTTATCAATCAGATTTATACTACAAGTTGTGTAATTTAGGTATTCTCTGTTCTTATTTTCATTCAAATTGGTTTATTTTGGACAAAGGTAAATGTAAATCTATTATTAGCATATTTCAATATCTATTGTAGTTTTTGTTTTACAAAGTTGTATTCTGCTTTTTTTGCGTATAAATATTAAGAAAAAAAAGCATATATGGGGGGAGAGGAGCAGCTTTTGACTTCTGGCAGTTGGTACCTTAGAGTTTGACTCTGACAGCTAGGTTATGATGGTTACCTTGTGACCATGATAAAATGAGACAAAACAAGATCACTCCATAATCATGTGTGAGCAAAGGCACAAACAAGAACACTGTAAAAATCAGAAAAATGAAATTTTAGAACAATAAATATAATGACAAAGTTGTTCTCTCCTTGAGTGGAACATCCGTCTTCTGCCTTTGGGCCCTGGCACTCCTGGTTCTTAGGCCTTCAGACTTGACTGGGACTTATCCCATTACCTACCCCATCTCCACCAGATCTTGGGCTTTAGATTACGATAGAATTATACCACTGATTTTCCTCCATCTCTAGCTTTCAAACACATGAGAGGACTTCTCAGCCTCCATAATCATGTGAGCCAGACACTCAATAAATTTCCATCTATAGCTAGATAGAGATAGAGACAGAGATGTGGACATGGATGTAGAGATAGAGGTTATATCTTTTTATTTTTGTTTCTCTGGAGAACTCTGTCTAGTATAATAATGAAACAGGATTACTGGTGCTAGATAGGAAGAGATGTGTGGTCAATTTTGGGCCTATACCTTTGCTGACCTGATTTATTTTTTCAATAGTTTTTCAGTGGAGTTTTCAGGGTTCTCTATGTGTATTATCATGTCATCTGAAAATAATGATAGCCTTACTTCTTTCTCAATTTATATTCATTTTATATCATTTTCTTCCCTAATTGCTCTATCTAGGACTTCTAAATGTTAAATAGGAGTAGTGGTAGGAGTAGACATCTTTGTCTTTCTTGTACCAGATCTAAGAGAATAGTTTACAGTTTTTCACCAGTGAGAGTAATAATAACTGTGAGTTAGTCATACATGGCCTTTATTATGTTGACATATGATCCATCTGTCCCCAATTCTGTGAGGATTTTCACCATAAATGGATATTGAATTTTACCACGTGGTTTCTAAACAGCAACTGATATGATTATATAATTTTTATTTTTTATTTTATTGGTGTGGTGACTTATGTTGATTGATTTTCAGATGTTGAACCATTCTTGTGCCCTGGAATAAATCCCACTTGGTCATGGTATGTTTCCTTTTTATGCATTGGTGAATTAGGTTTGCTAAGATTTTGATGCTTTTCTCATCTATGTTCATTAGCAAAATTAGTGTGTAGATTACACACTACACACTTGTGTTGTCTTATCTAGTTTTGGTATAAGGATACTGTTGGCCTCATAAAAAGTGTTTGGAAGTATTCCCTCTTACTCAATTTTAATAAAGAGTTTGAGAAGGATAGAGATTATCTCAGTTTGAAGTTTTAGTGGAACTCACATGTGAAACTGTCTAGACCTGGACTTTTGGTTTTCTTTGGAAATTTTTGATTATTGTTTCAATAGCAGCTTCTCTGTTTCTTCCTGATTCATTCTCATATTGCTAAGAATTTGATCATCTCTTCTAGGTTGTTCAGTGTACTAGCTTACAAATGTTAATAGTAATATGATCCTCTAAATTTCTGAGGTGTCTGTTGTAAATTGTCTTTTATTTCTGATTCTATTTATTTGAGTTTTATCTCTTCTTTTCTTTGTGAACCTAACGGGAGATTTATTTATCCATTTTGTTTATTTTTTTGTAAGAACCATCTTTTGGTTTCAATAATCTTGTACTATCCTTTTGGTTTCTGCTTCATTTATTTCTGCTCTAATTTTTATTATTTCCTTCCTTCTACTAGCTTTTGTTTTTGTTTGTTCTTCCTTTTCTAATTCTTTACTGTGAGAGATAAGATTATTTGAGTTCTTCTTTCTTGATGTGGGCTATATTGGTATCTATTTCCCTCTTAGCACTGCTTTTGTTGTATCTCAGAAGTTTTGAAAGGTTGTTTCCTTGTTGTCATTTGTCTCTTGAGGTATTTTTAAATTTCTTTTGAATTCCACATTAACCAATAGTCACCGAGTAGTGTGTTGTTCATTCTCTACATACTAGAGGTATTTCCTACTTTCTTTTTGTGGTTGATTTCATTGTGGTTAGAGAAGACACTTGGTATGATTTTAATCTTCATAAATTTATTGATACTTGTTTTGTTACTGAGTGTGCAGTCAATCTGGGAGTTTGTCCCATCTGTGCTTGACAAAAATGTATATTCATATTTTTAGGATGCAGTGTCTTATAAATATCTATTAAGCCTATACATTTTTTTTTAAAAAACTGATTTATTTATGCATACAGGAGCTGAGGTACAGGCCAGAGTCATGGGAGGTGAGAGGATCTACCAGAGACAGAGTGGGGAGCAGAACAGACAGATCAACTGAAATACACTGCTGAGGGGTGCAGTGGGCGAGGCAGGAGAGGTCTGCTGTGCCATGTGGGTCAGCTCCCTGGTGTCAGATTCAACTCTGAGCACTGCTGTACTGCGGATGCTTCACAGTGCGGCGCTCAACCTGCTGCACCACCAGGTAGGCCCAAGCCCATGCATTCTAATTTTTTTTTTAAAGATTTATTTATTTATGCATACAAGCACTGGGGTACAGGCCAGAGGTGTGGGGGGTGAGAGGACTCACCACAGAGAGCGGGGAGCAGAACAGGCAGATCAACAGAAGTACACTGCTGAGGGGAGCAGCGGGCGAGGCAGGAGAAGTCTGCAGCGCCATGTGGGTCTCCTCCCTGGCCGGCAGCAGGGATCGAACTCGTGTTGCAGTGGCTGTGGTCTGCTTCATAGTGCGCTGCTTAACCCACTGCGCCACCAGGGAGGCCCCTCTAATTCTTTCTTTAAGGCTACTGTGTCCTTATTTATTTTCTGTTTGGTTGACCTATCCTTTGGTGAAAGTTGGATGTTTAAGTCCCATGGCACAAATGTGTTTTCCCCAATATCTGTTTTAGGATTTTATAGCAATTGTCTTGTATATTTTGTGCTCCTTCATTTTGTGACTATGTTCTATTTTATATATTCTATACATTATTTGATGAGTGTTAATATTTTCTGTGTATTTTGTTCCCTTAATCTGTTCACCCTGTCTCTTGTTATCATTTTTAGCTGTAAATTTATTTTATATGATATAAATCTGGCTGTCCCTATCTTCCTTTGGATCCCTTTAGCTTGAGGATTGTTTTTTAACTCTTCATTCTGAGCCTGTGTTTTTCTTGTGAGCTGCATTTCCTGGAGACAACAGAAAGTTATCCTGTGTCTTTAATTGGTAAGTTCAGTCCACTTATATTTATAGTCATTATTGCTATGTAAAAGTCTGTTGCTGCCATTTTGTTCTTAATTTTATGGTTCTATCTATTTCTATTTTCAGTTCTTTGTATATGTTCTTCTATTTGATTTAGATATTACAGCTCTTTTCAACATTTCTTGGAGAGGTTCTGGTGTTTCAAAATTCCTTCTGCTTCTGTTTGTTTGAGAAGGACTTTATTTCTTCTTCATATCTGAAGGAGTGTTTTGCAGGAAAGAGAATTCTTGGCTGACAGGTTTTACCTTTAATTATTTTGATAGCATCAGTCCATTTTCTCCTTGTCTGTAGTGTTACTTTAGAAAAGTCTGATGTAAGCCCTGATCACAATTCCTTTATAGGTTATCTGCTTCTTCCTCCTAGCCAATATTGTTTCAATATTATTTCTCTGTCTTAAACTCTTGGAAGTTTCACTACTATGTGTCTTGGTTTGGGTCTCATTCTGTTTAGCTAACTGATTTTCTGGTAGCTTTGTGGACTTGTTGATTTCTTTTTTCAGGTTTGGGAAGTTTTCTGCTATTATTTCATTAAATAAATTATTTGTTCTGTTTCAAATTCTTTCTATTCTGGGAACCCATTGTTCTTATATTGCATTTCTTAATGGAATTGTATAATTCTGTGTCTCTTCATTTTTTCTTCATATTTCTCTTTCTTTTTCCACTTGTATTTTTGTGCATACCCATCTTTAAGGCTATTGTTTCAGTCTATCTGGTTTCTTTTACTTCCATAGCTTTCTCCAGAATTAAAAAAATCCCCACTATGATCTTTTTACATTCTGCATGTCCATTATTTTCTTATTTAAAGCTTCAACTTCTGTTTTCTGTCTAATAATATTTTCAGAATATTCATTTGTTTTTCTGAATTTTCTTATATAACTTTGATCAGATTTTCTGTATTTCTTTCATTTCTTTGCATTTATTTATCATGGCTACTTTGAAATCTATCTTACAGGAAATACAGATCGTCTATGTCTTTGTGACTGTGTTCTGGAGACTTGCTCACTCTCTGGGGTGTAGTTTTCCCCTGAGGACTCACATTACTGCTTGTTATGTTTTGTTCTCACCATTATTTGTTCTCTAACCATTAAGGGAGCAAAAATTTTATAATAAATGATGTTGTAGGTCAAAGAGAACTAATCTATTGTTCGGTCTTCAATGAATGAATAGATGTCCTGTCTGTGGGAGGTCTACTATGGTGGATCTGCTTTCAGCCTTCTTACCAGAGCTCACCAAGTCTATTCTGTTGTCTGGAGTCATCTTTTATGGTGGTCCTCCCCCTTTTTGGGACTCACTCATGCTTATGTCTGCAGGGTTTCTTCTGTGAAAGGTCCATCTTCAGTCTCCCTCATGGTGCTTATCCAGGCTATCCTGATGTCCCGAGGGGTTTTCTATTGCACACCATTCCTCAGGTCCATTCATATTGCTTGTTGAAGCCATGCTAATGTCTATGGGTGTTCTGCTATAGCTGGTATGCATTTGCATATCTTAACAGAGGCTGCTTTGATGTCTGCAGAAGGTCTGCTGTGGCAGGTGGATGTTCATGGAGCTTATCAAGACTGCATTGGAGTCTGTGATGGTCCCTTGTAGATAGTATCTCAGATCTTACCTGGGTCTTCAATAGGTTACTGTATAAGGGTCTTGCCAGTTTTTATTTATATGTTTATTGACCCACTAGGCTTCTAGAGTGTATTCATTTTCTGCTTTTTGCACATCTCTCTTTATTGTAGTCTTTACATTTATATCACCAGTTTGTTTCAGACCAATTTCATACCAAATTATAATCTTAACTCCCATTCTTTGAGCCTCAAATAGAGGGCAAATTTCTTTAAGTATAGGGATTTGTCATTCATATATTTTGTGCCTGCCTCAGATCTTAAGTTTGTTGGTTCACAGTTATTCCATAAATATACTCACCATCTAAATAACAGCTTCATATAACATTGATTTTAGTTTCTATATGTGTAGTTTTACAAGGTTATTTCTTCTAACCTAACATTAACTCCCCCAGTAAATTGAAGAACAAAAACTGCCCCAAGGACTCTATAAATATTGTTGCTATCAATCGCACATGTACTGCTATAGAGCAGGTTTTTTACCAACATTTTTCTGTGACCCTTAACTTTAGGGATTTATGATTGTAAAAGTGAAATCAAATATAAATTGTATTTCAGAATCTATAATGCTCAGTTGTTTTGGAAATATTGTTTGTGGTGCAGTTTATATGTGGAAGAGGTAGGTAGTGGTCATGTGTTGGCAGTGGTCACTTTACTGTGTGGAACAACAACAATTGATTGTGATGCTTTTTTTTTTTTTTGCAAGTGGCCTTTTTGTGAGCAGATTAATTGCAGTAGAAAAATGTGGACATTTTTAATGAGACTCAATTTATTTTAGAAATGAACACCATAAGTGAATGTCTTTCTTCTTATATTTCATGATAGGACTTCAATTTGAGAGGCAAAAATGAATGCTTGGAATATCTAGTGGTTGGTCTTAGAAAATGAAGATGACCATGGGCTCTGAATTACATTTCTGTTAACAATGAAGTCTGTTACTTATCCTTTCCACTCAGAAGCTTCTCTTTTGTAACAGATTAATGTTCCCTACTTATTAACACAAAATATTACAGAGGACATAAAAATTGAACATGCTTTCATTAACCAAATGGTGTGTATTTAATAGTCATCAAAAGATAAATTTCAGTGTAAGAATTAGAACTGTATTAATACAAAAATAATATGAAGTGAGAAGCTTTATTTTAAATATATTTAATGCATTTCTTTTTTTATATTGTATTTTTGTTACAAAGGTTATAGTTGGTTTACAATATTGTATACATTCAGAGATACAGGTTTACTTCTCTTCAGAAGTGTGTTACCTCATCAGAGCTACCACCAAAGCATGCCTTATCCTTGACTGTAGTTCATTAAACCCTTTCCCTCCTTTATTCCCTACACTCTACCCTACTGTTCCCTCAATTTTACAGTCATTTTTAGGACTTGTTTTGGTTTAGTTTGTCTGTTCCTTTGTTTTGTTTCTCTATATTCTATATATGAGTGAAATCGTTCTGTATATTTTTTGTCTTTCTGACTTAATTTGCTTCACACAATCCCTTCCAGTTCTTCCTGTATTGCAATAATAGAAAGAACTCATCATACACTCACAGACACACACGCCCGAGTAGTATTCCACTGTGTATGTATATTACATCTTTTTAATCCACTCAGCTATCATTCCACACTTTAGTTGTTTTTATAACATGGCTTTTGTGAATAGTGTTATAATGGTCATAGTAGTGCTCTAATCCCTTTGAATTAGTGTTTTTGCATTCTTTTGGAAGATGCCTTTAAGTGAAATTGCCGGATCATGTGGTAGATCTATTTTTAATATATGAATAAACTTCCACACTGTTTCTAATAGGGCCTTGCCCAATCTACATTCTCACCACCAGTGCGTGAAGATTCCGTTCTGCAACCCTCTCCAATACTTGTTGTTTGTGACCTTTTTCTTGTGGATCATTCTCACAGGTGTGAAATGGCTTTTATTTGCATTTCCCTGATGACAAGTGTTGATGAGTGTTTTTTTACAAATGTCTGTTGGTCATTTATATGTCTTCTTTGGAGAAGTGTCTGTTTACTTTTCTGCCCAATTTTTGATCAGGCTTTTTGCTTTTTTGTTGTTGTTTTGAAATTGTGTGAGTTTTTGTTTTGTTTTTTAGATTTTGTATCTTAGTCCCTTATTGAAAATATGATGTATGACTATTTTTTTCCCTTTCACTAGGGTATTTTTTTTATTTTTTTATTTTAATGATAGTTCCTTTCACTGTGTAAAGACAGCTTAATGTTGTCCCATTTATTTGTTTTTGCTTTTGTTTCCTTGCGATTGGAGTTGTAATCACTGAAATCAGTGTTTTGATGATGCTTTCTTCTATGTATTTTATGATTTCTTGTCTTACATCTAAGTCTTTAATCCATTTTGAGTAATTTTGTGTAAGGTGCAAAATGGTGATCTAGCTTCTTTTATTTATTTATTTTTTGCATATGGCTATCTTGTTTTCCCAATATCATTATTTGAAGAGACTTTCCTTTCTCCATGGTAAATTTATGGCTCCTTTGTCATAAATTAACTCTCCATATAGGTGTGGATTTATTTCCGGGCTCCTAGTTCTATTTCATTGGTCTATGAGTCCATTATTATTTCAATGCCACACCTTTGGTACTATACTTTTAGTACTTATGCAGCTCATCCAGGCTATAGATAAAGGGTTCTTAGAAGGTACCCTTGCTTAGATTGTTCTATGATATAGGGAAAACTAAGCATTGATACTTAGTTTTTAAACTTATTATTGACCAGGTAATATAAGATTAAATGAAAAACAATGAAGGAGCTACATTCTCATGCAGGGTATCTTCTACTTTCCTTCTAATTACCTGTTCCCACACCTGGTGAGCCAGATTCCTTTAGCTAAACTTGCAGCATATACCTCAGGTAGAATTTGCCCAGAAAATGCACCAACATTTCTAACATTGCTTTATTTTTCTGACTTTTGCCAGGTTGTTTTGGTGTTATAAAAGGAAAGTGACTAAAAGCTGGGGTGCCTGGTATTGAAAAAAAAAATCTCTGAAAATTATACAAATGACATTTGGTTGAAGAATATTTAATTATCACAAAAGAAATCTTCTCTTACTCCACTATCTCTTCTTTGCTTCAAGGCACTCACTAGCCATCAAAATGATGAAATGCCAACTCTTTTTTCTGCATGTAGGAAAAAAAAAAGAATTTGGATTCATGCTTACAAAAATGAGGCTGTGTTCTGTTGTGCATACTTGATTTTTAAAATCTTGAACGTCTTACTTGGTTTGAACTCTATATTAGAACCCAGTATTCCATAGTAAGGATATTCTATTATGTATTATAACATTTCTGTGTTGAAAGATATGCAAGTTGCTTCTGATTTTTAACTTGCAAATATTAGTGGAAGAAATATCAATACCGATCTCTGTGAACATGTGTAAGCATAGATTTCACTCTAAAAAATAATTCAAAGTAGGTTGAAATTTCTAGTTAGTTATTTTGAAGATAAGTGAAGCCACGGGGTTCTTCAGAACATTCTGTAGAGAAAATTGGACATGGTTCACTTGCTCAGTAAAGTAATTTTACTGAATCATTTTTTCTTGCCAGCCCATGACATTGTTGGATACTAAATTGGTATTGTTTTTCACATAAATAGAGAAAAATCTCATTAGTTTCAATGTCAGTAGTGTGTAACTTGAATGAAAACTGTTTTGTCATCTACCTGTATGAAGAAGAACAAAGATTTCTAAGCACAAAGATTACTAAAGGAATAGTTAAACAGGAAGAGGGAAGCAAGATTATAAAACTTTCCATGTACTGTAACAGAACACTCATGAATGGTTTTGTTTGCTACTCTTGCTAATTACCTAGTCATTAATGTCCATCTTTTAGCTCCTTGGCAGAGCTGTGTAAGTTATGAGGTATGTTCAGTTTGCTAAAAACTAACACAATTGCGTGTTTTTAAAAGCTGCCCATAATTAAGATTTTGCACTAATGTCTCTCCCTTAATCCTGTTCACCATGAGCTTTATAGATTGGAGGTACATTGTATCTTGTGTGCACATCTCTGTATTCAAACCTTTTGTTAAATTGGATATTTTTTCATATCAGCCTTACAGGAGGATTTGTGGAACCCTTTCTAGATATAATATTACATTATTGTAAAAGCTTACCCCCTCTTATCTTTGTGGGCAGTGGGTCAGAATGGGCTGCATGTGAGAATTAAAACCAGTCTGCCTGGAGCAGAATAAACTGAGATGGATTACACAAAACATTTTAACAAATGCTGGAGGTCCTGGCTTGCCTTTATCTTTTACCTCTGAGATTTCAGAAAATGTTCTAAGAACATTATTTGGAGGAAAGCTGAAATCAGATATAAAATACAAGCAGCCATGAAGGGTGAACTTATATAAAACATTGACCTTGGTTTTAGAAACCACTTAAATTTTTTTTTAATTTTAACAATAGTACCAATACTTCTAGCCTTTCCTGCATTGGTGATATCAGGCACCCTAAAGCTCAGCCCTATTCTCTATTTCTCTTCTTTCTCTTTCAAAGGAGCCCATTTTCCTGTCCTGGTTCTTTTCAATCTACAAGAGAGGGTCTAGACAGATTCCATGTTGCCTTCTGAGCTTGCTTTACATGCTGGGGTCATGGTGCTGCCTGCTGTGCTCTCGTTGGATGCTCCAGAATGACCACTTACCCCTTTTGCTAAAACATAGGCATTTTTGATATAAAATTGTTAGTATTAAAGCTCCCATGGAAAAGTATTAACTCAAGAATATATTGTTAGTATGGTCTGGGATTAATGTAATACTCTCCTAACCTAAATGCCCATTAGCAAATGACTACATAAAGAAGATATGCTATGTGTACTCAGTGGAATACTCATCTATTAAAAATATGAAATCTTGTCTTTTACGACAACATAGATAGAACTTGAGGGGATTATTATAAATAAGTCAGAAAATGAAAGTGATTACTGTATGCTTTCCTCTCAGATGTGGAAATGTAAATAACCAGAGCAAATAAATTAAAAAATCAGAACAAGAATAATTCTTCGATTCTGAAATATGATTACCGGAGGGAGACAAGAAGGTCATGGAAAGAAAGTGTGGAGGGGGTCAATCTGATAGTAGGAATGGCTAGAATTTTGGGGGTGGGTGAGGTAAAGCTTATGAACATACAGAGGTATGAAGCTATACTCCCTCAAATTATCTAGTGTTGTACATCAGTGGCAAATCAATAACATTTGATTAAAAATTATAACACTTTCCTTCTAAATTATTATAACCCAGTAATTGTATTGGCCTATCAGTACCCCTGGAGAATAGTAAGCTGACTCTTGCTACCTTTAAGTTACCTTTAAGATCCAGATTTTTTTTTTTTTTTGGTAATTATAGTGTAAATTTTAAGTAATTAAGATGGTACTAAGAGACCATTTTTTAAACAGTCACAAATTACAGTGAGAGACATTTGACTTTTAAATAGGCAGAATAATTTATATTAGTGAGAGAACTATGCCTCTATCTGGGATCTGATAGGGAAGAGGGAAAGGAAGGAAAAGAGAATTGGTCTGTCTGCTTCTGTGGACATATAAGTCTGAGAACTCAGAGATACTGGTTCATTACTGAGTGATGCACATTACCAAGTCGTAAGAAAGAGTTATAGGCATAAACCAAGCTACAGGGAACAGTGAGCTCAAGTGTTCTGTAAATTAGAGAGGGGAATTGAGTTTCCAGAGGATTCCTGAGGGAGAAGATCTGCAGAGAAGCAGGGAGTCTTTTGGAACAATTGAATGTTCAAATTTTGTTTGCCATGCAGTAAATGGTCTCATACTTCTTGCTTGTGTTTTGAATAGAAATCAAAAAGGGAGTTTTGTTTTCTCTGATAAAGAATTGGGAGGACAGAGTAAGTCATGCCTACAAGAGATGAAAGTGACCTCCCTATCATATAACTCAGGAAAAACAGAGAGGACATATATAGAACAAGGTACAGGAAAAAGACTTAGGACTTCCATATCCTTTCCAGTGTGCCATTCTCCCAGAATCTCCATTTCTTCGTGAACCCAGAAGCTCTCTGAGCAGTCTTTAAGAGTTTTTATGGAGACTTCATTATGATTGGTGATCTCATTGGCTATTGGTGATTGCATTCAACCTCCAACCTTCTCCCCCTTCCAAGTTCCAACAATCTGTTTCTCTGGTTGGTTTCATTAGGCCCCACCCTTAATTGTTTTCCAAAGTCTTACATTAGCATAGCAAATAAACCTTTATCACTCTTATCACTTAGGGAATTCCAAGGGTTTTGGAACTGTGACCCAGGAACTGTGGAGTAAGACCAAATATATATGTATGAGAAATATATTTTGGCCATCTGACGTCATCTGAATGATCAAATATACCTTTTTAAAATAAATAAAAATAGTATAGACATCTATCATAGAAGTTCAGACCATACAAAAGCCAAGGTAGAATGGCAGGTGGCTCACCTATTTCTCTGTTCCCCTCTTCTTTTTTAACCTTCATTATCATTTCTATCTCTGCTCTGCACTGGCATTGATATAATAAAATTGAAGTCTGGAGGTAATTCCAGATGGGTAAAGAATTACTAGCAGGGAGAAAAAGGATAGCAATTGTGCTTAACATCAAAGAGGTGTTCCCTTATCCTTGGATCAAAGCAGAGAGGGGTTTGATACAGGGCACATAAACGGTCAAGGGAGTATTATTTTTTTAAATCACTATTGGGTATTTTTTGAGACACTGCTATATTAGTTTCCTGTGTTTGGATCAGAGGAACCTGTGACTTGGAGTGAAACTAGAGTACCTCTTGGACAGGGTTAGGGGGTATGACAGAGAGCAGAATAATGTTGACCGTGCTAGAAGGAATCCTGAGGAAATTCAACTTAATACAACAAAAGGTGGCTGGAGTCTGACTGGGGTGGCAGCCTGCCATGTAAATCTTGGAGCTGTGCTATCGTGTGTGGCTGGTGACCCTGGAGAGAGGATAGATGATTAAGGCAGTGATACACCTTCAACTGAGGGTAGACACATGTGGAGGACCTGGGATGTCCCAGGCAGGCTGAATCCCTAGTAAAAAGATCAGGGCACAGAATGGCATCCCTCACCCTTCTCCCATGGGACCCAAGATGATCCTGTGAAGTACCACAGCATGATCCCACAGACAGCAGAGAAGCAAGTCTGGAATCCCAGAAAGGAGAGCTTTCAGTGGTACCACACATATGATCTATTCCCACACACCACTTCTGGGTGTATGACTGGACCCTTCCAGGTCCCTACCCCACGCTAGAGTTAGCAGCTACAGACCAGTTCTCCCAGCACCATCTGGTGGAAAAGTGGAAGTTTTACAACCTTAAGACACTTGGGGGAAAAATAGCAGCCTAGAAAGCTACAAAAAAGGGAGATGGAAATGTACAACACATGGCACCTTGAGTCCTCAAGGAAATATTTCAACACAGAGAGAGGACAAATCTCCAGAAGCCAGCCATAAAAATAGTCTGTTTTCTGTCCATGGTACCTGGAGCTCTTGTTCTCAGGGGTGCTATCTCCTGCCACTAGTGGGTCCTGAATTTTATCTTCATGAAAGTTTCTCATGGTTTTTGATCTTCTGAGTTCTCTTATCTTCTTGCTGGTATCTGGGTATCTCTATAGCTCAGTTGAAGGGTGGGAAAGCCAACCCTTCAACTGAGCTATTTCTAATTTCCTTTGGAAATGTTCTTTTTTTCTCCATCTCTGATTTTGCTCAAATGTTAATCAGCCTATTAGAAGATTAATTTTTAAAAGGTCTTTTGAATGATTCTACTCAGTATTGTAGAACCTTGGTTATATATTGATTAGAGAGGATGACTTTGATTTCAAATAAGGAAAAACTCCATTAGGTGCTCATTCTGTGTACTGAAAGATATTTTATAACCTGCTAAATGAATAATTAAAAAATGATTGCAAATTATGTCACAGAGTAATTTGAGAAAATGACAAATCATAAAGCATATCACCAAACTCTACAAGATGGGTATTGACAAAAATCATAGAAGTAGAGACTTTATGTCTATTTAAGATCACAATAAAGTATTCTAAATCTAAGGTGAAGTAAGAGCTAATAAGAGCCTTCTTTGAAACATGCAAATAAGCTGTCTTGAAAAGGTGAAAAATATAGGCAATTTGGCTGATTTTGTTTCCTTTCTTGAAAAGAGGATTTGATCATCTGAAGGCACTGTTTGAAGGTAAACATTATAACTGCAAATCTTGTCTTTATGAGAAACAAAGAAAAACCTATTCAAATCAACTTATTTGGAACATCAGCTTCTCTGCACTATGGCACTTCAAAATGTAATTACTGATACAAGCAAAGACAATAAATTAAAACAAAAAAAGATATACAACCAAGATAAGCACACTCCCCAGTGTTTCCTTCATAGTAATCCACTTTGATTCCACACAATAAATAATCCTTTGGGTTCTCTAAAGATTTATTAATATTAAAGCAAATTAAGTATCCCCAGAGAATGGCTATTTTTCCCTTAATGAGTAATAATTGTTCTCTGTCGCCCTTTCAGTCACTTTTTTTCCCCGCAAAGAACTGGTGTTCTCTGTCTATTACACTTGTACTTATACTTGTGATTTTATTTTTATCCTATTATATTTTTAAAATAAGATTGCTATATACTGCATCTCTATGCTATTCAAGTGTGAGCGTATAGAAATCAACATTAATTATCAGTCATTTGCTAGTGGTGTTGTCTTAGATTAATTAACTACCGGTACTTCTGTTTCTTCATCTGTAAAATGCGCATGGGAACACAGTGCATGGCATTTTAGAAGGTTTAAAATATGTTGTGAATGTGAAAGTCATTTTTTAAACATGGCACAAAATACAAAAAAGTAGTTGTTTTAATTATTCATAAGATATAATTACTATCATTTGAGAGACACAGATTTAACATTTACTGAATATTTCTGATTTTTAGAGCACTTTACTTGGACCTAATAGAATCTTTGTATCAAAATACACAATTATTGTTTCTATTTTAACCTTCCACAGAGATTTCTTCCCTTTTGTTTCTCAGGGCTCCATCCTACTAGTGAAGCATTGACAAGATCCATGTACTCTACCCCAGAGCTCATCAACTGGTATGTGGGTCCTTTATTGTTTACAGATATGTGAAAACATCTTTTTTTCCTAAGTGAACTTTATGCCAATAATTTACTTTTATGAAGCTTATATTTATTTGACTAGCTCTGTCATCAGGAGTCCAGTTTTAGCTTCTGACATTATGTTAACCAACAATTTTATAAACTATTGTTTTACCACATCCTCACATTCCTCATTCACGGTTTGTATGGTGTGAGCAGTCCTCCATGGAGTATTCTTGTCCTTGTCTGAATTCACTGTATAAAGAAAGAACTCCAAAGACTCCAATCAGTTATCTGCCAAGGTTAAATTTGGTTTGCTTCTTAAATTTGTTGACTGGACAAATGATCTTGAAAAATGCCTATTCCAGTACCAGTTGATTTATTTTGCTCAATTGACCTCACCCAAATTCAGGCAGTTTTCAAGAAGTTTGTTCTATGAATTTTGCTGCTCTCATTTAGGTTTGTGAAACTCAAAGTTATAACAAAGTCTTTTAAAATGATAGAGGGCCTGTCTATCTGCTGTGACTTATGTCAGTTTAGGTCTGAGGATGTAGAAAGAGTCACAGCAGAGACTTCCAGTGGCACAGTGAGTTAAGCAACACACTATGAAGCAAACCACAGCCACTGCAGTATGAGTTCGATCCCTGCTGCTGGCCAGGGAGGTGACCCAAATGGCACACCAGACCTCTCCTGCCTTACCTGCTGCTCCCCTCAACGGTGTGTTTCAGTAGATCTACCTATTCTGTTCCCCACGCTGTCTCTGGTGAATCCTTTCACTCCCCTGCACCTCTGGCCTGTACCCCAGTTCTTGTATGCATAAATAAAAATAAATCTTTAAAAGAAAAGAGTCACAGTGGCCTGGAGACACTGCATGGCCTAATGATTGTATGGTTTTCTAAAGAATGTCATATTTAACTCAAAAATAAAGCATTTCGTGACTCCATCAAGCTCTTTCATAGTTTCCTTTTTATCTTCAATATTGTGGCTTGTAGATTAGCTTTCTCTTTGATCTACATGTAGAAAATGTTCACAGATAAATTCCACGTGTTCAGGTTTCAATTTGATGAAATATGCATTCTTTAATCCATGTCATAAAGCAAAATGTCTTAAAAAGATAGACTAAGAAAGATACATTTCAAACTACAACTTTAAATTCATTTTCTTAGGAAGCTAGCCATGGGTTACTTATACTTTAGATAATTGTTTCTGAATGTTTGAATGTTCTATGTGGTTTTCCAGGTACATGTATGTTTTAGCCGCCAAATGTTGTATTGTTGTACACAGTTATTGGTGCTAGGTGTTGTGCTGGGAACTTTACTACATTATCTATTGAATCCATGCAGTTAGATGAAGAAATGTAGTATTGTTCTTATTATACAAATACAAATAAAATAAGGAAAACATATTTGGATACGTGTCCTAGGAAATAGTAAGCAAACTAGTTCATGACAAAACTTGGATTTGAATTTAGATGTTGGACTCTTAAGTTTATGATCTTTTTACTATACCATGATAATAAGGATATTTTAAATATTTTACCAAGTTGTAGGAAATAACCACAGTGTGCTTAAAGCTAGTGTGTGTGTGTGTGTGTTTAATTATGACCCGCCAACTTGCAAGTAAAATTTAAGGTATCTTAGAATCTCAGTATGTTCATAAAACATCGCTGCTAAACCTAACATGGACATAGTGCAGCATTCGCCTGCACTGCTTGGTTGGGATGGACATGGTCCCATACATGATTCTGGAAACAGAGGTATTGCTTTTTAAGTGTTTCCCTCTACTGATATGTAGGGCAAAGATACCATTGCTAATAAATGCAAACTAGAATTTAGAAAACTCTGAGTTATCATGAAATTCAGTGCCCAGATAGTTTTGCAGTCCTATGACTTTTAATCAGTGTAGGACTGATTATCTAAAATTAATGTAATTATCAAGAGATGAGGTAAGTGGTCTACTCATAAACAGTCTTAAAAAGTAGCGCTCAGGACACAGGACTAGCAGTGGACCACACTTCCATCTCACTAGGAAGGGATAGGAAACATGGATGCTGAACCATAGCATTATTGGGTCTTATATTCTGGCTCAGCCTTCACATCGATGATTTTAATCCCCCAGATGAACTGAGACTCTGGAATGGAGATTCCTTGTTTAAATGGCTTTAAACAGTTGGGTAGTATAGAGATAAAATAACCTGGAAAATATGTGGCTTTGCAAAGTTAATACAAATCTGCCTTTGCTTGAATGAGGAGGAACCGAGTATTGTAGTACTCAGTTGTAGTAAGTTCCTTTGCATGGGAAATTGTATGTGCATCGAGACAGAGAGGACGATTCACCTATCAGTTATGTGATATTGGTCTCCATAGCTATGTTTTTCTCATCATAATCCAGATTCGTGCAGTACAATTGCACATTCAGGATTGGTTATTTCTTGGTGAGTTTTCTGTTTACCACTATGCAAAACTTCTCATATACAGATATTTAAAAATTATTAGTAGACATATTAAGTTATTACTGAATTTGGAAGCTCTTTATATAATCTGGATGCAGGTTCTTTGGCAGAAATAGGTGCTGAAAATATTTTTTTCCTGGTATGTAACTTGCCTATTCATTTTTTTGATAGTATTTCTTAATCAGTTTTTATTTTAATAAATTTTAATTAGCACCATTTTTATTTTATTACTTTTCCTTTCTATCCTAATAAATATTTGCCTATTGTCATGTCTCAAAGAGATTCTCCAATATTTCCTTAGGTAATTTTATAGTTTTGCTTTAACTTTTAAATCTATAATATATCACAAATTATTTTTGAATTTTGCTGGATCCTAGTTGTTTTTTTGTTTTGTTTTAAAAGATTTATTTATTTATGCATACAATAGTTGGGGCACAGGCCAGAGTTATGGGAGGTGAGAGGATTCACCAGAGACAGAGTGGGGAGCAGAACAGGCAAATAGACCAAAATACGCTGCTGAGGGGAGCAGTGGGCAAGACAGGAGAGGTCTGCTACACCATGTGGGACCCCTCCCTGGCTGGGGATCAAACTAGTGCTGCTGTGCAGTGGATGCTTCACAGTGTGGCTCAATCTGCTGCACCACCAGGGAGGCCCTGGATCCTAGTTGTTTTACATGTAGATATTTTTGTCAGTAGCATTTGATTAAAAGACTTTGTTCATTAGGTTGCTTTCGCACCTTCGTTGAAAATCAAATTACTATAAAATTTGGATCTAATTCTGTATTTCTCTGTTTTTTCCTATAGATCTTTTGCTTTATCCCTGTGCCACTGCTTGACTACAGTGCTTCACACTAGGTCTAATTTCAGGTAATGTAAGTCCTCAAACATTACTCTTCCTTTCAAGATGGCTATAGATTTTCTAGGTCTTTTTGTTTTTATTTGTATTTTCGGACAGCCTTATCACTTTCTACAAAATATCTTCTGAGATTACAGTAGGAAATATGTTGAATTGCCAGATCAATTTTGAATATGACATCCTAACAATATTATATTCAATACCTAAACATATTGTTCTCATTACTTGAGTATTCTTTAATGTCAACATTATTTCGTTTTCACGGTAGATATGTTTTTTGTTAAATGCATTCATGATTTTTTTGGATGCTATTGTAATTATTAAATTTCCCATCATGATTTTCTGTTAGTATATTCACCTTATTTTATATATAGACTTTCTACACAGAGACTTTACCAGATTTTTTTTTAGCATCGTTAGTATTCTATACTTAAGCAGTCATGTTACTTATGGCAGAAACTGTTTTATTTCTTGCTACCCTTCCTGCTTTGTATTTACTATTTATGTCTTTTTGCACTGGTTAAGCTCTTGATACAATGTCATATAGATGTGGTGAGGTATGGACATCTTTATTTTGTTCTTGATCTTGGGGAGAAAGCATTCAATATGTCACAATTATATACGTTGTTAGGTGTCTTAGGCATTCCTTATTAGATTGAAAAGTTCCCTTCTATTTCTAATTTGCAGAGATTTATTATATGTAGCTGTTGAATTTTGTTAACTGATTTTTATGCATCTATTTAAATGATCATGTGGTGAAAACTTTATTCTTTTAACGTGATGAATTGCTTCAATTGGTTTTTGAATATTAAACCAACTTGCATTCCTAGGGTAGATTCTATTTGATCATGCAGTTCCTTTTTCCTTTTTATGTTTTGCTGAATTTCATTTGCTGATATTTTCCTGAGAAGTTTTCCATACCCTGTTTCTGAAGGATGTTGGTTTTGTTATTGTTAAATATACAAATTTGAAGCCTTAATATAAGTTTGTAGCAAGTAATGATTTAAAATGCAATGAAGAAAGTATTGAACATTTTGACAATTTGTATGGATTTTTATATAAAGAAGAAAGGCTTAGAAATCCTCTATTACAAATTGTCATTGATTAAATTCAAAAGGATGAAAGTGGAATATGGGTTTTATTTTTGCATTCTGTTATAGAGTAGGAATTTCTTTTATTTATGTATTTTTCTAACTGTGCTTTTTGAATAGGCATACATTATTCTGAAAAAAGGGTTATTTATTTATTACTGAGGTAGCATTGGTTTACAATATTGTATATGATTTAGGAGAATAGGTACCACCTCCTTAGAAGTATGTTATCACACCACACCCACCACCAAAGCACCACAGATTATTGGGGCCCTCTCCTTTTTGTTCCTCTCTAATAGCCTTAACTAAAGAGTCCTATTTCTAGGATTTGTTTTGTCCATTTCTTTTGTTTTGTTTCTCTAGATTCTACATATGAATGAAATCATCTGTCGTTTGTCTTTGTTCTGACTTATTTCACTTAGCATAATCCACTCCAGTTCCATCTATGCTGTTGCAAATGGCAATAGTTTATCATTTTTTTGGTCTAGCAGCAGACTAATATTCTGTGTGTGTATACACCACATCTTCTTTGTCCACTCCTCTGTCATTGGGTACTTAGGTTGTTTCTATAGCCTGGTATTATAAGTAGTGCTGCAATAAATACAGGAATGAATACATTTCAATTAAAGTTTTGCTTTAATTTTCCTGCCATTAAAGTCAAGTTGTCAAAGACATCTCAGAAACCAATGTTGTGGACTGTTTGCTAAATCTTGCTATAGTATTTGGTTTCCAGTCTGATATCGAAGTGTTTGATCCATTTTGAGTTAATGTTTGTTTTTGGCATGAGACAGTTCCATGGAGGTGTGCCTTTTTTTCTGGGCTCTCAAGTCTACTCCATATTCTATTTTTGCATACTGTTTTGATTATTAAAGCTTTGTAATATACTTTGAAGTATGGGAATATTGTACTGCCATTGTTCTTTTTTTTTTGCTTGTTTTTGGTCAGGATTGTTTTGGTTTTTCAGGGTGAATTTTAGTAATGCTTTGAGTCTCTATAGTGCATTGGGTAAAACAGCCATTTTGACATGGCAGTAGGGATTATCTTTCCATTTGTTATATTTTCTGTTTCTTTTCACAATGTTTTAGTTTTCTTTGTATAGTTCCTTTACCTTCTTTGTTAAGCTAGGTATTAAATTCTTTGTGATATAATTATAAATGGGATTGTTTCCTTGATTTCTTCCTCTTCTTGCTCTTTGTTTGCATATAGAAAGGCAACTGAATTTTATTATTTGTAGCATCACTTTGCTGAACCAACTTATTGTTTCATTTAGTATTTTCATGGAGTCTTTAGGGTCTTTTGTGTATATTGTCGTGTCATTTGAAACCTAACACCTGTCCTAGGTATGGCAATAGGAAGGGTAGTACAGATTGGAATGCCTGCTCTGCTCTTATCTTTACCTGGGTTCACTGCTTAGTCTACCCCATTGCTCAATATCTTTCCAGGTGTTGTTCCTAGGCTCTGCTATAATTGTGTTTCTCCTTTAGGAGCTATTTGCTTTTTCTGCTTCAGTCTAGCTATGAGTAAATAGGCAGAGGTAAGTCCAGTGTCTTCAATGTGCTGCCATCTTGCTGCTCTTACTTACTTTTTCAAAGTTAAAAATGTTAATAGATACTTATTTTAAAATATTGCATGTAACTATTTTTTGTGTTTGAATATTTATGAAATGTTCTCTCTACTTGCAAGTCATCTTGATTTTACCTTTCCAAATTTTGAACCCCAAATTCATAAAAGTAAAAATTAAGATGGCTACTGCCTATTTAGATGACCAAAATATAAGATGACTTTGTGTCTAAACTATCTTTGTGGTCCCTGGAATGACAACTAGTAAACACAAACATTTCCTACTCCTTTATCCTTATGAAAGAAATTGTATTGAAATAATTATGCTTGATTGGTGTTCTCTACATATTAATTAATTCAAACCTATTGTGAGAAATCTTTTCTTTACCAAACAGGATAAAGGAATAATACATGAAATCAACACATCAAAAGAGGTTTTTTTTTTGCCTTCCTAGGGTATTTATGTAAAAGCAATTATCTTGATATGAATAAGTCTCAATGATTGTGTATCTTTCATATTAACAGAAACATTATCATGTTTATGTACGCATGTTGACAATACCTCCAGAAAGGTTTTGTCTCTAGTTTTTAATATTCTTGTCAATCAGGGACAATCTTAATATAGTTTATGTGATAAAGGCCTATAAGTTTGTTAATTTTCCCACTTTTTATAATATAATTAGTGATTAAATTATATGTAATATCTCAGTAGAATGTTTCATTCTCCTCTAGTCTGATTGTTAGTAGCTGTTATAATAAATTAATATAGCATTTAGTTTTAACATCCATGGGAGTTTCTGTTTTTTGAGGCCCAATATATAAAGACAATCTTATCAGATAGGATATTCCAAAGGTTTAGAAGTTATTTCCCAAGAGCTGGTATCTAAGATTCAAATAACCTGGCACATATATCCTGTTTTGTTTCAGTTCCTTTCATTCATTGGCAGCTTCTACTAGCGTGATATGTTTCAAAAGCACTCTTTATTGAATATAGCTATCTATATTGATATATATGCATTGTGTAAAGGTTGGAGTTTCCGTGGGCACCCAAAAGAACAAAGAGCGGACACAGGGATGCAGCAATCAAGTAGAGCTTTCTTATACCTGCATGCAGGGGCCGACTGTCCAACTGAGACACGCAGGTCTAGCTGGGGCGATCGACCTGGAGAGTAAGAAGGGGTGAGCTTATATAGCCAATTTCCCGCCATTACAGAGGTTGCAGCGAATAAGGTGAGAGGTCAAAGCCCGCGCAATGAGCACAGCAAATAGCTTTAAAGAGAAACATGTTTTAAAAGTTGAAACTTGTACAGGAGATCCATTTGGGTGGGCGCGGGCTTCTGCCCCATATCCGGGTGCACATTCTAAGATAACGTTCTAAGATAACAAGCTGTTTCATACGCCCTGCCCTTAACTGCACAAGAGAGCCTAAGGTACAGGACCAGCTGGCCTACTAGATAAGGAGGTAGGCCTGTAGGTTGTTTGTCAAGTTTCAGTCAGATAAGTTTAGGCAGACTCT
Organism: Galemys pyrenaicus; assembly: GCA_019455555.1. Classification (NCBI taxonomy): domain Eukaryota; kingdom Metazoa; phylum Chordata; class Mammalia; order Eulipotyphla; family Talpidae; genus Galemys; species Galemys pyrenaicus. Next base: position 5,378,430 of record JAGFMF010011823.1, read on the forward strand.
GGCTCCAACATGTCTCTGGCTCCAACAATTGATAGATACTTTGATTGTTTCCTAGCTATTGCAGTTAATGCTGCTATGAACCTGGGGGTGTATAAATATTTTCATGTTAGCGTTTTCATGTTTTTTGGCTAAATACCTAGAAATGGGTTCTTCCATTTGATAGTTCTTTTTTTTAACTTTTGGGGAAACCTCCCTACTCTTTTCCAAGGTGGTCACGCCAGTTTACATTTCTGTCAACAATGTACACAGCTTTCCTTTTCTGTACATCTTCACCAACACTTGTTATTTCTTAGCATTTTGATAATAGTCATTCTAAGAGTTGTGAGATAGTATCACTTTGTGGTTTTGATTTGTGTTTCCCTGATAATTAGTGATGTTGAGCACCTTTGTCATGTATATGTTGGTAATCTGTATGTCTTCTTTGGAAAATGTCTATTCATATCCCTAGCATTTTTTAATTGGATTTTTTTGAACTGCTGAATTGTATGACCTCTTTTATATGTTGGATATTATCTCCTTATCAGATATATGATTCACAAATATTTTCTCCCAGTTAGTAGGCTCTCTCCATTTTGTTGATAGTTTCTTTTGCTGTGCAAAAGCTTTTAGGTTTGGTGCAACTTTCCTTGATTATTTTTATTAACATGGATTTGTCTAAACTTCCTCATCATCTAACCAGAATCTGGTCTACAGTAAGTGCTTGGGAAGTGTTTGTTGAATTGAATTGAATAAATACAAACTGTGTTTTGATTCTTGCAATGGTAGTGCATTTGGCTGCCAGCCTGGTCCTTTCCAGCTTCCACCTGAAGTTTCCAGACTTGTTTGTCTGATTCTTCGTAGACGAAAATGACTATTTTTGTCCTTTGTGATTATAAAATCAGATGTAAAAATGCAGGCATATAAAAATGTGTGTTCAGTGTAAAAATATTACTATAATGCATGAAAATATAAAAAAGAAGGTAAGACGTAGAATTCCCGCACCCAAAGTAATCACTATAAAGATATTGGTGTATATGCGTCTTTAGCCTTTTCTTGGGGGTGAAGTCAATATTAATACACTTAATATTTCATCTCTAACACATAAATGGCAAGATTTATATAGCATTTTTTGTTTTATATTATGCTTTCTTTTCATATAATATATTGTGGATGTTTCAAACTAGAAATAAATATAGATTTGTAGTAGCAATTTCAGGTGACTGAGTTATATTTCATTTAAGGGATGTGTGGTAACTTATTTAGCCTATCCTCTACTGATGAAAAGTTAGATTGTTTTCAGTGTTTCCTATTTATGAATAGTACTGTGAGGTTTTATTCTCTGTTACTATTATTATCACATTATTCCTCTTTCTATTTCTAATCTCTATTTATGAAACATAGGAAAGATATAAAATAGCACACTCTGTAATATATAAGGGCATTGTGTAGACGCAGAGATGATGTAGGTGTATCAAGAGGGAATCTTTTCAAAATTCTGTTGGTGGGGATATCTCCATTTGCTCCCAGAAACTAAAATCTCTCCTGAGTACTCTGGATTCATCCATCAGATTGCTTCCTTGGTGTCTTCAGTATGGCTATATATTCCAAATGTCCAAAATTCAACTCTGAATTTCTCTTCTGAAACATCTTTCACTGACAGATTTTCTGAATCTCAGTCAGTAGTACCATTGTTCATCCAGTGGCTGAAGTTATAAGCGGAGACTTATTTGTTTCCTCCCTTGTCCACACTTTCCACATTCATTTTGTCAATGAATTTATCTCCAACCTGCTGCCTTTTTCTTATCTTCACTGTTTCTTTTGTGCCAGGTTTCCATTGCCTCTTTAAATTATAGCAACTGGCTTCTTGATGGTCCACATTCTCCACTCCCCTTTCTTTCTGCTGCAAAGAGCCCTTGCCATGCCTACCTATAAACATCTAAATGATTCCTCTTTATACTTTGCAAGAAACAGTTCTTGCAAAAACTTTTAAGCTCTTTGTGTTGGCTAACACACAGAATGATTCTATACTTTTTGTGTCTAACATTACTTTGCATTCCTCTATCCCTTACTTGTGCCATCAGTCCTACTTCCTTACAATTTCTATAGCACCCCAAACTTTCCTCCATCAAAGGCTCCATTACAGAACTGTTCACGCTGCCTGGATTGTTTTTTTGCTGGCTTCTTTTGGGCTTAGCTAGTTTGCAGTTTAAATGTGATCTCTACAGTCTTTCTCTGAGCATTTAACCTAAAATACATCCCTTTCTTTTTCATTTTTTCTGACCTCAGTCTTTTTTTTTTTTTTTTTTGGTTTTGTTTTTCCTTAGAACATTTTTGACTTGCAGATAATTAATGTGTGTATTGATTTTCTTGTTTATTGTCTTTCTCCTCTGTTAGAAACCATGCTTGGATACCAGCACTGAAGATCTTTACCCTGTGGGTTGAACCCCACCCAGTAGCTGAGGCAGTCTTAGAACCTAGGGAGATATGGCCCCACCAGAGGTGGTCTTGATGCTAAGTGCAAGATGCAGTGACTCGGGGATGAGTGCAAGGGGCTGCCAGCCAATGGACTGCAACTTCCATCCCAATTCCCTGCTTCATATCTGTCCCACCCCCATCTTTTCCCCCCAACTCCCTTCCTGCTGACTTTATTTCACATGATGGAGCTTATGCTTCAAGTTTGGGTTTGAATTTCAGTTGCCAGTTGAGCTATACCAGCCCCTTTTCTTGCAGCTGGACTTGTCTCTGATTCCATCTCTAGCCAAGGTCAGGGATGCTACCTGAAATCAGTGTCTTCTTTCACTTGGCCTTCCGCCTACCCCCTTCCTCTTCACCCATCATACAAAAAAATATTGCTACTATCTAGAGCTTTCTGCCATTCCCAGGTTTCTGGTTCATTCCAAGGTTTACATGACAGTCTACATAATATCAGTGTCCTTTTTGATATAGGGATTTGTCCAGTTTCAATATAGCCAACCTATGAGAAGAGCAGTTTAGAGCCAAATAGTTCTGAATTTGAATTCTTTTTATCACACTTATTAGCTATATGATCTTAGGCAAGCTGTGGGCCTCTCTGAGTCTCAGTTTCACCACCTGTAATATCGTGATACATATCTAGCTTGGGAAGTTGTAAGGATTAGTGCTTACCTATTCGTGATTGTTCTTAGCATGGTAAGTATCTAATGCCAGGCCGAGCACACAGTTGGCATTCAAGCCTCCTTACCCTGGCAGCTCTGACTCTCTCCTCTCCCCTTCTTAGCTTCTTTCTTTCATCCCGCCAGCCCATGGGGCAGATTCTGGCCTATGTCCACTTTATTGCATGGGCTATTTCAGGCTGTTCTTTCTCTTGATCTAAGCTGAGTGGACTCTTTAACTTCCTGAGTTTCTGTTTTCTTTTTGGCGCATATCCTTTAAACAAAAACTCTTTTTTAACTGTCTCTGGTTTACACTTCTGAGTCACTTTGATCTACTTCTTTCTAGTATAAGAGCCACTTGTTCACTTTTGGAAATAAGATACATGCCATGGTTTTTTCAAAGAACCTTATAGTCATCCCTAGAGAAGACACAGGCCTGCTCTCCCAGTGGTGGTGTGCAGGGACCAGAATTTGTTCTCTTCATCTGCAAAGGAGGTTCTTACAATAGGGAACATATCTTGACCAATTTTAAGGTTATCATAGTACTTTATACTGCAAGTGAAGCTACCATAATGGCCTTTGTGATACAAATCTATAATGCAATGCCTTTCTGAATGCACAATTTTTTTTTCCAATTAGAATTATATGACCATATGACTTCTAGAAGGCATAAAGCTGCCCTTTGGGGTCCAGGCCCTTCAGACAACTTGATATGAATAATTTGATAATGGTTGGGACCCCATATGTTCTTCATTACTCCTAGACAGTGGTGACATTTGGGGATTTATTCTTAGAGTTTGCTTCTTTTAACATGTTTGGTTCAATTAGTCTACTGAAGCTGAGGTGGCATAAACTTTTTTTTTAAGAAGTGGTGCCATATTCAGAACAGGATGTTTGAGACACAACAGATGGGCTTGCAATCAGGCTAGATTGCCATTTATCAAATTTAGAGTAAACTTAAGTAGATCAACAGTACCTAACCTAGTTCCTTAACAGAGTAGAAGCTGAAGAAATGCTGGTTAAAAGAATGATTCATAAACAAATGTTTTGGTACTCAATTGACATGTTGGTAACAGAAAGAATTTTGAATAAGTTGGAGAATATTTGATTTTAGAAGGTACTATAGAGTGAGTAAACTGTCGCTGATTTTGCTTCCTGAGATAAAAGGTCAGAATTCTTTGCATGAAAGTGGCTACCACTTATTGAGGATCTACTGTAATGGTCATGTATTATTTTAGTTTGTCAAGCATCTATATTCCTTTGGGAGCTTGTGTCTGTCTCCACAGTCAGTGAGACTATCAAACATGGCAAAGCAAAGCTCCCAGGATACAGCTCGTGCCTAGCCGAGCCAGTCACTGCACTGCATCCTTTTTGCAGCCACTCTTAATGTGGACATAGGTGTGCAGACCTGTGACACAGAGCTCATCAAGGTGCCTTCCTCTGGACTGAGAAGAGAGGTTTCTGTTTGCACTGGGATTGCTAAACTCAGAGTTGGTGAATCTGGGCACTGTCATATGGATAAATGTTTAATGCCTGACTCTGGCTGACTAGCAGGAAAAAATGCATGCATATATATACAAATTCTGTAGTTTAGGGGTTATCATGTTTACCTCACACATAATTAAATGTACTGTAAGTTCTATTGAATATCTAAAGGATATCTAGCATACAATTTTCAAGTAGCATCAAGATATTCCATACTATTATTGGAAATTCCACATTGTCCACTCATTCTCATAGAATACTTTCATTTATTTTTATCTAATACTTGAGTCTGTGGCCAACCTAAAGGTTGTCATGGATGAAAATGGAGTCCCAACAGGAATATTGGTTGTTATTTTCATTTATCTTGATGAAACTGAGATATGAAGATATGTGCAGAAAATTGTATGTTTGATAATGATGTGAATGGCTTCTCTGTTGACTTAGATAATAGTTTTTGGATACCAGAAGAATATTCCCCTACTTTTTTGGTTGCTATTTATAAGGCCACAGCTATAGACATAAACACTTTTAAATTTAAACTGAATTATTTATAATCTGTATTTCTCTACATTTTCTGAAGTCTAAATCATCAAAAAAGCAATAAATCAAACCCTGTATAACATGAGCCTATCTCCATGGTAAACTTCAAGTTTCCAAGGTGATTATCGCTGAATATGGCTTGAAAATCAATACTCAGAATTTCCACCACACAAATGTAACAGGTGTAGAACACTCAAAAACATGGATATTAGTAAAATATAGCACCATAATTAGAAAGTTATGAGTTTTGAGTAGCAATTGCCTTCATTTTTAATATAACCAGTTTTATTTAACTTAATATAATAATTTTTATTAGTGAGACTATACATAATAACCTACTCACAAAACTCCTGAAAATGTAAATTCCACACTGGTTTCAGCATGCCAGTGAGGGCTCTTGCTGGGTGGACATCTTCTTAGAGGGGGCCATGAGCAGAGGTGACCCCTCAAGAGAAGCTAGTGGGAGGGGGAGAGAGCTGCAGGAGGGGTCCTTGCCAGGGATTTTCTTTTATGCTCTAGCTAGATGGACCTGGGTTTTTCCTGCAATGTGGAGAACTTTGTTTATGGTACTTTACATCTATTCCTCCCAGTTCTTACAATGTTAATACAAAGAAGATATTGCCTCTCTTCTATAGGCAAAATATTTCGATTACTAAATGCTGTCTCATTTAATCCTCAGACATAGCCATAAAATGTCTGGATCCCCATTTTACTTTGTTCTCATTTTCTTCACTAAACTGAGTTTAGAGACTTGCTCCAAGGTGGGATTCCAGCCCAGTTCTGTCTGACTGCAAGGCAACTTCTTCAGCTGCATTCTCAGCAAATGTAGGGTGAGTGAGCAGTAAATAGACCAGCATCTGTGAGATGACTAAGCTTTAGGTCACAGGAAAATCTGCTTGCTGGCTTCCTCCCCCTCTCAATCCCCTCCCCAACCTGCCAGGATTCCTAGAGACCCACTTTTCTACAGTTCCCAGATATTTCACTCTTTGTTCCCTTATTCTCTCAAACCTAGAGATGCTATTAGTGTAGGCCGATAAAGGTGTCTCCTCCTTACTAAAAGCAATCTGCCTCCATCTCAACTTCCTTTAGCAGAGGAGAAAACAGAGGCGTAAGTGGGTAAGGGCCAGACCCCAGGTACTGCTGGCAGTGGCTGAGACAGACTCCTCTCCAGCTTTCTAACCAAGACTCATTCCCTTTGGCAAACTGCTGGTAGAAGCAGAATTAAAAGTTGCCATTGTACCGCAGTGAATTCTTCCATTATCAGAAAGAAATGATGCTTTGGTAGTTATTAATGACTTTCTCAAACTGTACATGATAATCACCTGGAGGAGGTGAGTCTATCAGCTTTCTAGAGATACCCATAGGACCATGTCTAAATTTCAAAATAATCATCCTGAGTGAAAGAAGGCAGACAAAGAGAACACATACTATTAATATATGTATATATATATATCTTCCTCTTGTATAAGATTCTAAAAAATGCAAACTATATACAGGGACAGAAAGCAGATCAGTGACAACCTAAGAATTGAGAAGGAGGATGGATTATAAAGGGGCATAAGGCAACATGTGCTTACGACTTGATCCTGTTGTTGGTTGAATATCACATATGACCAAATTCACAATTTTAATATGTCCAATTTATTGTATGTCAATGCTGTAATTTAGCTTTTTTTTTTTAAAGTTGTTGACATATACTTATTCCCTGAACATTGTGTGTGTGTGTGTGTGTGTGTGTGTCCAGTCAGACTTTTGCTTTGGTTTTTATGACCTATTTTTCTTTTTCCTTTCCCTCTCTCTCTTCTTCCTCCCTTTCTTCCTCCTTTCCTCTCTCCTTCCCTCTCTTCCTCCTTTCCTCCTTCCCTCCCTCTCTTCCTTCCTTCCTTCTTGCCTCCCTCCCTCCCACTCTCCCATACTCCCTTTTTCTTTTCTTACATCCTTATTAGTTTGGGGGCAGTACTTGATTTCTCCCCTCAGGTGTAATCCCCTGTAGTTCTCCCACTGCCATAGCACCATGATCCATCTCCCCATCTTTTATACTCTTTCCTCCCCTGTTTTGACTCCCCTCCCTCCTCCTCTCCTTCTGTATGCCTCAGCTTGCAAGTTCTATCATTTTTTCCCCTGATACTTTGTTTTCTTTATTTTAATGATCTAGTTAAACAAATGACAGTGAACATTAAATGGCAGCATCAAAGTCAGTAGTAACAAGAAATATTATTAGAAGGAAAGGAAAAACAAAACCTTAATCTTGTAAATCAGTGAGTCATAAAATCTATTCCCAAGCTCCTGTTTACAAGTCAAATGCATATTGTAGAAATCAATGAACATACAATTTTTCATATTATATACTTTTTTCTATGAACCTATATTCTTAACTATCTACTCTATATTTCTAGATAGTCTTTGAAATTGTCAATTTTAATGGTATTTTGCTCACAAATGAATTTATGCACCATGAATCTGCCTGTTCACACATTAATATCATAATATTGGGTCATTTAGGCTTACTAGTAAGAACATTATTATTTTTAAAGAACATTATTTTTAAGAAATATATTTTTTATTTGAATTATCACCTTGCCCTATATATATATACATATATATATTAAAGATGTGTTTTTATTTGTGTATACAAGTACTGGGGTGTAGATCACAGGTGCGGGGTGGTGGTGAGAGGATTCATCAGAGACAGTGGGGAGCAGAACAGGCAGGTCTGCTGAAATACACTGCTGAAGGGAACAGCAGGTGAGACAGGAGAGGGCTGCAACATCATATGTGGGTCAGCTCCCTGGCTGGGGATCGAACTCATACCTAGTGGCTGACATAGCTTGGTAGTGTTGAGACTTTGACCCATGTGCTGCCAGGGAGGCCCACCTTGCCCTATATTTTGATGTTCCAGTATGACATAGGGGAGAGGACACTGAACATGGTATAAGAAGAAATGAGTAGGGTCTTGCCACTTTATGACTGAGGAATTACTAACATTCACTTAGTTTCCAGGAGATTAAAACAATTATTCTAGTAATTTCTGAAGGTGCTACTGAAAATATGGAAAAATTTATAATTGCGATTATTTGCTATCTATTTCCTTTGGTCATTTGTTCATTGGAATCAAGTATTTTCTATATAGATTAATTTTCATTCTAATCATATTAATAATAGGTTTCTCAATCACATTAATTATGAGTAATTTTTCTCATTTCAAATTTCTCCTCCATTACATTATACTGTTTGTGTGTGTGCAGGTGGTATAATTTTCATGTGATCAAATCTGCTTATATTGTTATTTATAACGTCTTATGCTTCAAAACAGTTAAAAACTAAAATAGTTTAGAACATTTACTTGGTAGTATATTTAAGTGTGTGATGTGAAGTGCATCTAGAAACTAAATATTTTAATTCTAAATTAAAATTTTTCCAACAGCATCATCTGGCTTGCCTGTTTAAGGAACTGAATCAGACTGAAGGAAACATATATTCAGGAGACTCAGTCTCTGATTTTAAGGAGTTTGTAGAGTAGTGAGGGCAGCAGGTAGGTAGAACCCAATAATGATGTGATTTCACTTTCTCTACTCCCAGGATGTACATTTTAGAGTGTACAAGAATCATGTGACTGTGTTCAGCCCACATGTCCATCAGGGTCTAGGGAACTTCTCGATGCCAGTGGATGGCCCATCTCTCCAGCACCTTATTCACACATTTCACCTTTATGGTCTGCTGACTCCTTAGACTTATACCTGAGATGGGGAAGATCTTTTTCTCTAAACCCCCATAAAATTTTCTGGGGTTTTGTTATTTTCTCTGGAAACTCAGCCCTTGGCCCACATTGCAGCAGAGATAAGATGCTTAGCTTCTCCCCTCGTTTGTCTCTCCTATTAGCTCAGGGAAAGTTTTTTTCATTGAGCCTGTTGGTGGTGAGAGCATGTGAGGTAGCTGATTCTTATCATGTATTTCCCAAATCTTTTGGGAGACAGTATAGTGTCATACTTAAATAGAATGGGTAAGAAACTGGGCTGTGAAGACAGAATAACTGAATGCATAATGTGTATGTCAAATACAGGTTTTGTGACCTTGTACAGGTTACTCTTTGTGCCTCCGTTTCACTTACGGTTCAATGGGGGATAATTTAAAGAGCCACGTGGCATATAGATGTTTAATAACTATTTATTGGATTAAGTGAAATTCAATTTTATTAAAATTAAATGAGATCAAATGAGAACATGCTGTATAGTAAGTATAAGGAATCAAATGGACCACAGGGACCCATATGGGGATATGGGTTGCAGTGAGGAATGGTGAGAGCTGAGACTGGGTGTGTAGGCAGGACTCAGGTAGGGGAGGATAGAATGAGGCTACCTAAAGGTTTTGCACTTTCACCTGAGAGCAAACAGGAATTTAGAAGAATTTTAAGTACAGAAGTGATGTTGGTAGATTTATCATTAAGAATTCTGGTACAAAGTAAAGATTTTGGGGTGGGGCTTGCAACTGGAGCTAGAGAGGAGTATAGATGGGAAATATAGGAAGCAGGGAGACTAGTCAGAGGAGTGTTGTAGTAATCCAAGTAAAGGATGAAGTTCCGGTACTGTTTGTTATTGTACCATAACCTAATCTCTCCTGACTGATGTATGTTATGAACTTGCCTTAGGGTTGGGAGTTCAGGGGAACAATAATTCTTAACCCTGACAACACAGGAGAGGCCTGACCTTGAGCAGTGATAGTGGAAAGTGGATTCTTTCAAGATACATATGGGAGGTAGAATGAGCAAATTTGGATGAGGGGGATAGGAGTAGAAAAATCACTGAAGTTAATGACTTGGAGTGGGTGGATGAAATGGCACCTCTGAGATAGAAAACATTGCAGGGGAAGAAAATTTGCAGGTTGCAGGTTATAAGAGGATACATTTGTTTTGGTTATGTTGGATTGAGGATCCCTGTGGACTTTCCATGTGGGGAGAGCCGGACAGCATATGGTGGGGGGGGGGTGTGTTTGCATGTGTCTTGAGTTGCAGGAGACAAATATGTGTTTTGGGTTTCAGAAACTTGTGAATGTCTATGTATTTGTATAACCCTGTTGAGGCTGTCAAACACGTTAATATGTGTTCAGTTAAGCAAGTCAATATCCACAGAAATTGGGATAAAGGAAAAGTACAAATAGCTGCGTGACTATCCAAGTCAAGTTTTTCTTGCAAATGAGTTTGTGACAAATTTATGAAAAAGAAGTTTAGGATTTTTTAGTTTTCAATTTTAAAAATGTGGATATAATACTGTCCACCCATACTATCTCATTTAATACATACCATATGAGGTATGTATGTTATTATTCTCTTACTACAGATAAAGAAATTCAGGCACAAATTATTTAAGTAAGATACTGAGGTCACATGTCAGTGTTTTAAACCAGGCTGGTCAGGGGAGTCACGTGTTTCAGGAAGAGAACAGTAGTAATAGGGGCAAATGTCAAATCACCTCCATCCACATTTCGATGACCAGAAGTGGTTTTGTAGCCACAACTAACATCAAAGAGGGAGGAAAGGCAACTTAGATATTGAGTATTAGTTATGCCCACCACCTAGAACTTTTATCATAAATGGAATTAGGAATTGATGAAAAGGCATAAGTATTTATAAATGTTTCATGGTGCTTATTACATGTCAGATAGTACTTTAATAGCTTTCAAATAGGGACTCATTTAATCCCCACAATAGCCCAACTAAATTGTTCATTTTAATCCCTATTATACAGAAGGGGGAATTGAAGCTAAATAATTGCCCTAGGTCATATAGTTAGTAAGTGGCAGGGGCAAGATTAAATTCTAGGTAGTTTGGGTCCAGATTCCAAGCACTGAACCTTTATACAACACTGCCTCGTGTTCTGCTTGCTTTCAAGTTATGTCCTGGGGCTGGGATTGTAGGAGAAAAGTTGGAGGAGAGATGATGGTTACATTTATAAGTGTAAATGTGAGAATTTGTACATGTAAAGGACTCCAGTAAAATCTGGATATTTCACTGTAGAGTTGGGGTAGGTATCTAGGTGGGTGGTGGGGTGGTGGGTGTGAGACTTCGGAAATGGGTGGAAGAGCAACTTCTGGCCCTTTCCTTTCTGCCTGTTTCCCATTGCTGCATTGGAACTACTACCTGTTTAGACTCTTCGGATTGTACCTTGGACATGTGCTGAGGTTAGCTCATAAACAGAGCAGGGAAAAAAATCATTCTCCTAGAGAGCAGTGGGGAAATGATTTTCACATAAGGGATCAAACAATAAGTCAGACTGGACTTATTTCTGTTGCATTACAGAGAACTCACATATAATTACTGCTATTGTCAAACTAAATTGTAAAATCCATAAAGGAGGGGTGCTTGATAAAAGAATACTTTAGTGATTATAAACCACCACTTCCTACTGTGTCACTTCTCTGTCGTCTTCACTTTTATATTGGTTGCTGTTAAACTGGAACACCTCCTGCAGTTCAGCTAACTTTCACTCATTTCATAGCTGTGACTTGGGAGTCAGAGCACACCTCTGAGTATTGGAACTCTTGGTTCTCACAGACAACATCACTCTAATTACACTACCTCAAGAGACAGGAGAAAAGGACAGATGATTTGCCTTAAAATGGAAGCTTTGCAATAAAACAAACAAAAAGGAGCCCTTTGTGTGACATTGAAGCTTTTTGATTCCTGTTTCTCTCACCTGTTCATTCCTATGGTTTGTTTACAACATATGGACTCTGTCTGCAAAACACTTTAAAGATGCTGTATTAGCAACCTTGCAGCAGTCTGCCAGTGCATTCCTTAGGGCTGGTCTGTCCATACGATGCCTCTTCCCTCTCTATTTTCCTTGACTTTATTTTGATTAGTTGCTGATACAAGTCCTTGCCAGGGTTTTCTCTTCTCTATAGTGCTCCAGAGTCAGTGATAGCAATAGAGGTTGCTGTATGTTGCTGGTTGTTACCAGAATATGTCAAGATCAGGTTATTTTTTATTATTTACAACAAGCTCTGGCTACAGAGTGAGGAGACCTGATTCTATTTGCAATACAGTTCTAAAGCATTTTGGACAAGGTACTTCATATTGCTTGGTTTTGGTTTTTCCCTCTGTAAAAATGAAAATTTAAACTAGAAGACTAAGAAAAATGTGTAAGTCAAAAATTTTACACTTTATAACTACCAATTTATAACAATAATTAAAATAATCCAAATGTGATAATCTTATGCAGTTATTAAGGACAGCGAAGAAAGGATAAATGTCATTTTAATTAAGTCTGTAGATGGAAATAAATGGGGATGTTCTACCAGTAATTGTGTGACTGTGTCTTAATGGAGTCCAAAAGAGTTTCCTCTTTGGGAAGTGTGAGCTAATACACCCACAGAGGAGTGATTGGGAACAGGGATATTTATACTAGATGGGAAATGCTGGGAAGCCGTGATTTTATATCAATACCCAGAGGCGAGATGTGGGCAGCTGATGATGTGCAAAAGAACATATAGATTTGAAGTATATCCTGTTAATTATGGTGATGGAATTATCATGTTAGAAGTCCAGGATAGCAATTTATGAAATATATAAGTAAAATGTAAATATGTATCTGTTTGTCTAGACCATCCCAGGCTGTGAATGGCTGTCATCTTGGGTCACTAGTTGGTCGTCATGAACAGAGATCATACAATACTCACCAGCCAGAGAAAATTCTATTGTGTGTTTAACGGTACTTTTTATATTCCCTTGCCTGCTTACACACCCCCAGTCAACTGCATGGAGGCAGCTACAACCTCAGCCACATCTTGGACTCCTTCCTGACTATAGCAAGCAACCACATTGATAAAATCTGCACCAGACACTCCAATGCATTTGGAAGACATTCTGACTGTAGGGAGATAAACTTGCATTGCCAGCAGTGATTCTGATAGAAAGCTAGTACCCTAATATCATTTCACCAAGTCTCTTGATTCCCCCCTACCTTGTTTATTGTGGAAAGAATCCCAGCAGAACAAACTGCTCTTTTCCTTGAATCAACCTCTGAGTTTTCTCAAGTCCAAGCTCAATAGCCCAGGCTCTAGGCAAGTGGGTGGAAATGTCAGAGAGGAAAAGGCAATAATGATCCTAAACTAAAACCTGGATCCTAGTTGTGTTTTTATTTGTTTTCTGGTTTCAGGCAAAAGCTCCAGAGAGAGGGTGATAGTAGCTATAAGCCAGTGGTTGGTAATCTAGGGTATTCCAAAGTCAGACACCCCCCTCCCCTCCCCTCCCCTCCCCTCCCCTTCCCTCCCCTCCTCCAGCAGGCAGGCAGGCTCCAAGCAGTATGTGACCCCAAGCCCTTGCCTTGTCATTCCTGCTATTTCCAACAACCTGGCCATAACAATTCCTAATAGAAGTTCCTATTAGGCATTATCTAGAATATTCTGATCCTAGCAAAAGAAGATGCCCCAGCCAACACTGTTCTACATTTCTCTTGGACACCAATTGCTGACCTAGACACAGAGCACTTCCTGCCCCCTTGCCCCTCCCCCAGCTCTACGACTCTGCTTTGTTTTTACTCCTCCAGCCCAAGTAGAGCTCTAGGGGAAAAGCCTCCAGACCAAGGCTTCTCAAACTTGAGCGTGCGCCATATTTACCTGGGGAGCTTGTTGGCTTTTGCCGACAAAATTCCAGGTTGCCTAGTTCTGGGGTAACAAGTTGTTAGGAGATGCTGCCAGTACGAGATCACTTTGAGAACCACTGCACTTTGAGAACACTGCACTCTGGCGTGTGCTCCCCTTATCGCCCCCCTCTCCCCACTCCATTCGTCCGTAGGCCATTTTTCCTTCTCCATTGTAGATTCGGCTTTTGGACTCTGTTCTAACTGTTCCACTGCGACCGGAGACAGCGGGTGCATGGGGGACTGTGAGAGAATTTCTACCCGTGTTCCTCAGTTCTTCGCAGCTTCTTTCGCTGTTTTTCTACTGCAAACTGCCCGTTGCACTCCCCTCTTTCGGGTGTGAATTATTCACCCTCTCCTCCTAATCCTCGCATGAAAGTGCAACCTTTTCTGCAACTTTGCAGCGGATGATTGCCGCTGCTTTCCTGCGCTCCGCAGTCTCTGGGAAGGCTCCCCTAGGCGGGTCCACGCTCTGGGAACTCCAGACCCTGCGGGGCACAGTAGCGGTTCCTTGCACAGTTCTGCGTTCTGACCCTATCTGACACTGTCTCGGGGGCATAGGGTCTGGGCGGGTGCTCCACGCTCTTCTGTTTAGCTTAGAGAACCAAAGCCCGGAGGGGGGCGGTAGCAGCGTCAGGTGGCTGCTCTGCGTCCCCTCCAGCGGCCGCCCAGTCAGTCCCTCCTAGGTGCTCCGCCTCAGCTGGAGCCAGGGAGAATTCACACCTCCGCCCCGGCAGCCGGAATCCTCAGGAGCAGCCGGGGTTCAGGACCCAGGAGCTAGAAGCAAGATGTGATCCCTCAGACCTCCCATCGCCCCTCTCAGGCTTCCAGTCTGCTTCTCGCACTTCCTCTCCCACTCAACCGCCCCACTGGACTGCAAGCCTTTGCCTCGATTTCTTGGGAGAGAGAAGCTGCTGCTGCCTGGCGCACAGCCCCGAGAAGTTGAGCTCAGCTGGGTTGCCTGGATCCAGCTGCGCGAGAGGGGTGGGTTAGGACTGGAGAGAAGCAGCATTAAAGGGGTCTTTGTCAGGGTTAAGAAGGACTGCGAGAGAGAGGTTTGAATTGTCTTTTCCCGCTTCCCCGTTCTGGGCTAGGTTCAGGGGGAGAAATGCTGAGCCCGCGCCTGGGCGATCGCAGCGGCAGCAGCCTCAGCAGCAGCAGCTTCAGCATCAGCACCGGCGGGACAGCGACAGCGGGGGCGGCGCAGGCGCACTGTGCCCCGCGGAGCCTGCAGTTTCCGAGCCCCGTGTGCGGCACCGCCACAGTCTGGGCAGCGGCGGCCGGGGGAGCGCTACTACCATGAACTGCCTGGTCCTCCTCCCCAGAGCTGCTCATCCAGGTCGGGCTGGAGACACAGTCAGGGGACCCCGTCGCCGCCGCCGCGCCCCCTCTTCTTTCGACTCTCTCTTCTCCACCTTTTCCTCTTCTTCCTCCACCTTCTCTTCCTGCATCCCCCCTCCCCCGCCGCGGATCCTGGCCGCTGCTCTCCAGACCCAGGATGCCGGGGGGCAAGAGAGGGCTGGTGGCACCGCAGAACACATTTTTGGAGAACATCGTCAGGCGCTCCAGTGGTAAGAAGAGTTACAGTTCTGAACACCCCCCCCCCATCCCGCCCACATGCGCCCCACATCCTCCCCATTCCATCTCTCTCCCAAGGGGGGAGGGGGATTCAGAAAGCCCTACCTTGTAGCTTCAGTTACTAGATGGGTCTGATTTTGGGTGGGAGTTGGAATGAGAAGGTGGAGGAAAGTTAGTTGCATCCTCTCCCCATCTTGCACTCACCCCTCTCCCACCTGTCCAGATCCCAGAACTGGAGGAAGCAAAGGGGGGGTGGGTAGGGTGTAGATTTGAGAATAGAGTTTCCCTGTGGTGAGAATATCTTTCTTGTTCATCTTCCTCCTACATTTTCCACTAAGTACGCTGTAGAAACTGATCACATTCTTAGAGTTAATCTCAGTGGAGGGGTGTCCCTCAAGTTGAAAATGTCTGTGAGAGTGGCTACTGAATAAGACTGAAGTCTTTGGTACAGTTTTTGGGCCTAATGGGTATTGCTGAAAGGACCCTTGTGTTGGGAGAGTAGGTGGAGTTGAACCTATAAAGAGTTGGTATTTGACAGTCATCTGTGATGGTGTAACCTAGGGTGAGTGGGTAGTGGAAGCACTATGGTGGTTATACCTGATGGATGTACCCCAATATTACATCAGTTAAAAATAAATTTAAAGTAGAAAGTGCTTGAAAAATGGGAAGGTAATTACTATGGTCATATTTGTGTCTAAAGTTTCTTCTTTTTTTTTCTTATTGTTGGTCTATATTGCTCTATGGTATATCTAATTTGACTAAGAAGGAAAAATGTAGAAGGGAAGTGATAGCTATTGTCCTTTTAGGGTAAATGAAGAAAATTCAAAAAAATACCATTCTACCTTGCTACTGTTATTAAGGTTTCTTTAAAGTGTCTTTAAAAGAAATATACATGATTGCATTCATCTCTTCCAAGATATTCTGAATGGGAGAGCTCTATGTTTTTATATTTAAATGCATTATAAGGTAACATTTTAATACCTTATAAACTTTACATTTTACTGAAACATAATCTTCCACTTGTTTGTTGTTTTTATATAATTTTTAGTTATACAAATTAGATATGTAACATATCCTTTAAGATTTTCACTTTTTTTCCTTTCAGAGACTTGCTATTTGATTTTGAGATCCCTTACAGTAGAGTTTGGACCAAGGCATTAGAAATACTCTATGCAGTTCCATAATCCATTGTTTATTTTGTTATTGAAATGATATGTATCTGGGCACTTTATACAACAGATGCTCTGTGGGGTCTTTTGAATAAAAAGTGACTAAGACACTTCTGTTCTCAAAAAGTTCCCTGCCTAGTGAGCAGATAGACACACACTCAAATGATAATAAATAATTAAATACACAACTGCACTTTTCCTGAGTTAGCAGATTAGACTAATTCTTAGATTAGGGTCTCTTCTAAAACTAGGGATTATAAGTCCTTTTTTCTGATTTGGCGGGCTATATGTAGTTAAGGGTCCCAAAGTGTTTTCCTAAATCTTGGCATTTTAATTTGAGGCTTCCATAGATCAAACTTTTTAAGATGAAAAAATAGCTTCTATACAGGTCTTAAATACTGTAATATTTTTAGCCTTTCCAATATGAAGTCACATGTGCTTTTGATTTTTTATGGTATATATAAATATAAATTCATAATGATAGATAATTTCTAGATTTATATATTACCTTCTTATATTAATATTACAGAGATTCATAGTATAAGGTGATGTTATTGTTAAAGGAACCATTTTGGGATATTTAAAGGTTATTAGTTTTTTCTTATTTTAGCTTTTCATCTTGGGTTATATCAATTCCATGTAATTTGGTCTGAGAGAGCTTTTCAGAGAAGGTCTTAAAAAATAAAACCCATAGGGCTTCTGTTGCTTTGTGTGGCAAAGAGAAAGAAGATAAGAATTCTTTTACTGAACTTTACTAATTTAATAACTTTGGTTGGAAATTCTTACATACACTGGAATGATGATCCAGTTTTTTCATGAACTTAAGATTGAGCTTAGGTGGATTAGCAGTATCTACTTCTGTTGCCTCCATTTTATATCTGTTGTCCACATTAATGAATGTTTTATCTTTTTACACTGCATGTTCATAACTGCTTTTTTGGCTTAACATTTCTTTCCATGGATATCATCAAGTGTGAATGAAAATTTATCTACCTGGCATTTTAAACACAACCTGTAATTGCTTATGGTTAGCTTTTAATACCACTCCTCAAACCTCTGAGCTTTGAAATATGCTAGGCATTTGAGAAATATGCTAGACAAACATATGTGCACATGTATGTAAGAAATACTAGGAAGTCTCAGTAACAGCTTAGCAGAAAGAACCTTGGAAATTGAGAATGATGGTATTAAGTTGATTGATACATTCCAACAGTATCCCACAGTTGTTGCCATATATGATTTGGCAGATAAAAAGAATAATTCATCCTGAGAAATTGTTTAATTGAGACTAACAGAAAATTCCCTTCAGGATTTAACAGATGGATTGGGTTTGTCACAGTGAAGATTTCATTATTGACTAACTTAACAACACTGAAAGTGAAGTATTGGTAGAGCTTAGTGGTAGAAGAAAGAAAAGGAGCCAGCACTCCCAACATAGAATTGAAGAATAGATAGCTTAGGGTTTTCTGTTTACCTTTGTCCCATGAAATGCTTCTCTTTTTGAAACAACATCATTTATTTCTTATGAAATGATTTTGTTCTTATAGTGAGAGTCAAGAGAACATAGGAACATGTGTAGAGAGATGAACATGGATAAACAATTTTGCATCCCCTCAGGTGCAATGATAAACACAGAGAAAGAAACCTCTTTTTCTTTCCCATAGGAAGAGCAGAAGGTGGGGGGGGGGGTAAAGAATGAGGGAGAGGGAAAGAGAAAGGAGGGGAGAGAAAGGGGGGAGAGAGAAAATTATGAAAGGGAAATGGATACAAAAAGTATTAAAGGAAAGTATTAGGATTTTCGGATTTAGTTGGCCATAGATAGCATCAATGAATTCTAATCTCTGCCAATTAGAAATCCATCAGAGAACATCCTGATGATGCAGAACAAAAGACTAAGAAGTGGAGTGCAGCTTTTAAACCTGAGGATTTCCTCATCCAAACTCCTCAGTTGCAGTTTCCTAGAATAACAGTGCTCTATTCTGTGCCCTAGAGTAGCATGATAGCCTATTTTCTGTTATTTTATACTTTTTGAGATTGGATTTTTATTTTCCTTATTCAGTTGACTCAGTCTGTTATGGGAAAGCATTTCAAATTGTAAGTAGTGATTCAAAGTCTGTAAAATAAAATAATGAGGGCCATTGAGCGGGATGGATACACACATATTTTATAGTCAAATTCCAAAATAGTAGAGATAGGAAATTACTTTTTAGTTTTTAGATAAATGGCAGGATATGATCATTTTTTAGACAAAAGGACTTAATATAACTCTAGTAGATATAGAGAGCACATTACTATCTCAAGAAGTTGTAAAGGTCAAAAGTGTGATTGCAATAAGAAGGATTATTTTTTGGCTAGGAAGATCAAAATAAGTTGTCAGGAAGGGAAAGTCTGGGAAGTGTGTGTTGATCTTATTTTGTCTGTGCAGTGTCTCATGAGGGACCCTGTTCCATAATGCTTATGAGTGATGTGTCTGGTCTATTACTAGGCTATCTTCCCTTTTTTAAATTTCAGTTATACACATTAGTTGTTCATCAATATAGATTGGACTATCGGGAGCAATAGCATGTGGGTAGAGCATAAATATCTGCATGAAACAGTTTTTAGGACTTTTAGGTAGAATTTCAGATTCAGAAAACCCAAAGCATTTCAAAGTCCTTCAATCTGCTATGTCTTTGTGCAGCCTATTTCATTCTTATGTTGTCTTTAATTCTTCAACAAATAGGGAGAAATGATTAGTTTGGGAGATAGTAAACTTGTTGCCATTTGAAAAACTATACAAAACAATGTTTTTCTGTTAGAAAAAGTTATTCTTTAATATTTTAAACACTGTGGAAAAACTAGAAATGTGTTTAGAGAAAACTGGGGTCCAGGGAAGAAGGAACCAGAGGCGGCAATATTTTATAAACCACTTAACTTTCAAAAGGAAAAGTAAGCTCAGTATGCTCAATTTTCTATTTTGTTTGAATTATCTGTGTTATACAAGCTGTTACTTTATTCAGTTATCTCATTGGAAAATCCAAAACTATTTTTGTGCTATAATTAATATGTATAAAAACTGAGACCTTAAAATAACTATAGGAGAGAAATCTAAAAACAAACAATGGAATAATAACTTTTGTCACTTAATGAAAAATAAATGGTGAAGAACAAATGGGTTTTTTTGGTGTAAAAGTTCTGTGTCTTGCAGGGTTTTCTTTAACATCTAAACCACTATTTAGGAAATACTGATAAAACCACATAGTGTTTTTGAAGCATTAGCTTACCCAAATCTTATATGACTTCTTTTAAAGTACCACAGAGATTGAAATTATACTGACTGCTTTCTAAATTGTATTTATAAATAAACCAGAGGATTGTCTCCTGTTTTAGATCCCACACGATATTATATAACGAATGCAGTGCTTTGCCTGACTAAAGAGCTACTTATCTCAGGTCACTCCTGTCTTCACTAGAAATTTCCCTTTCTGTCTATCTTTTGCTTTACTGCAATAGTGGCATATATAAGAAGTCTATCACCTAGCATTTTTAAACTACCCTACTGAAAGAACCATACAAAATCCTATTTTTAAAAATTTGAGGTAGCATTGGTTTACAACTCTATATATGATTTAGGGGGGATAGGCTCACACCCCTTTAGATGTATGTCACCACACCACACCCACCATATACACAGATATTGTCCTTCACTAGAGCCCATGGACTCCTTCCCCCCAGTGTTCTCACCCCTCCCCCTCCAGTAGTCTCAATTCTGCAGTCATATTTCTAGGATTTGTTTTGGTTTAGCTTTGATTATCTTAATAGACAATGACTGGGTAGGTTTCCATGAAAAATACTTCAGACAATATTTATCTTTTATTTTCATTGTTACTAACTGCTTGATAGCATGGGGAACAATGCTGCCACATTCTCCACTCTACTTCAGGAAAAAGGTGGTATTGTTCTCCAAAACTCTGTTGATGTTATTTACCACAAGAGGTCACTATAGGTTCTGTCACCAGTGAACTAAGTAGTCACTAAATTCCTGTTTTCCTCAAGTGTGAGGGTTAAGTTCAAAAGTAGTTAATGATTATACTTGGAAGGAAATATCTAAAATATAAGACATATTGGAAAGTTAAATCAAGAAAAGTATTTTTTTATTATTACAATCTTATTTTAGTTGATGATGACAAACACTTTGTGACAAAATGGATGTGACATTGATGAAAACAACTTATATAAAGGAATAAATTTAAATCAATGTCAAATTTAGTAGAACATTTATTTTAGCAGAACATTTATTTTAGAACCTTTATTTATTTATAAATTTTATTGTAATAAACTCTGTATGGTGGTAATATATTTGGAATATTAAGTTTTGCAGAAGAATGCCCTATAGATAACTTTCAAAGAGTTTTTCTCTATCATATAGCTTTATATAACTTAGATTAAACTAGTAAAGTATAATCAGTTCATTACTGTGCTTTCATTTTAGTGAAAGATAGCTTGATAGTTAATTACTGAGGATATTATATGATTCTACTGTTTTCACATTATCCAAGCTTTTAATATAAAATAAAAAAATAAATATTCTTCATAGTTCTCCAAACTTATTAAGCCTTCCCATCCCATGACCAAATTTGATTAGGGATATATCACTTTAAAAGGTTTTGTTTCCAGCCAATCTGCAAATTCTTAATTTTAGGGCTTTTTTCTTTTTGGTAGTATTAGAAAGCATGTATTCAGAAATGCTCTGAAACACCTGCAAACAAAATAAGTTTTAGTGGGAAATAATTAAAATATGTTGTATAGCACTTAAAAAAAAAGATTTATTTATTTATGCATACAAGAGCTTGGCTGCAGACCAGAGGCATGGGGTGGGGATGAGGGTAAAAGGATTCACCAGAGACAGAGTGGGGAACAGAACAAGTGGATCCACTGAAATACACTGCTGAGGGGGAACAACAGGTGAGACAGAAGTCTGCTGCGCCCTAGGGGCCAGCTCCCTGGTGGGGATCGAACTCTTGCTGCACAGTGGCTTCTGATAACTTCATAGTGCTGACTGAGGCTTAACCCCTTAAGCCAAACGAGCCCTGTATAGCACTTTTGTGACTAAAAGAAAAGTGATATGTGACTAAATCAAGTACACATTAATCGAAGTGACAACCCAAAATCAATGGCAGTAGTTGTGGAGACTGAAGTTAAAATAGTCTTAAGGTGGTGTAAAAAACTGATACAGTGAAAAAGGACAGGTCTCTCTTCCTGTCCATATCAGATAAGAAATCCTATCCATTGCATTTAACAAGTTTGTCTTCTTGAAAACTTGCAAAAGAAAAGGAAGGACATTCCTAAGGAGATAATAAGGAAGTTAAACAGGTGTTAACAAAGCAAGCTGGTGCCACCTGAATCTCCATTAGCCTGCATCAGAAGGACTATCAACCCCCCTGTCTCCTCTTTGCATGCCCTTGCCTATCTCCCTCACCTCCCTTTTTTCACTACTTTGTATAAATAACCCTGAGTTCTACCAAGAGCAGGAAGGTGGGTTTTCAGACACAGTCTGTTGCCCGCCTCAGTTTGTCAACAAATTAAACTACATTCCTTCTCCTCAAACTGTTACCTTTTATTGGCTGAGGGAAACTGAAGCAGGCATTTGGTGTCAAAATGAACATATGTAAAACATTCTCCTTTGCTAATAGCTAGAATAGAATTAAAAAAAAAATTCCTAATCTTATGTTCTTGCCACACACAAAAGTTAAGAAGATGCTGACTATGTGGAGGTAAGTGATGTGACTGTGGTAATCGTTTCACAGTGTACATGTATATCAAACTGATGAGTTAAGCTTCAAAATTGTCAAGTTGTATACCTTAAATACATACGGTTTTATTCATTAGTTGTATCTCAATACTGCTGAAAAAAGTCCCAACATCTTATATCTTTACCTTCCTTTTCAAAGCAGGCTTATCCTGTCATAATTTCAGCTTCACCTTTCTGTTTCAGTTCTGTTTCTAGAGGCTTATTTGGTTTCTTCTCTCACTTCTCACAAGTCATCTAAAGCTTGGTGTGGCCAGAATTTGAATTTATTTTGGTTTAACTTCAAGTAGACTTCCTTTCTCTGGCATTTCACCATTTCTGTTAAGGGTGTCTTTAATATATTAGTCTTGAAATCCTGAGGTCACCGTTGACTTCCCAATAAATGTAATTAATGTTAGTCTTGCTTTCGAACAAGGTCACCAGTCTTTGGGTAAGTGTTTTGCTAAGTACTTGCCTTTGGACCTCCTCTAAGTTGTGTGTGCAGGAGAAGTGAGTTCTTGTCTACTTACTATACTGAGTCATCTCCGAGCATGAAACATGTCCAACTAACATCACAGACATTCAATGGATAAAAATGTGTTGGACAAAAGAATTGGTTCGTTAATGAGTTTCAGCAACAAAAGTCACCCTCTAAGAATGAGAAAAGGTATGAGATGGTCACCTTATTCATTCCTAAAACTGTCTTTCTCTTTACTGGAGCAACAACTATAGTCAAAGTGACTGGTAATTTTTCTGTACTTCTGCGAGGACATTTCTAAAGCTCAGAGAACTTTGGTTGGCAGTCTTCTGTAAGACAAAGTGGTTGGTTGGAAAGAGCAAAGCCTTTTGCAATAGACTCTTGTCCTTACTTGGAGTGACATATTGAGGGTCTTTGGGATTAGAACACCTCCTATTAGGGTTATTGGGCCCAACAAAGCCACAAATATAGGAGATCTTGCGCTGCGCTTCACCATTATAAGGGCTTCATAAATATTCACCTTTTCTTTTTTCCTTTAGATTAAGGCAAGGTAGGGTGATTTTCTTTTGACCTAAAAAAGCGAACTATTAAATAGTTGAGAGTTTCTTAAGTCATAAGTTGGTGAATCTAAGCTTAAAAGCATTTAGATGCACTTGACCAAGGACTTACCTGTTTTGGGGGAAAAAGAAAAATATTCAAAGAGATACCTCTTCTCCCCCAAACAAAAAAAAAAAACTATTGGTTAGAGTCAGAGTCACTAGTTCTCTTTAATTCAGCGATGGGCAGTTCTGGAAGAAGCTGAACTCAGAAATGTCAACCTCTTTTTTGTAACTGGCCCAGTGAAATCTGACCACAGGAGAGGAGTAAATGGAATTTGTTGTCTGTATCTTCCCCTTGAGCAATAGATCTCATTACATAGATCACATAGATCGTAGAAATAAGTGAACAAAACAAGACAAAGCTTTAGAAAATTAATTGGATTGCAAATACATTCAGAAAAGCCTCACTTCTATTTTTCTACCAGGTGTACAGCTCAGACTAGTCTTTTGACTGAAATTCTTCATTAGTTCTCTTGTCATTTGTGTTTGATTGCCTTTATTTTTTTTTTTAAAGATTTATTTATTTATGCATACAAGCACTGGGGCACAGGCCAGAGGTGTGGGGGGGGTGAGAGGATTCACCACAGAGAGCGGGGAGCAGAACAGGCAGATCAACTGAAGTACACTGCTGAGGGGAGCAGCGGGCACAGCAGGAGAGGTCTGCTGCGCCATGTGGGTCCCCTCCCTGGCTGGCAACAGGGATCGAACTCGTGCTGCAGTGGTTGCGGTTTGCTTCATAGTGCGTTGCTTAACCCACTGCTCCACCAGGGAGGCCCTGTGTTTGATTGCCTTTAAAGGCTATTTTCAAAAGAAAAGAAATACAATTCCTTCAGAAAAGATGCAATTAATTTGCAAAAACAAGTTTTAGTTATTTATTTACAAGATTGAAATACAATGTTTAAACATTAAATATGTAATACTTATTTTCCCCTGGGGAACACATTTTGACTGATTTAGCTTTTATCCAAGATTATATAACTAGTGAAAGTCTTATGGCTTTAAGTATTTAAAAATTTTTGATTGTAATAAAGTTCAGTAAAATTTTGTCATTATCTGTGTCAAGATAAAGGTTTTCTCTTGTATTTTGGACCAGGGATTACATAGGTCATTTTGCAATTATAGTTTACTTCTGATGATTGTGATCAGCATACTTTTTAGAAACTCATCACTTCAAAATCAAACCACCAACTATTAAAAGTAGAAACTTTGGATTGTTGAACATTCTTGTTTTTGAGATATATTCTATTACAAAATTGCTGTTATTCCCAACATCTGGTTCTCAGAATTTCAGAAGTATTGCATGCAGTCTGAACCACTTTGTCTAGAGAGAAAAATGATGAAGTTAATGTCATCAAAGAAATATAGAAACTTAAAAATGTACCTTTGATCTTGAAGGAGATGAAAAGTGGAGGCATATTTTTATCTTGATGACAGCTGAACAAGTTTGAATAAATTAACAGATATTTTTTGCATATTTCAAACTCCCACAGTGATGGTCTGCTTAATGTTGCCAATATTATATAATAATTAGTCTCATTGTGGAAGGTACAAAGTGTATGTATCTACACATATACATGTTTCTTTGCTAGAGCTATAAGATAAAGGTGTATTTTTTAAGGACATGAATGATAACCTGTTTTCTATTCTGTTATGAATATAGAAGAGGCAAGCAATGGACCTATCAGATATCATCACTGTGGATGTGGGTATGGCCTGTAAATTATTTATATTTTTGTTTAGCCATCTGTAATAAGATTTCATTTAGCCCAAATAGAATGTGCTATATGTGCTTCAGGGATTGTTCTGTTGTTACTGTCTTATGAGACTTAAATATATCAAGTTGAAAAAAAGCACACCATGATTTAAATTACAGGTTTCTAGAATTTAGAGAAACCTGATGGAGGACACCTAATTAAAAAGATGAATTGTCAGTTCTTTGAAGAAAAATATCTAGCATTGTCCTTAGCTACATTTTTGATAATTATTGCTTTAGTAATTATTTATTGACTCTATGTCTTTAAATAGGAGTCAGGATTTTTAAATTTTATTTGATCATTTAACGAATACTTTGAGTGAACATTGATTAACAACAGATATGTTTCTCGATCTCATGGAATTGGAGTCTGGTAGGGGAGACAAGCTTTCAACATGCCCACACAGAATGTGTTATTACAAACTGTGGTAGGAATTTTGAAGGAAAAAGGAAAGGTGCTGTGATCTAATATAATAGGGACTGATTTCAATAGGGAGATAGTATTAGCAAAGGTCTTCCTGAGGGGACAATGTTAAATGGAGATGAAAAGTAAGAGCTAACTAAATAAGTATGCAGGAGAATATTTTAGACAAAGAGAAAGCATATGCATAGTCCTAAGGAAGGGAAGAAAAAGTGAGTGGCTACGTGTGTGAAGATCAAAGGTCTTGCAGTGTGCAAAAGAGAGAAAAATGGGAAACAAAGGGCTAGGTATTTTAAAGGGCTAGGTATTTTATAGTATATTCCAAGTTAACTGGAGAAATCTGGTCACAGCGGATACTTGTGTAACAACAAGTTGAGTTGTAGGGATTGAAGAGCAGTTAACAGGAGACCAGCTTGGAGACTTTTGTGATAGCCCAGGCAAGAGAGGATGGTACCTTGACCTGGGATGTTAGCAGCAGTGCTGGAGAGGTGTAGATGCATCTGATAAGCTTTGTTGGTGGAATTATTTGGGGGTTGGTGATGAATTGGATGGCATAATGAGCAGGTGTGAAGGCTGACATTCACAGTTTTGGCTCAAGCTTCTGGGTATAGGTGGATGTAGGGAAACTGGATGGGGAAACTGGAAAGAATGAGTTTTAAAGTGAAGCTCTTGAGATTTCCTGAATCATCACTTTGTCATCATGTTCCCTTTCATTCTTTGAAGAAAACTCGGCTGGAGGTAGCTTGGTTCAGTGTGATTATGTACACAGGGGATTTCTATGTTCTACTTACAGAGGGTCAGAAAAAAGTTTCGTAGTCTAGGCAATTAGCTTGGGTTGTCCTCTGAATCATATACTGTGATGTAAACCAAATATTATCTCAGATAGATAGGTAGGTAGATGATAGATAACCCCCCCCACCAAAAAAAAAAATTTCAAAAACAAGAAGGGTGAGGAGTCTTAAGTCAAAAGGAGGTTTAGATTTCAATAAGGGGCTGGTTCAGATGGGAAACAAAGCAAATCTTTGAATGCAAGCAAAATTCCAAACCAATGCCCAATTCTATAGTGAATAGTCGAGAATTAGCATTGCTGAAACACAACTTACAACCAGTCCATTTTAGAAAAGGTTACTGACTGCTACATGGATTTTATTATGTTACTTTTAAGCTTCCAGTTTCCCTTCTTGGTCATCAATTTTTGGAATGTGTATTCTTTTGCTGTTTGAATGAGAGAACTGTAGAGAGTAATTCTTGGAGCTGTGAGGTCATGCATTCTAGCCCTTCCTCACTGAGAAAGGCAAAAAACATGCCACATATTTTTATATTGTCATTGACTCAGTGGGACAACTCTGTTAGAAATTTCTGTCAGCCAGGATTACTGACCTCCTGGTTTGTATATGATCTCCCTTAGGAATAGGATGAATATATAGTGGTATTAAGTTGAATAGTTATTTATTTTGAATAGCTATTTACATATTGTTTGAAGAAAGAGCACTGTAATATCCTTCCTTTATATTAAAACAAAGCAAAAGTTTAGACAATAGTTCAGGAATATGGTGTGATAGAATAAAATGTCTTAGGGAGGTTCTCCTAAATTCACAGAATCCTTTATGTGGCCTGCTTTCCCATCTGTAATAGGGTATGGATGTACAAGATGAGTGCTTTATGTGCTTGGAAATTACCTAGCAATCTTGTTAAAAAATCAGATTCAGAAAGTCTGGAGAGGGGTCCCAGATTATGCACTGCCAACAAACTTCCAGGTGATTTTTGTCAACACTTTGAGTAGCAAATATTAGATCAAAGATTCACAAAGCTGACTGAGCATGAGACATTGTATCTGTATTTTTATATTCTGCTCAGAGGGAGTTAATTCAGTGTGTCTGCATTAGAATTTAGCAATCTGTATTTTTGACACTCGTGACAAGATCCCATTGCAGCTGCCAGCATTTAGGAATTATTACAGTAAATTAGTGCTTCTCCACCCTGGTTGCACATTATAACCACCTGAGAACATTTAAAAACAAATACTGATGTTTGGATCTCTATCCAGACCAATTAAAACGGAATCTTTGAGCATGGGTTCTGGAACGAGTAATTCCTGTTAACACCCTCCCCACACCCACTCCACCCCCCCACCCCCATCCTCCTCAAGTTTTATCTTAATTAAACATGTAATCAGAGTTGAGAAACTTAATAATGATTTTAATTGGGCCATTTTGAATTAGGAGACTTTGATTTAGTTTTTGACCTTCTGACCCTTGAGGGAAAGGTGCTTACTTCATTTCATGTCTATCTCTGAGAGGACACTGGATGGTATTGAAAGAATACAATGAGATGTTTTCAAGTCTTTGCAGAGAGCCACTCAATAATAACTCGAACATATTATGTATTTGAACCATCTGGAGATGAAATGTTTGTAAACATCTTCAAGAACTGAAACAGTCTGGATTCAGCAAGCTTCAGTCTTTCAGAATTCATGGCTCTTAGTATACTATGAGCTGTCAGGAAAAATTAGAACTGATTTTCCTGTCAGGATTGGTTGGTCAATGTCTAGTCTACTAGAGCTGCTATAACAAAGTACCATAAGCTGGATGGTTTATAAACAACAGACATTTACTTCACAGTTTGGGACTTGGAGATCTGAGATCAGGGTGCCAGCCTGGTCAGGTGCTGGAAAGCGCCCTTTCCCAATGGACACTATTGATTTCTCATTGTATTTGCACATGGGAGCAGAGCTGACAGCGAAAGTTTTCTCATGACTCCTGAGGCTACAAGTCCCATTCATGAGGGACTCTGCCTTAATGACGTTAATGACCTTAATGCGGGAGAACACAATTTTTCAATCCATAACTGAGCATGGTGAGGGTCACAGAGATCTCTGGGCAATTTCTTTTCTTTTTTAAAGATTTATTTATTTATGCACACAAGAGCTGGGGTACAGGCCAGAATAGTGGGAGGTGAGAGGATCCACCAGAGACAGAGAGGGGAGCA
Organism: Galemys pyrenaicus; assembly: GCA_019455555.1. Lineage (NCBI taxonomy): Eukaryota > Metazoa > Chordata > Mammalia > Eulipotyphla > Talpidae > Galemys > Galemys pyrenaicus. Next base: position 5,406,951 of record JAGFMF010011823.1, read on the forward strand.
GAACATGCAGCTACACTGAAACACACTGCTGAGGGGAGCAGCGGGTGAGGCAGGAGAGGTCTGCTGTCCCATGTGGCCAGGGATTGGACTTGCGCTGCTGTGTTGTGAATGCTTCATAGAGCGGCGCTCAATCCACTGCGCCACCAGGGAGGCCTCTGGGCAATTTCTTAAATAGCTTTATGTTTTCAAAACTTCAGAACTGTTTTCACTTTCTAGGTCTTATTTATAGAGAAGTTACCCCTCAGTAGCCAGATTTTTTTTTTCCCCCACCATGTTTTAAAGTCAAGGGAAATTAAAATTTCTGGAGAGCAATTTTAATTAACTTGCTATCCTATTCTAAATATTGGTTAATAATACTAGATTTCACATTTGCTGAGTAATTTTCATGACTATAAAAAATGGAATAGTTGTGTATGAATATTTTATATACACTTATTGTGTTTCAACTAGCAAATAGATAAATTCCAAAAGTTCTTGCATAGTCTTTTAATATTTAGCAATTTCCATTTAATTTAGCTTTTATTATTTAAAAAGATCTGTCTTTCCAATTTCTTTCAGGGATTGTAGCCACTCCTTCAAACAGTAAGCTTTATTGTGTGCATAGTAGCCATAAAATTTATAATCCTAAGGGCTACATCATTCATTTAAGATGACAAAAAAAGCATTTGTGAAGTATTTAGAGTGTCAATGTAAACTAATCTTCGTGATACCATTTATATAATACAAGATCCCTGCAAAAATATGTTAATTCATTAGTTTTTGATAAAGTCAATGAATGAGCATCTACTATGTGCCAGGCACTGTAATAGGTATTGGAGGACCAAAATATGAACAAAAACTGACATAGACTCTGTCCTTATAGAGCTTATAGGCCGTTATACATTAATTGTATCAACACAGAAATAGGTTTAAAATTGCAACTCTGATAAGGGCTGTGAGGAAGAAGTAGATCATCTAAAAATTTTCTAATATGGAATAACTAGTCTAAAGATCACAGAAAGATTCACTAAGGTCATGACAAATGAATTAAAATATAAACAAATGTAGGTGCCAACCAGATGAGGAAGAAAATAAATGTTTAGGCAGAAAAAAAAATGACAAGTTAAAGGTTCTATAGTGGGAGAAAATTGAAGCTTTTAAGAATATAAGAAAATCCCAGAGAGGATAAAGGTAAACCAGTTACATAGCTTTTGAAGTGGTCTGTGAGAAAGAAGATAGAAGCTTGGAGTTGGAAGGTTATCTTGAGCATCTAGAGAAATGGAGAGATTTGAGGGTCTTAAGACAGAAAATTAATAGAGTTGGCAATGGGTTAAATATAGGGGTAATGAGGAAGTTGTTGAAAGATAGCTCCTAGATTTCTGGTTTACCCAATTGCATGAATAGTGAAACCATTCACTAAGATAACAAAGACTGGACAAATACCCAATATGGAGAAATAAGCTGTCGTGGGTCATGGACACAGTTAAGATATATGAGGAAAAGCCAACTTAGATATCAAGTTTTAGATGCATGAAAAAGGCTTGGAGATATAAAATTATGTTACTGAATCTCTGGAAAGAGGGGAAAAGGAACTGATGTGGAGTTACTTTAATATATACTTAATGGATAATGAATATTGAGCCAGAAAAGAAAATGGAAATGTCCAGAGGGATTAAAAATTTTTATGAGAAGTGAACTAATTTGGTTATATATTTATTTCGAAGCCAATTCAAAAAATAGGGAAATATTTTATGAAGCTAAGGATTAATAGATATTTTTTCTTAAGGAAGGAGTGGAGAACAGTGCTTCTGAATTATAAAATGAAATAAGTGAAGAGCATCCTTAGGATTTGTCTACATGGAGAGGTGATTGGTGACCTTGGGTGTCTTTGTGGAAGTGGTAAAGACATAAGCCAGATAGGAGTGAGTCAAATGAATAGGAACTGAGACTGTAGAGCCAATGAAAATAAACTATTTTATTTTGTTTACTTTTTTAAAAAATGTTTTGTTTATTTATGAATACAAGAACTGGGGCACAGACCAGAGGTTTGGGGGGAGGTAGGAAGGATTCACCAGAGACCGAGTGGGGAGCAGAACAGGCAGATGGACTGAAATACACTGCTGAGGGGAGCAGCGGGTGAGGCAGGAGAGGTCTGCTACGCCATGTGGCATCCCCTCCCTGGCCTGGGATCCAACTTGCTCTATGTAGTGGATGTGGAAGCCCCACAGTGTGGCCCTCCACTCCTTGCACCACCAGGGAGGCTGAAAAATAGATAATTTTAATGGAAAGTTTGTCCTCTGAAGGGTTAGAGACAGATATGGGGATATCCAGAAGGGAATATAGGCTGAGTGTGACTCAGTAGATATGTCACAGAGAGGGTAGTGTTAGATAGATGGTTTTTAAAGATTTTGTTTTTATAGATAGCAGTGGTGTTTGAAGTAGGAAAGGTGTTTGACGTAGGTAGGTAGTGGGCATCATGAATAAGCATATCTAAGCATATTTTGGGGACTTGCTGAGGATACTGATCTAATTGGAAAAATACAGAGTTTAGGTACAATGAGAAATATAGGCAGTTGGTTGTCTTGATCTGGATGAAGAGTGGTAGGATAGAGGCAGGTTTCATGGGACAAGTGAAAATCACACTGAAAGGATGATTTGAGATAGGGAGACCATGTCGGTAGGGCCTGGTCTGTGCTAAGAAGGAAAAGAAGATAATTTTTGATGACCACGTAAAGACTTTTGTAAGTGATGCTGTAATTAAATGAAATTATCTTATTTCTGCAGGAATTTATGCTTTATGAAGCACTTTTGCAGGAATTAGTTCATTTTGATCTACTTTAAATATTCTACCAAGGAAAGCTACTATTAACACTCTCAAAACTAAGATTCAGCACAAACCCCACTGTTTTCCTATAACATTATTCTCTGGTCTTTTTCCTTCCCTATGGAATTTTTAAAAAAACTTTGAGGTGTAATTTATATTTAATAAAATATACAGATTTTAAGTGAAAGTCCATTGGATTATAACAGATGTATAAACCTATGTAACATACTTCTGTCAAGATAGAGAATAATCACCTCTCCCCTCAAAATTCCTTTTGATTCTTTCCTGTCAGCTTCCCAATTATTCTGTTTGAAATCATTTTTCTGATATCTATCACCATAGATTAGCTTTGTCTGTATTTACACTTCATATGAATGAAATCACAATATACACACTTTAATTTCTGGTCTTTTTCAGTTATCATGGTGTTTTTCAAATTCATCCATATTGTTGAATAAAACAATCATTTATTTGTTCCATTTTAGAGACGGTAGTACTTCTTGTGTGAATATGCCACATTTTAAAAAAAGATTTATTTATTTTTGCATGTAAGAGCTGTGTGTGGGGGGGTGGTGTGTGGGGGGTTGGTGTGAGAGGATTTACCAGAGGCAGAGTGGGGAGAGAAGAGGCGGATTGACTGAAATACACTGCTGAGGGGAGCAACAGGTGAGACAGGAGAGGTCTGCAATGACATATGTGGGTCAGCAACCTGGCTGGGGATTGAACTCAGGCCATAGTAATAACAGCCTTGAGACCCAAACAGTAGGCCACTGGGGAGGTCCTTGCATTTATCCATAAATCAACCTTACATTCTTGGGATAGGTCCTATTTCTTTTTAATATATATTGCTGGATTTTATTTGTCAGTGCTTGTTCTGGATATTTGCTATTCCATTTATAAGACCTATGGGTCTAATACCTGTTTTTCCCTGATCATTGTCTAATTTTTTTTGCTTTTTTGCATGCCTAATAATTTTTAATTTTATACTAGGCATTGTATTGATCTATTGTAGTGATTTTGCATTCCATTATTTTCTAGAGGAGGACTGTATTTAATTTTACCAGGTAGTTAAATTACTGGTGGGACACTATTTTCATGAGGGGACTTAATTATAACATTTTTAAAAATGTGAGTCATTGTCTACATTTTTTTATTTTAGTCGTAGGTCACAATCTTTTATCCTGTGACTTGTTTTTAGTACTAATATGACCTTTTGTAGCTTAAAAAGAAAGCTGGAGGTATTTACCAGGCTTCTCTAATTTGACAGGACTTGAACTCTGAGATTTGTCTTCCAGTTTGGGGAGCTGGTGGAATTTCTGTCTACTTCTTTAGCTTTCTAGTTGTTGCTCCACGAACCCCCTCACCCCCACCCCCAACTCCGCCGGTTCCTTACAGTATCATTCTGTTTGTACATGGTTTAGGACACAGAAAATAATTTTGTACACTTGTATGATACTGTGAGTTAAGAGAGCTGCCTTTCATCTGTAAGCTACTTTGGTGTCCCAAATTGAGACCTTTGACTTTTAAGCCCAATAAAACTTTTCTGCTTGACCTTTATCACCCTACGAACTGTGTGAACTGGAAGTGTTTCTCAGGGGAAAGGACTGTTTAATGAATATATTTCACGTACTCCTCTTCTTTCAAGGTATATCTTTACCAGTTTCTTTGGACTTTGGGTTGTTTTTTAGTGTCTCAAAGGAGATTTCCTTTCATATCTCCTAAGTTTCTTGATTTAGCATTTATTCTGCTATATTGTAATCATTGTTACAAATTTTTCTTTATGTGAAAGTTTTTGAGAGTGACCAGTATGTTTCATTTGTCTTTGTTATATCCAGTTGTCCAATACAGAGCAGTACCTTTTCTGTAGCATCTTCTTACTAAATATTGAATTGAATTGTTAATTTTATGAAACCATCCTTCTTGATTATATGTTGATCTCTTTTTTGTGTACCCTGTAATCCAGATAGATTTTAGAATACTCCTTATCATTTGGAGCTATTTTTAAATATTTAATTTTAAAATAAAATTTTAATCTTTATATTTCAACAGTATAATTTTAGTTCATTTAATATGATTTTCGTGCGATTCACAAAATTACTAATTATTGTCTAAAATATTGGTATTTCAAAGTTAATATCAAATATACAATAAAAAAACTATACTAAAATTAAAACTACTTCTCCATGTAAAATAGACCAGACATTATTAAAAAAATTAGAGAAATGATAATTTCAAGTTCTGTGTAGTTTGTCATTAAAAATAACATCTTCGAATAATTTTATTTGAAAAAGTATTCTTCAGTGGTGTTATGAATCAGATTTCTCAATGAACAAAGAATTTGTACCATCATGCCAAAATTATACAAATAGAATTTTGGAATGGGTTACCCAAGTTTGCCTGTTAGTTTTCTCAAATTGTGCACAATGACTCAGCCCTAAACTTAGTGAATCAGCCGACTTTAGGTGTAATAGTTCAGTCATTAACATTTATTTAATGAACCATATTTTCCCCCCATAGCTTAATGTGTACATGAATGAAAAGAGATGTAATAAACTGGCTTCTTTTCAAAAAGGTTTTTAGTTTGTATACAAACTTTTACTTATTGCAGATCTCATATTATTATTAATCAGATGTGTCAATTTAGAGAATAGGTTTTATTAGTCACACTTTAGCAAACCATAATTGCATTTGTCTCTCTTAACTATTTGCCTTTTTTGATTGTTTGAAAAAAGTGCATTGTTAAATGAAACTGAAAAAACTTCCCTTTTCTTCTTTCTTCTTTAGAATCGAGTTTCTTACTGGGAAATGCCCAGATTGTGGATTGGCCTGTAGTTTATAGTAATGACGGTTTTTGCAAACTCTCTGGATATCATCGAGCAGACGTCATGCAGAAAAGCAGCACTTGCAGGTAGGTTTTCATTTCTGAAATGATGAGTGTGGTTAAAACTTAAGATCTGAAACTTAGGTTCTAAGGTTAAAAACTATAAGGTGAAAATTTATTAGGATATCAAGGAGACTGAATTGTCAGTGGAAATATCTAGTTTAAGAATCATTGTTGAGAACTTTTGCAAAAATGAGTGTTTTTGCATGTCTGAGTTTGTTCATTTGTTCAAAAAAATTTCCATCAGCCGCTGTGAGCTAGGAATTATCCCAAGCATGAATGATCAAAGAAACAGCTTCTATCAGGAAACCGCTGATGACATCAACTTCTTGAGTTACTAACACTGGCTTGATGAAAGTAGAATGAACCACCAGCAACCATGTAGGACGTAGCTCATGAAGAACCTAAGAACATCACAATGTAGTTTTTATGTCCTATGTAAATCATATTTACTTTATAATGTTGGCATATAGTACCATAGCTATTTTGTTTGATGTATGTAAATCAGAATCTGGCATTTATATTTTTTATAATAATTCTTTAAAAAGTATATGGTATCTTTGAGCTTAAAGGGAATTTTACAAAGATAAATTATAAAAAAAGAAAAGGGAAGTCTATATAAGGAAACTATTTATTTATTTTTAAAAAAGATTTATTTATTTATGCATACAAGCACTGCAGTACAGGCCAGAGGTGTGGGGTGGTGAGAGAATCCACCAGACAGAGCAAGGAGCAGAACAGGCAGAGGGACTGAAATCCACTGCTGAGGGGAGCAGCAGGCCAGGCAGGAGAGGTCTGCTTGCACCATGTGGGTCACCTTCCCAGCCAGTGGCAGGGATTGAACTCATGTTGCAGTAGCTGTGGTTTGCTTCATAGTGCGTTGCTTAACCCACTGTGCAACCAGGGAGGCCCCCAGGAATCAGTACATTTAATCATCCCTTTAGATGAGTCTGATGCTTATCCAAGTTTGAGAAATAAATCTATTCAAACATTCTTTCCTTTACCTATTACCTTCCAGCCATCCAGTCTTTACTCCCAGGACTGAAATTGATAAACAGGACTGATGAAAACTATAGCCTCTTTTGGAGAAACTCCCTTTGATAGCTGGTGTTTTTTATGCCTTTTTATTCATGGGTAGATATTAACTCTTGGGCTAAACCTGTCACTAAGGAGTGTGTTCTAAGTTCTGGTATTGAGAATCTCTGTTTCCTGTGTCTCGCTGGGGGGTAGGGTAGGAAAATGTTAGTTTTATGGTAGACTTGACCTATAGAATAGGCTCTGTGGGAAGGCCCAGGGAATGTAGATGACCCCTTACCCACTTCTTTTTGGATCATGGACATTACAGTCCATCATCATCAGACTAAGCCATCTTCAAATTCCATCTTACACGTGAAGGTATTTATGATTCCCTTTACAAGGGCAGTTTTCCTTCTCTGATTTCCCTTAATTCATCATTTGGCATCATCATCTAGTTTTATCCCTTGGATTTTCATTGCCACTTCTTTTCTTTCTCACCATGCATCTGCCCCCTTGCTTCTTGACTTTGACATTAACAGTTTTTCCTATAAAAAACCCATAACAAAAATGCTGGCATTTTATAATAGCTTAATATCTTCCCTAAAAGAGCTCCTTTTCTTCTCTCATCACCAGTTTAAGTGCCTTAAAGTTAGGATTGCAACTTGTTCACTTTTGTACTGTAGGACACAGCTTGGTGTTTCGTTGCTATTTGTTGAATTAGTTTGCTTTGTTTTGTGCTAAACCCTAACCTAGGTCTCATATGTTTCTGTATAACAGGCTTTTATTCATTGTATTTTACTGCATAAACTTTCTCATTCCTTTAAAAAATTAGAGCCATTTTATGTTTATTGTAGCATTGTCAAAATATGAAGACCTGGAAATAATACAAATTTTGATTTATCAGAGATGTTATATTATTTTAAAATGTTCAGTCAGAAATATAACTTTGTAAATCATATATTGGGAGGGTAATGGCAATGGAAGAGGCTAACAACATATTGGGTATAAACATTACCCAACCAAACAAACAAAAACAGTATTTGTATCATGATTCTGATTTTTTTTTCTGCACATAGTTTTTTCCATTTCCTGTGTAAACCTATAAAAGCCTTTGAATGCAGACATAGAAATGAGAATGGAAAGAGGAAAATTATATGTACATTTAGAAATACGGTGTTAATACTGAAATTATGGAATCACTGAATTCCCATTAAAGACAGAGATGTATCACTTGATACTGAGGCTAACAATGTAAATAATTCAAATAAATTAACTGACTCTAATATAAGTTTTATAGAAAATAGAAAAATGAAAAATAATATAAATTGGTATCAGTTTGTATTGAAATATAAATTGGGGGGCCTCCCTGGTGGCACAGAGGGTTAAACGACGCAATATGAAGCAAACCGCAGCCACAGCAGCCCGAGTTCTATCCCCGCCGCTGACTAGAAAGGTGACCCACATGGCGAAGCAGACCTTTCCTGCTTAGCCCTCTGTTCCCCTCAGCAGTGTACTTTAATTAATTTGCCTGTTCTGCTCCCGATCTGTCTCTGGTGAATTCTTTCACCTCCCCCCCCACCTCTGGCTTGTACCCCAGTGCTTGTATGCGTAAATAAATAAATCTTTTTTTAAAAAAAAGAAATAGTAATTGGTATCAGTTTGTGTTGAAAAAAAAATGCCGCACTTTATATTTTAAAAAGGATGTATCTTTTTAAAAGATTTTTAATTTTGGGGGGGGGGGTTTACATTTTTTGCTCCTTAGTGTGCATGTTTTCCACATACCTTCCACCAAATCATCAGTACCAATATTCCATCTGCCTTCCTCTCCTAGCTTCTCTTGCCTACCTTCTGTTCCCTCTGGTAAGCAATATATATATATTATTTTAAAGATTTATTTATGCACACAAGAGCTGGGGTACAACAGGCCAGAGCATTGGGAGATGAGAGGATTCATCAGAGACAGAGTGGGGAGCAGAACAGGCAGATGGATTGAAACACACTGCTGAGGGAAGCAGCGGAGGGCGAGACAGGAGAGGTCTGCTGCGCCATGTGGGTCCCGTCCCTGGCCAGGGATTGAACTCGTGCTGCTGTGCTGTGAATGCTTCACAGTGTGGGGGCTCAACCTGCTGCACCACCAGGGAAGCCCTAAGCAATATATTCTTTCACTGAATTCAAGATTTACTTCTAGTGTATTTTGCGTGTGTGTGTTCTCTTGTTACTTATGTTCCACAGGTTAGTGAAACCATCCAGTATCTGTCTTTCACTTTTGACTTATTTCACTTACCATAATCACTGTGAGGTCCATTCATTTTGTCCCAAATGTCACTAATACATCTTTTTCACAGAAGTTTAATATTCCATCGAGTATAGATACCACAATTTATCCACTTGTCTGTTGAAGAACACTTGAGTTAGTTCCATGATTTGACAATTGTCAAATGAAAAATATGAACACAAGTGTAGATAAATATTTTTGCATTAGAGTTTTTACATTATTTGGGTAAATGCCTACTAGAGATATTGCCAGACAAAATATTATCTTTGTATACAACTTTTGTTATATGAATAAAAGTCAATAGGAGTAATGTAGTGACTGGGTAAAGATTACATGTTCTGTTCGGTATTAAATATAAATTTTTTTGTGGGAAAATTGAAAAAAAAAGTTAACCTGTGATTTTATAATATCCAGAGGTTAAGATTTATTTTTTCTGTTCTCTTATATTTTTTCTCTGTCCTCCCACCCTTCCTCCATTAAGACTAGGTGCATGGAGCTGAAATAATATACCCTTAATGTTATCATTAACATCTCTCTGGGCAAGTTCTCTATTTTTTTTATTTCACTTAGTTTTCTATTTTTTCTTTTGCCTTCATCCTCTCACCCCTCAATAGTTATTTAGTGTTTTTATTGTATATCTTTCTAATCACTCTTCCATTTGTTTACTAAATATGTGTATTCTTGAAATAATGTTGCTTTGTGTTTGTTTCTAAGACCTGCATAATTCATATTGTACAGTAAGATATATGGTTTCTTACTCTTTACTAAACATGATGTTTTTGAGGGTTTTTTTTGTTATTGCTTTATGATAATTAATTTCCTCTTTTTTTTTGGTATAATGAAGGCCCTAGTGTCTTAACAGCTTTTATTTTGTTTATCCATTCTACTAGTTATGAACTCCAACTTCTGACACTTTGCAATCTCAAATGTATTGAGATAAACATCCTCCCCTCTGCCATACATTTTCTTATGGCACTGTGTGAGAAGCTGTTTACTTCTATGCCCAGAAATAGGATTGCTGCATAATAGAATATATGTAGAATTTATAATTTAGCTGCTATCAGATTGCTGTCCAGAGTGGCCTTCTATTTTCACTCTCACTAGCTATAAGTGAGAGTTCTAGTTTTGCCACAATCTTATACTTTTTATAGAATCTGAATTTCAATTAAAAAAAATCTCATATGTACTTTCCATATACTCTCATTTTTGAGAGTAGCTAAAATTTCAAAAAATATTATTTTTAAAAAGATCTTATTTATGCATACAAGAACTGGGGTACAGGCCACAGGCATGGGGTTGGGAGGAGTCACCAGAAACAGTGGGGAGCAGAACAGGCAGATTGACCGAAATACACTGCTGAGGGGAGCAGCGGGCCAGGCAGGAGATGTCTGCTGCACCTTGTGTGTCCCATCCCTGGCTGGGGATCGAAAATGCGCTGCAGTGGCTGTGGAAGTCCCACAGTGCTGCGCTCAACCCCTTGTGCCACCAGGAGGCCCTCAAAAAATATTCTTATGACACATCAATATTCACAGAAATTGCAAATTTAGTCCCTCTTATTATTTAATAGCTACATTTGCAAGACTTCAGAAATGTTTGGTTTTGGTGTTGCATTTTTCTTTCTTTTTTTATTTTTTTTTAGGAGAAAGAATATATTGCATATTTAAAGGTTTTGTGAGAATGGCAATTTAAAGCCTATGTTCTTATTTCATAGGTTAGGCTGAAAACTACTTCAGCATTTTACATTTCATTATCTTATGCAAAACAGAAATTTTTATAAATCCCATTTTCCTTTTTTTTCATAGCTTAGAGGAGAAAGAAGAGCAATCATGTAAGTGGGGAGGAATGAAGTATGTAGATATTTTCAAATACTTTTTCCCCTGGAAGGCTCATTAATAATTCTTTAACTGAGCCATCAAATTAGGGAATGAAGCAGAGACATTAAGAGACTCCTTACTGGATGTAGTTCACAAGCAGTGTTATTAACCCAGGCGTGCGGGCTCACATAGGAGCCATGTCCATCAGCTGCTTGCACTTGGCTGGCAGCTCTGCCTCTCAGGCTTGCACTGGGATGAGTGCTGGGGGCAGAGGTGCCTCAGCCAGGCCATGTCAGGAGTGGAGATGTGCTGTCCCTAGTTTTTCTAACCACCTGTCATGGGGCTAACTAACATTTCTGAATAAATCATTTTAAGTCCCTATTAATAATGGATTAGGAAACTTTTGTGTTACAAATCACAGTATAAAGTAACACATTGATTTACTCCAAAATTACTTCTTAGATTCTGAAAGCTGTGTCCTTATGTTTTAAAATTCCTCTTCTCTCTCTCTCTCTCTCTCTCTCTCTCTCTCTCTCTCTCTCTCTCTCACAGACTTCTCCTGTTTTCATTCTTTGGCTAAAGATCTCAATCCATTAATTTTTGTGATGATTTGACTCTTGTGGCCAATTCTGAGCGGGAGGCCACCATTGCCAATTGCATTAAGTCAATCTGTGTGGTTTCTATGATGAAGCATTGGCTAGTCTGTGAACTGCACTTGTGGGTAATATTATCCTTACTAGTGGTGACTAAATGTTTGTAGTGTTAGTTCTGGAACATTGTTGACCACTGAAAGATTCAGGGAGATTGGCGAGATGCATGATTAAGTCATATGTGTATGTGTATATGCACATGTTTTTTAGTGTGTAAGGTTCCTTTCTCCTTTGGAAATCTATCCTTACCATTATATATCATAAGAGGGCTTGTTTGTGATATTTTGATGGCAGAACAAGAGATCCAAAATCCTGCTATAACCAAAGCCACCAATTCCCCCAAGTTTCCAAGAACAGAATATCCATGAAAGATGTGATGCCAAATGGTCTCCCTGGTGGCCTAGAGGTTAAGTCTCAGCACTGTCACCTCTTTGGCCTGAGTTTGATCCCCAGCCAGGGAGGGAACCCATATGGTGTAGCAGACCTCTCCTGCCTGGCCTGCTGCTCCCCTCAGCAGTGTGTTTCAGTTGGTCTGCCTGTCTTCTGTCTCTGGCGATTCCTCTGCTTCTGGTGATTCAACTCAGCCCAGCACCTCTAGAATCCAGTTTTTTTCTGCAAAAATGGATAAAATCTTAAAAAAAAAAAAAAAGATGTGATACCAAATGCTTAGTACAGCTGCTTGAGGAAGACTCCTTCATTTTCAAGACCAAATCTTACCATCTGTTAGTTATGTGACATGAGAAGTGACCACATCATCTAGGAGCAGCCCTGGGTAACTTTATGCTTCAATCTTATGAGCTCACAGAGAAGGAAGATAAACAGAATGTTATGCATCTTTCTTTCAGACACAGCGCCCCTGCCTAAAGGGGTGTAAGTAACCCTGTCCCACAATTGCAGAGAAGCAAGTAAGTGGGGGGGGAGGGGCTGGAGGCACCGTCTCACCTGGTCTATGGAAAGCTTTCTGGGAACAATTCACCATACCGCACTTTTAAATTTATATGTTTATGTATATTATCCTTTGAATCCTCACCCTGAGTTATGTTAACATCATCGTCATTTTCCACATGAGAAACTGGTATTCAGAGAGATTATATGACTTGCCCATGAATGAGCCTCATTTTTAAGTGGTTCTCCACCTGTGCCAGTTCTGTTATTTCATGACTGCTTAGTAATATGGCAGAATCAATTGCTTCTGTGCATCTAACTTTAGTTTCCTTCCAGTAAATAATAGTGCATTTGGTCAGCTTCATTTATTCCTTTCATTTCTTAGAAGTCATATATAATTACTGAAGGGACACTTGAATTTCTACAATTTAAAAAATATTTCTATCATATATTCCTAGAGCATATTCAATGAGACACAAAACTATATGTATGTGTGTGTGTATGATATATATAATTTTAAAGTCTCATGATTACCATTTCTAAAACTTGGGTGAACTTCAGGAATGTGGTATTAAACCTCACTGGAATGTCTAAAGACATTCCATATTAGCACTTGAAAAAGCCAAACAAATAAGCAAATATGCCACACCTATGGAACCATTGAGTTAGCCAGCATGGTTTGGACAACTTTGGATGGATATTTTCCTAGTTTGAAAGAACACTTGCTTTTGAAGGATTAATAGTACATTTCAGAAATTTCTTTATAGTTTATTTTTTTAAAAAAGATTTATTTATACATACAAGAGCTGGGGTACAGGCCAGAGTCCAGGGCAGTGAGAAGATTCATCAGAGACAGAATGGGGAGCAGAACAGGCAGACTGACTGAAACACACTGCTGAGGGGAGCAGTGGGCCAGGCAGGAGAGGTCCGTTATGCCATGTGGGTCCCCTCCCTGGCCGGCGGCAGGGATCGAACTCGTGCTGCAGTGGCTGTGATTTGCTTCATAGTATGTTGCTTAACCCACTGTGCCACCGGGGAGGCCCCTTTTATAGTTCATTTTGAAATCACTCTTATTATTTAACTATTTAAAATATGTGTTCAGTCACTGGAAATAAATGGTTTAATACACTTAAAGTGAGAAATATGAGTGAAACAATGAGAAGTCAAGATTATTTCCTTTAATGTATACAGATTGTAATGTGGGATTTTAAAAAAGTGCCTTTGTTTTCTTAAAGCAGGTGATTTTAGCACGGGGAAAGCTAAACTAATGAAGAATATAGAATTTTCATAAATTATTTGGAAACATGATCATTTTCATCTTCTCTTTGTATTATAGCTGAATCATATTTGTGTTGTGTTTCTTCTAAATGGTATATTATTATATCAATTGCCAAAATAGGTTCACTTTTTTAGCTTTGAGTGTAACAATTTTTAATCCTATTAGAGATAGATTTTCATAATTTTCATCCCAGTAACATGTTATATTATAGATGTTTTCTTGTGCTTTCCTACTGGCCAGCTGTGAATATTGTATTTCATTTTATCAAACCACAGAACACTGACATTTAGTAAGAAGAGTAAAATGGTTTTTTAAAATGGTCTTTTAAGACCACATACATTCAGTTAGCTAAATTACCCTTAATTTTTTAATTTATGTTTTTAAATAGTTTCTTAAAATGCCTTTAATTAAAAATAACAGTTAATTAAAATATGGTTAAAAACTTCACCTGTCTGTAAAATATATTTAACAATATTAAATAAAAATGTTTTATTTGGGGGGGAGGAAAGAGAGGGTGGCTTGTGACCTTTAACTGAAGAATTCCAATTTAATTGTAATGCCTTCAAGAGATTTTGTGAAACTCACAGGAGCTGAAATTCAGGCTTTGTCAAAACAGTGGCTTCTCCATGCACTGAAGATTCATGTATTAGTCTGGCTGTAAGATGGTGGAGCTAGAGTCTGTCATTTTAGTCTGAGGTTTGCTTGCTTATTTTACTGTTGTAATGACAATTTAAGATTTTTCTCTTGTTTCTGAGGGAAATACTGTAACTGAAATGCAGGATGCAGAATTCTCAGTGCTTGGGCAGTCCTTGGTCAGCTTCATTATTCCTCTCATTTCTTAGTGCCTAGAATTCTAGCTGCTGAAGATACTGTTATCATAAGATGGACTTGAGTTACTCTGTAATTTCCTGTGATGACTAGAATTGCTGTTGGGTCCTGCTAGTTCTTCTGGATCTTGCTAATACTATGCTTTTTTGGTTATACATTTTCTAGATTTATTCATTTACAGCTGATTCCCCATGAGGATAATGAATCTTACTCTGTGGGAGTCCTTAATTGAGTGGCTCTCTTTCAAGGCTTTGTGCTAATTTTATTTTATAATTTTGTATTCTTTTCCTTGAAGGGGCTCCCTAAAATTGCATAAGCTTCAGGCCCCGCCATATTTGGATTTGCCTCTGGTCAAATTGCTGACTCATTGAAAACTTAAAAAAAAAAAAAAAAGCAATAGTAGAGACATTCTTGACCCTTCAGAACATAGCCCAGAAATCTAGCAGTGCCACGTGTTCTTTCCTGGCGGAAACAATGGTCCCAGCAATGATACCAGCTAGTGAACTATTTGCCTAAGACCAGATTCACAACCAGGGATTATGAAAGCATTAAAGACAGCGTTGTAGAGGTTTGTGATGATCGAGTTCTGTTTTGTACATGTTAAAACTTTAGGTGAGGCTCTCTTAGAAAATAGTTTCAAACATTAGGAAATCTCTGTGGGAAGTGGAAGTTCACTCTTTAGTCTATGTTTTATTTATTCCTCTAGTTATAGTAGTGGTATATGTCTCCTTTAATTTGACTCTTCTCATTAACCATACTCGTTCCTATCTTAAGAAATTTTAGGTGTAATATGGTGCCTTGATATTTCATCATGGTATGGGAACATATAAAAGACCATGCAAACTAAAATTATGTGATATGATTTTAATGCTAAATGGAAAAAAATATAATTGTTTTGTGACCTTTACTAATGTTTGTCAAAAACATTGAAAGTTTTCTTGTAATGGTTTTTATAAATACAGGAAAATGAAAATAATAGTAAAATTCATATTTATTCAGTACACTGTGATTTAGAATATTAGAAATTAAGAATTAATTTTATTTCTTTGTAAAAAACTGTCACAAGTCCTTTGAACAATACTTACAGTCTCAAAATATAGCATGGACGAAGAGAGTCTTCTTTCTTAGAAAATGATCGTGTTTCTTTCTAGGTTTGAATCCCCTTGGAGTATTTCATCCATCCATTTTAACTATTGGGAACAATGTCCTAAGCCTCCTTTAATGTGAAATTTGTTTTCACTGGGGTATTTCTCCGGGAAACTGATCTTTTCATTTCACTTTCCTGATTTATGTTGATAAGTTCACCTTATGATGCTTTGGCTGTGTATCTAGAGTCTCTCAAATGGCAGCTATGCTAACACTTCCACAGTCACATATTTCTTCTATTAATTCATTTATGTTCATTTTGAATTTCATTTCCTGCATTATCATTTTTTATTTCTCTGATAGACTTTAATCTTTGATCACTAATTTTAGCCGATAGCTAATTTTGTAAAATGTCATGTGGGTTTATCACCAAGAGACACAGAGGCAGCAAGAGGACCACTTTGCTGTCTGTATATGAACTGAGTATAGATGCTCAGCAACCAATCCTGACAGACTTTGAAAAATGTAAGGTGACTGTTCACTGATCTTAATGTGGAACGATTATTTACTAGTTGTTTGTAGACCAAAGAGCTAGCAACAACGTTTATATGTTATGCTGTTATTCATAGTTAATATACTACGGTAATTGAACTTTGAACTGTGTTTTGGGAAATCATGTTATTTACACTATAGCAAGTGAATGTTATTTGTATAGGAATTGTGTAGGACCTCCCTGGTGGCACAGTGGGTTGAGCAAAACACTATGAAGCAAACTACAGCCACTGCAGCACAAGTTCAATCCCTGCCGCAGGCCAGAGAGGGACCCACATGGCGCAGCAGACCTCTCCTGCCTTACCTGCTGCTCCCCTCAGGAGTGTGTTTCAGTCAGTCTGCTTGTTCTGCTCCCCAATCTGTCTCTGGTGAATCCTCTCACCAACCTGGACTCTGACCTGTACCCTAGCTCTTGTATGCATAAATAAATAAATCTTAAAAAAAAAAAGGAATTGTGTAAAGTGATGACTATTTCTGAAATAATGTCTGAAGCTAGCATTTAGCAAGAAGTTTAACAATCATGATCAAAGTCAGTTTATATATTTTAGTTCATTTTGTGGGAGTAACATATTTTGTAACTAAATTTAAATATTTACACAGAGTGTATTATTTTGTATAGCATTTGAAAAGCAACACAAAACTGAAATGGATTGTATTTTTTTTTCTTCCAGTTTTATGTATGGGGAATTGACTGACAAGAAGACCATTGAGAAAGTCAGGCAAACTTTTGACAACTATGAGTCAAACTGCTTTGAAGTTCTTCTGTACAAGAAAAACAGTAGGTATCTAAGTTATCAATAAGATGACCTAATTCTTTAATCTGCTTTGGTAAGTGGTAAGTTAGCTATAGTGTAGAGAAATGAAAAACTCTATTACTCCTTTTCTTGGCAGGGGCAGGGGTTGTTGATGAAATTAGACAACAAAATTAACAAATGATGCCACCTACGTAAAACCACCTTTTGATGAATGGAAGAAAACAAAAGTATGGTGCATTTTTTTTTTTTAAAGATTTATTTATTTATGCATACAAGCACTGGGGTACAGGCCAGAGGTGTGGGGGGTGAGAGGATTCACCACAGAGAGCAGGGAGCAGAACAGGCAGATCAACCGAAGTACACTGCTGAGGGAAGCAGCGGGCACAAGCAGGAGAGGTCTG
This sequence comes from Galemys pyrenaicus, assembly GCA_019455555.1. NCBI lineage: Eukaryota > Metazoa > Chordata > Mammalia > Eulipotyphla > Talpidae > Galemys > Galemys pyrenaicus. Next base: position 5,424,177 of record JAGFMF010011823.1, read on the forward strand.
CTGCACCATGTGGGTCCCCTCCCTGGCCGGCGGCAGGGATCGAACTCGTGCTGCAGTGGCTGCAGTTTGCTTCATAGGTTGTTGCTTAACCCACTGCGCCACCAGGGAGGCCCGTATGGTGCATTTTAAATGTGATTTTTTTGTATGGCAGCAAAATGTTTTGTAATTAATGCTTATGGCAAAGATCTGATAATTATCTGACAGCAACTAGAAATATCAAAAATTCATTTCTTATGATTAAAGAAAAAAATGATTGCTCTCAGAGTGTATGTGTGATTACCTTTCTATAGATCCTTTGATGTTATCTGACTATATGACATCTATTTAAGGGGAATCTTTACCAGTTTGGCCTTTTGTTAGACTCATGCTATTTTGTGTGGAAGGCTATTAAAGTAGTCATTATTTTCAGAATGGACCATTTATATCTGGCAAATTTCTATTGATGTGGAAATTTTGAGTGGTCAGTTGTTCATTATCTAATCACTTATATAATAAAATGACCTCTAGCAGAGTTTGGTGGGGGAGGAAAAAGTATCCAGCAACAACAAAAAACCCCAACAAGTACACTCATCAATCAAGTCTCCTTTCTAATTCATTTTCTTTCAATAGTCTCATTTCTTTTTGCTACTTTCATAAATTAACTTTTTTAAAAAAATGAATAAGATTATTTATTTAATGTTAATCAAAGATGATAGCAAAGTCAATTGTTGTCTTTAGGAGAAATTATTAAATTTCTCCTAATTATTAAAGTTATTAAATTATTAAAGTTATTAAATTCTAGCTTTCTTGCTTTAAAAGAAACACTTGTTCATTGCTCATTTTATGTTGGGTGTCGTGGATCATAATGGATGGTTTCTATTTTAACTTGAACATTTGCTCTCTGTGGAATATTTAGAATTGAATTTAGGCTTCTTTTTTTAAGTTGCTAGATTATCTTAGAGATAACAACCTTAGGCATTGCTTTACCATGCTGCATTTTGGTAAACAAACATTGGCTTTTAGTATTGTTTTCACCTTATGGTGTTTTTCATTGAAAAACAATACCATGTGTGATCTAGGTGTTTGTTACTATATCACACTCATGAAGGCAGAGTCTTTGTGGTCTGAACTTGAGAACACTGGGACCCAACCCCTTTTTTTCCCCCACCTCAATTCTCCCCTCTGGTAGCCTTAATTTTAAAGTTGGTTTTCTAGGGTTTGTTTTGGTTTAGTTTTGTTTGTTTGTTTCCTCTTGTGGAAGAGCTGTCATAACATCTTGGCTTTCACTATAGAATCAAGGTGGAGGAGGTACTTCTCTTTGAAGTCACAGCCAAATGTCTGTTGGCTTGTCACCAATAGAAGAAAGTCAGGCTTCAGGTGCTTTCTGGGTCTTTCTCACCAGGTCTAACGTGTATTGCTAATTTATAGTAAACCCATATTCCCAAACTCCATTTTACTTTCATGTAGGCATGTTACTTCTTGTGTGACTTAGATATAGGCCCCCAGTTTAGCAAATGATTGAGGAATATTCCATATTACTGAAGTTATTACATTCTGGCATTTAGGCAAAATAAACCTTTGTCTTATTTTAAAGTTTTAAAGAAAACAATATCAAATCTGGAGATACTGTTTCTCTAAAAATATAGTGGTAGAAATTTCATTTTATTTATGACCTTTAAATCATGTTAACAACAATTTTAAATCTTACATATCCAAAAGTCCCAATCCAAAGTGGTTTAGATATTTTGCTTTATTGTAATGGGTTGAAATAATTATCTGGCTTGAAATAATTATCTTTGCTCATGCCTGTCTAGTTCTTTTCAGAAAATATATCTGTATATATGTGTAGATGCCTGTTTAGAACCAGCAGGAGATATTGCCCATAACTTACAGATTAAAAACTTGAGTATTTTTTTTCTCTGTAGTATCTGCACTGGGTTTTTTCTTTTCCTTTTAATATGAAGGATAGTTATTATCCATGCATTATATGGAGTTTTATTATGCTTAAAAGCAGCTTTTAAAAAATCTTATAAGTGGTCTCCCTGTTGGTGCAGGGGGTTAAGCACCATACTATGAAGAATCTGTTGCCACTGCAGCACAAGTTCAATTCCCAGCCAGGCCTGCTGCTCCCCTCCGAAGTGTACTTCAGTCAATCAGCCAGTTCTGTTCCTGCTCTATCTCTGGTGAATCCTCTCACCCACAGGTCTTTGGTCTGTACCCCAGTTCTTCTATGTATAAATAAATCTTTAAAAAACAACAACAAAAAAAAATCTTGTAAGTAGTTAACTGAAGGCTTTTGAACATCAACTGAAAAAGTATATAATCATGACTCTTTAAAATGTTAGAAAAATTTGTGTCTGTAGGAAACTATTTTGGCAATGCCTGAATGCCTAATTCTTTTAACATTCACATTAAGTGATTTGGTTAAATACCCATTTTGTAAATGGGAGGATTGAGATATCTGATTTACATGGTCAGGATTGACATTTCAGTTTACAACCTCCACATTAAAAAAAAATATTTATTTTCATTTATTTATGCATATAAGAAATGGGATGTAGCCCAGAGGTGTGGGGGGTGAGCAGATTCACCAGAGATAGAGCTGAGAGCAGAACAGGTGGATCTACTAAAATACACTGCTGAGGGGAGCATCTGGTGAGACAGGAGAGGTCTGCTGTGCCATGTGGGTCAGCTTCCAGGCTGGGGACCGAACTCGTGCTGCAGTGGCTGGTGATAGCTTGATAGCACTGAGATTTTAGCCCCTGTGCCACCTGGGAGGCCCACAGCCTTCAGTTTTTAGGTCCGTTGTTCTGATGGCGGGGGCTATTTCACCTGTTGGGAGAGAAACACTAGCTCAGGGATGACTATTTAAAATGGCTCTTTGTATTCAGATTTCTAACAGACCTTCGATAATGACTTATTTTTAATGCCTTCTTCTCTGTTTATGCTACTGCCTCAAGCTGCCTGTGTTGGAACAGCCACAGGCCAGGCATCTGCCAGTGTCTGCGTCTGGTTGACTTGTAAGACTGTGCAGCACTCAGTGGACACACATATAAAGTAAACAAAACAATGAACAAGCCTCTCTGGGAGACAGTGTGATTGGTTTTGAGGTTCCTGTCTCATCCTGTGATCATTTTGGAGAGGGCTCTGTCCTTTCTTTGGCCCCCTGGGATTATAAAAGTACCTGGTTTTCAGAACTGAATATTCCTCTAGAAATCTCTTTCTAATTCTCTGACATCTTTAACCAGGTAGTTAAAACTCATTTTATCTAAATGGCAAATTCCTCTCTGTGGTGACATTATTCTGTGACTTTTTGGACCACAGGTATGGAAACTAGAAACTACTTCAGTCTGTCAACTCTCACATAGAGAAGACTAGTAATAGCTTCACATTTCACTCCCTAAAATCCAAACCAGACAAATTGCTGTCTGTCTTTAATACAGACTGTCTGGAGAGGCTTCACTATACTGTGACTTAGAAATAATATGATGAAAATGTGACTTTTTGAATCCTTCAATGTTTTGTCTAGTGCTGTAAATGCATTTCTCATGTGTTCATATATTTATTATTTGACAACATATCAGTTCCTGATTAATCAAATTCTAGGACTTGGACACTTAGAAACTGTCTTCAGGAGTCTGCAGGAGCTGTGATTTGAAGAACCTGGTGACAGTTGGGTCTCATCCTTTGTGAGGGACGTAGGAGGCAATGATTTGTGGAGATGCACGATACTCCTAAGGGCTGGGGAACTGTCTCCTATCTGTTGGTGTAACCTTGCCTTACAGGCTTCAGGCTCTGTGTGCCCCAGTCAGCAAGTGCTATTCATGTCTTTTTCCTCTGATGGGAGGCTGCACTTAACCATTATGTCTGTCTGACTGATGAGAGGGTTTTGAGATCAAAATATCTTTTCACTATAATCCACTGGTGCCTTGGTGGTAAGTGGGGTATTGGTAATATACATCTGAGGAGGTGTGATCCTATACTGCTGGGTCACATACTTTGTTGTAAACCAATATTACCTCAGTAAAAAAAAAAAAAAGGAAGAAAATTCCTAAGTACTCATTAGAAAAATGACTTCAGATGGTTTCTCCAAGAGGAAAGCATGGCTGTTGAAATCAATGGTTTTGAAACACTACTCAAGTTGACAAGAAGAAAGAAGCACATGGGAGTAGTCACATTTAGTGAGACATGAGAAAGGAGTTGATGTGAGCAGCAGTTGTATAAGGGCCCACACCCAAAGGTGCTGCTGGCATTACTTAAGTGGGGAGAATGCCTTTGTGCTCCTGCTTTGTTTTGATACCCAGTGCTTTACTTTAGAATTTTATTATTTGGGGTTGAAATATAAGTTTTTATTTTTTGAACAACTGGAAATTGATACAAAATCAAAGCTTTCTTGATTCTTTCAGCAATTGAAGTATTGTCATTTTGATGCTGGTTCCTGGCATAACAGTTGGCAGCTGAAAGAAGACAGATGGTAGGAGACCAAATATTGTGTGTCTATATCACGTTCTGTCTTCTTTCTCATTTTTACAGGAACCCCTGTTTGGTTTTATATGCAAATTGCACCGATAAGAAATGAACATGAAAAGGTGGTCTTATTCCTATGCACTTTCAAGGACATTACGTTGTTCAAACAGCCAATAGAGGATGATTCAACAAAAGGTAAGTTTCAAAGGAATTACCATACTTATGAATTAGACTATCACCTAAATTATCATCATTATTATTACTTTAACAAAATCCATTGGTTAAACTGGAAAACAAATGTTTACTCTGTGACTCTTCTTTTTCTTTACATTCATAATAGCAGTTGTTCAGTCACTTTTATTTAGTCATATTGTTTGAATGAAAATATCAAGTGGAAATAATATTTGGTTAACACAAATTATAATAAGAGAAATTGAGATAAGACATAAATAAGAGATTTCATAGAGAATTTTTAATTTCAAAATCAATAAATTGGGAGTTTCAACAATCCTACCAGGATATACTTCAGAACCAAAAAGTATTACAACTTGTGGGATGGTTTGGATAAACTAGAATGCAGTTAATTAGTTAATAGAATTTTGTTGAATTGATTAGAGTTTGTTTACTTTTTTAAAAAAAATTCATTTATTTATTTTACAAGAATGGGATACAGGTCAGAGGTGTGGGGGTGAGAGGATTGACCAGAGACAGAGTGGGGAGTGGAACAGGCAGATGGACTGAAATACACTGCTGAGGGGAGCAGCAGGCAAGACAGGAGAAGTCTGCCTTTCCATGTGTGTCAGCTCTCTGGCTGGGGATCGAACTTGTGCTTTAGTGTCTGTGGATGCTTCATAGTGTGGTTCTTTAACCCCTTGTGCCATCAGGAAGGCCCTGATTACTTAACTTTTCAGGTTACTTTTTACCCTTCATTCAGCCTTTGGGTAGATATAGCTAGATTACATAAAGAATATTTTTGTTATTTAGAGAGTGATTTACAAAATGCAAAAATACTGGTTGGAGTCCTATTGACTATAATATTCAAAGAGACTTCAGTAGAAAACTATAATCAGTAGCATGTTCTTTTATCCCTCTTTCTGTATAATTTTCTCTCATTCTCTCCAATTATTTTTAAATTAGCAATTGATGTCATATAAATGAAGATTTTTAAATGTCCTTAAATGATGTTTTGATGAAATGTTGTTTTTAATCTGTTGGAAGACTAAATATGAATGTCTTCCTCTTTACATTTGACAAATATTGTCTTCTCTTATTTCTCTTTTTAAGAAAACTAGCAGAAAAGCTTTACTCTTTCAATTATAATTATAGAAAGAGTCACATTGTCTTTATTAATTATAAATGAATTCACATGTAGACTGTTATACTTGCTCGATTTCTGGTTAACATCAAATTGTGTTGGAAAAAATTTTTTAAGTGTAAACCATTTAAAGCATGAATAAAACTATTCATTTGTGAATATTTCTGAAAAGTGTATTTTAATTATCTCTTAGAATATTAAATAATGTATTCAAATTTTGTATATATATCATATATATGATAGTCTATATATATGATAGTCAGCTATGAGCTTCAAGTTTTTCATCAATGTTCCTCATTAAATTGAGGAAGTTCCTCTCTATTCTTACTTTCCTGAGAGTTTTTCCAGAGTTTATCATGAATCAGTGTTTTTTTTTTTTTTTTTGTCAAATGTTTTTTCTATAACAACTGACCACATGATTTTCTTCTTAAGTCAATGGTTTCTGAATGTTGAACCAGTAAAAGACAAATAATTATTATTTGTGATCTAGCTCATTTTTCAAATGATTTTCTCTTGCCTTCACACAAGTGACTACTAGATTGAGAAGAATGTTTTTATGTAACTTTTTTCACTCACAATGCATGTTTATATGTATATTAAGTGGATTTTTTTTCTCTCACTTGCTCTGAGTGATTTCTTGCTACTGTTGAAGTTGTGAAATACCAGTACTTTCTTATAGTTTTGACCTGATGGACATTACATAGTGGTTTCAGTGACTATGTGGTCTATTTATGGAAACTAAAATTTAACAGTATTTTATAGTGACATTGGGGAACGTGTACTGCTATAGACTTTTACAAATTAATGCTTCTCCCTTTATCTACCTCCACCAGATTCTCTGTATCCTCACATGAGAATCACAGAGCTCCTCATCAGGTGGACTATCTTTTAACGCATAATTTATTCTTACAAAGACTAATATTTCCATAAACTCTGGAAAACTCAGACTGCTTGGTTTTTGAACTATGGGCATGATAGATCAGAATTTATATGAAAAACTAGACTCTAGTGTGAAAAGCATTAGGGTAAAATATCTCTTTTCAATGCCAGAATTTGTAGAGGAATGTTTATTTTAAATTGACTTTTATTTTGAGACTCTTCTATACTTTTCACATCTATAACAGATTACTGAAAAAGTATTGTACAGTGTAACTATGAATGGTATATATGAGCTACTTCATTATTCATGCAAGCTGTAAATTTAATATGAAAAATTCAGTAGAAATAAAGTATTTATGCCATTAAGTAATCATTGCACTGTTGCTATGAAGCTAGCATTGTAGGAAAGTTTTCAAACCCTTGTACAATAATAACCCCCCCTTTTTTCCTTTGTTTTTTTAAGGTTTGAGGTTTTTTTTTAAGTTTTCTTACATTGTTGTTCATTCTTGTACAGTATTCGATTTTTCCCCTTGGGTGTAGTCCTCATAAATCTCCCACCACCACAGCACCTGTGAACCTTTGCCAAGGTCCCTTGTGATCTTCTCTCACTTGTCTTGATCCAGGTGAGGTGATCCGGCCCCTCACCTGCTGTATGTCTCAGATCTATAATTTGCTTGCTAGTATTTTTTTTTTCCTTTTAACTTTTAACCAAGTAATGGGAACCATGAGACTTTTGGGACATAGCAGCTGAGACTGTATGATATCACCATAATATCAAATAAATTGGGTCTAGAGCGCATTGAACTTGGATAGTAGACTTTTGTTTCAGCCTTGAGCACTAGTTTCTTAACATGAACTCTGTCATGACTTTGCAAAAAATTTATGCCCCTCATTTATTTTATCAATGTTTTTGATAAATTCTCAACAGTATCTGGGTCTTGTACATACAAACCTCCTTACCTCACATCCTCATAAAGGGGAAAGACTAACAAATATACAGTGCAAACCTTCTGATTGCTCTCCTTTTCTCACTAACACCATTATCAACTGAGAGTAGGAATGGTGAAGGTGAGGAGGTATTGAAGGTGTGAGGATGTGGAATAGGGATGGGGCGGTGATTTAAGACAGAGGAGCGGTAAGTGGATAAGGGAAATTTAGTAGAATTGCTGAGCAGCAGCAAGATCAACTTGCGGCTTTCAGTGGTATCTGTGAGCATGCTGATGTGTTTTTCTCCACATCTGTTTGGTCAGAGGTATGTCGCTTTAGAAGGAGGGGAAGCATTGTATTTAACCAGAGCTTGGACTTGGTTAAATGAGTAGAGTGGATAGATAATTGAATTAGAGCCAGGGAATTGAGGATGCTTGTGTAAGAGTAGGTGGAGAGTATCTGCAAAATTTTGAAGAAATACTTAGATAACAAAAGACCTGACTACGATACAGTGAAGTGTCTTAGGATGCAGAACAGACAAGTGACTCCACACACGGGTAATTTCCAGGCTGTACTTTTTAATACCAGAGCAAGGACATTTTATATTCTTAATGTGAAAAGGTCAATGATTGAAGCAAGGGTCCAAGTTCTTTGAGGATTTGTCAAAATTGGTTTTGTATTGGCATTTTTACCTAGAAACTCAGGCATATAGCTGAAAGAGCCGATTAAACTAATTCTGAATTTTATTTCTAAATCATCTCTGGGATGGTAGTATAATGTGATGACAGCTAACTATTTTTAGTACAGTTTTTAACCTCTTAATGAATACCATAATCATCACAGCTTCATCCTAGAATGACCTTTGCCTTTCAATGGAATAATCACTGGGAGATGTCAATAAAACCTTTGAATTATACTGCGATGAATGGTAGCAAAAACTATTGAATGTGAAAGGAACCAGTTTTGATGGAACAGTTAATATATGTCAGGAAATATGTATCATTATTGCTTATTCCTATAATTCTGAAAATTAGTATTATTATCTCAGTCTTATTGTTGAAGATTCTGACATGTAAGGTCTGATAGATTTCTCATCTCATGTTCTCTCTGTTGTACCTGCTGTTGCATCCTTTCCAGTGGAAATTTATTGTTGGGGTCTGGTTACTTCAATCCTCTGGTCTCCTTTTTCTCTACAAAAATGAAGGACAGTTTTGAAAACACTGATTCTGACAGAACTGTATTGTTTTCAACCAAAGGAATTTACTGATAATAATTCAAGGGGGCAAAGTGTTCTTGTTATCTTTAATTCCTGGTATTAAGGTCTTGGAACTGTTGCTCAGATAATCAGTCAATGGTACCTGATACATCATTTATAATAATACAAAGGGGAACAATTACAGCCAAGAAATCCATTCTGTTGATTATCCATATGTGTTCTAAAAGAGTTGGCCCAAACCTCTGCCCTTTTATATTGTACAGTATTTTCAAACAAACTTCAAAAACTGCCAAGATACTTGCAGTGTGAAATATCCTGTGCCAATTAGTTATGGCATGTTCATGCCAATAATTGAGATAAAAACATTCCTGTGGAATGAAAAGAACAGCAAATATAGCAACCTTTCCTTGTGGGAGGCCAATGGTTTTCTTTAGAGAGGAAACAACCGATGAAATATGAGTAATTATCATATAGGCTCTTTTGCCAAGGGTATAATTGTTTACCTAAGCTTTTTTCTTATAGATTAGAATCTTGTGTTGCAGTCTAGTAGATTGATTTAACGGCCTCTGTGACTTCCTTTTATTTTTAAGATTAGATAGTTCATGACAAAGAGGTTAATTGCATCCCAGTAGAGCTAAACTAATGTTTTATTAAGAAGGAGTTGGCATCCTGAGCTTTTAGGAGAACAAATGTTCTCATAATGCCATGAACAACTCATAGAGAAAGTATTGGGCTCTTCATATTCAGTGGTCTGTTCACATTACCCTGTATCGACCACATCTAAGTAACATCAGCAAACTGTGCTGAATAATCAAGTCACACCAGTTAGGGCTCTGTATAGGTGAGATCAGTAAATGTATCACTGGGGAAAGTTAGAATTGCTGATTTGTCTTTTTTCTCTGACCTAGACACTGTAGCTACTCAACTTTTTCAGTTTTGTGACAGTTCAAATAAACTAATTTGGCTAAAACTGTAGATATTTCCAAGAGCACAAAGAGATAAGCATAAGCAAAGTCACTGGGGCATTGTTGGTGACAGTGAAAATATAGAAGCTGCTGAAATGTTCATGAATAGAACACATGCATGATGAAAACAGACCAATATCTAATTCTCTGAGATGATAAAGGTACAGACAAGAAAGAATCGTGTGCCATTGTGTGTGAGTCAAGAGGTGGAATGGACTGTAATGTCATCATGTTTCTGATGGCTTCTGTTTTTTCAACAAGAAAATTGGCAAGGTAATCTGCTGAAAGTTGAGAGAAGGATGTTTAGAAGGTCTTCAGAAAAATGTTAACTGTTTGGAACTGATAATTCGAAGAAAGTCCTAACCAGAGCTAAAAAGTTTGCAGATTAGCTTAGGGAACTCATCTGTTAGTATTTCCATTAATTTAAATGTGAAATAAACATTCCTTGACTTCCGCATTTGTTCTTCAGCTCTCAGGGTATTATGATGTCAAAACTCATAAATGGTAACTCAATTTGAAAACTTCTTTTGACTTTGATTTCTCTAGTAGGAAGAAGAAATCTTTCCTAAGACTTTCCTCGTAACTTCTTTCTTCCAATATATCTGAGTCTGCTTAACATTTTCCGCTACCTTTATTTTCCCTGCTAGCAGCTACCCAGTTCACTTTGTGAGGGCAGATATTATCATATCTTCAGCACTTCCAATTTTTCCTTCCCAACCTCCACTACCACACCTTTTCCACCCTTTCTAACCCCAAACCCTTTCTTCATGACAGTATGTTATTCTAGTTAATTTTACCTGTTAAGAGCAGGTGAAGTTAAAATTTAATTTTCATTTAGGTAAGGGTAGCGTGGATGCTGTGCTAATTCCTATTTAACTTTTTTTCTACTAATTTCATCATTCATTCAGTTATTCAACAAAATATGTCTAGTGTCCACTATGTGCCAACTGTGGTCCAGACAACCAGGGAGAGAAAAAGTAAGATTTGGCATCTAAATATCATAGCATTCAGTAAACTTTCTTTTCATCTGTGCTTTAGGGTGATTTCATTCAGAATACACAGTGAAAAAACTTTTAGAATAAAGAGTTGATCTCCAGAAAATACCTAATGTATTTATTGCCAACATAGTTACTATCATCTGAAGTTAACTGTACCACTTTCACACATATAAAGCAAAACCAAACCAAAATCAAATGATAGTAAAACAAATTGGACTTATTTTAAAGCTGATTATTAGTTATTAATAAATTTGGACTAATTAATGATCTGTTTTATGCCAGCCCCTGTACCAAGTGCTAAATACACAGAAGTGAACAATAATGAGAATGACTGACATGTTAACCGACAACTTTATTAGTGCTATTAGTGCCATGTGAGGTGTACATCTTATGGTGTGAATGCACAGAGAAAGGAGCATCTCTTTTATGGGTAGGTTAAAGAAGTTTCCAGAAGCTGAGATAATGCTTTAACTGAATATGGAGGTGTTGGAAATATGCTAGACACTGTTGGTGAGGGAAAAAGCATTGTAGGCTTTTTAGTTTAATAAATTTTAATTTTAATAATGGAAATTTGAAGTCCCAGAAGAAATTCTTTTTCTGTGAGTTCATGTCTCTTCCTCCCAGAAGGTGTCATATGTGAAAGCCTGGAAACACTGATTATCAGGGCATACAGAAAATTTCTAGTAAATTTAATTTTAACTTTAATTGTTCTTTTAATTTGTTATTGATTTTTAGTAAGGCTGGGATATAGAATGTATGAAAAGTAGAAACAGACTGGTGAAGGACAAATTTTGGGGTCAGAAACTAAGTGATCATGGATGTGGTGTAGTATTAGTATTATTCTGAAAATTGCCAGGGACTGATCAAAGGGTTTAATATAGGAGAAGGGCATGGTTAGGTTTGTGCTTTAGGAAGAACTTTGGCAGCAATGTAGAGAGTTGCTTGTGAGTAGATGGCCAGGGAACAGGTAGAGAGTATGGTCTTTAGGGTGCTGCCATCTGACTCAAAGTAAAAGATAATATAATTTGACACAATAGGGATGGAGAAGGAGTTTCAATTTGAGGATATTTCCTGATAACTTTTAAAATGTTGAATGTTAGGTGCCTGCAGGATCTTTTAGTAAAAGATGGTCAGTGGTCAACTAGATACTTAGGTCTAGCATTTAGAAAAAAAGTAGATTGGCTATATAGATTGCTTATTGGTCTTTTAGATTGATGTTGAGTTCTTACAGAGCTAGTGGCATGTTTGGTGTTTGTTTGTTTTCTCAGCACATTTCTCAGGCTAAACCTTGGGGTTTCATGCAGTTCCCAAAGTTTAGCATTCTTTGATTCACTAGAATGAAATCCATCAATGGAGAAGAACTAAAGATCTTCTAGCAAGTGATGCTGGTTTAGCATTTTTTAATCCAAATATTGGATACCATAATGGGGCTTGAACTGCTGGACCAATATAAACTTAAATGAAGTCAGAATTTGCCTGAATTATAGTAGTAAAGTAGCTCACCTATCTGGTGTGTTTTGAAAGACATTTAACTCTGCACAGGATTTCTTTCTTGATCTTGTGTCACATTGTCTGAAATTTCTTTTTTAAAAAGACATTTTATTTATGCATGCAAGAGTTGGGGGACAGGCCAGAGGTATGGGGCGGGGGGTGAGAGGATTCACCAGTGACAGACTGGGCAGCAGAAGAGGAAGATCGACTGAAACACACTGCCGTGAGGAGCAGTGGGCAAGGCAGGAGAGGTCTGCTGCGCCACATGGGTCCTCTCTCTGGTTGGGGAACTAACTCGCACTGCAGTGGCTGTGGAAGCCCCACAGTGCAGCTCTCAACTCCTCGTGCCACCAGGGAAGCCCTGTCTGAAACTTCATCATTGCTGATACAGTTATTTCTTTGAACTATAAGGTGTTTCTACTTTCAAGAAATTGTTTATTAAAGACTCCATTAAGTCTTTTTGTTTTTTTTTTTTAAAAGATTTATTTATTTATGCTTACAAGCACTGGGGTACAGGTCAGAGGTGTGGGGGGGTGAGAGGATTCACCACAGAGAGCGGGGAGCAGAACAGGTAGATCAACGGAAATACACTGCTGAGGGGAGCAGCTGCACCATGTGGGTCCCCTCTCTGGCCGGCGGCAGGGATCGAACTCGTGCTGCAGTGGCTGCGGTCTGCTTCATAGTGCGTTGCTTAACCCACTGCGCCACCAGGGAGGCCCCATTAAGTCTTTTTGATAGAAATTATGGAGTCTTTAACAGATTAGAACTTTTTAAAATACCCGGAGAAATGATCATTGAGGCAGGAGCAGACTGGCTGGCTGGTAGAGAGTGCTGGTTCACATTTCATTGACATCCCTTGAAATTTATGATTTTAATAATGGAAATTTGAGATCCCAGAAGAAATTTCTTTCTTAATAAGTGCATATCTCCTCCTCTTAGAAGTTAATTTTACTATTTCAGAAAAACACTCAAGGATTATAGATATTTTAAAATAATCTTTAGATAATCACTGTAGTTGCTAATAAGGGACAAGTAATATTTTTCTTTATTACAAGCAAAATGGAGGTGTATGAAATGAACCATGTGAAATTTGTTGAAATTGAACTTAATTTTCTTATGTGTGCATATGACACACAAATACATAGCAGGAGTTTTTATTAAGGCAGCATTACTTGCTATAATAAATAAACACCCAACTTACTGTGAAAAAATACAATAGAAGTATATTTCCTGTTCACATAATAATCCTAAGCAGGTGATCCTGATATATGATCATCCTGTCATGTACTGATTCAGAGGCCTTCCCATTCCCTGTGGCCTTACTCTGTTTTACGGAGCTGGTACAAGGAAGGAGAGAATGTGGCCACCTCTCACTTGCCTTTTAAGCTGTGGCACACATGGCAATGATGCACATCACGTTGGCTTTTATTCTGTTGATGAGAACAAGGACCAGAGCCAACAAGAAAGGCTGGGTAAAGTACTCCTGCCTGTATAGCAGTTTCCCAGTAACAAACCTATACAGTGAATGGGGAGCACAGAAATTTATGGACAGCAAGATGCCTTGGCTATTGGGGTTAAGTAATAAATATAAGCAAAACAAAAGGTCAGATGTAAAAATAACTCTTTCGTCTATTTCACACTTGAAGTATATGGTGATGTCTTTGAAGTATATAGATTGATACTTTTCATTAGTTCTGGATGTAATGCTGTATCTGAGATCCTGTGAATAGTGGTAAGAATGTTTTATCCTTTATTCATAATGTGTGAAAAACTGAGACTTTTTTTCCTTATTTTTAAGGTTGGACAAAATTTGCCCGATTGACTCGGGCTTTGACAAATAGCCGAAGTGTTTTGCAGCAGCTTACACCAATGAATAAAACAGAGGTGGTCCACAAACATTCAAGATTAGCTGAAGTAAGTATGTAACTAAATTTGCTTCTCAAAATGGTGGTGGTATTACATTGTCCTCGCCCCTCCACCCCACAATGATTAGATATTTTGGCTATTATTTTATAAATACTTCCCTGATAATTTGTTTTTCCCTTGTAAAATAATAGAAATTTCCATTTGTCTTTTTATTTCTTCCTGTTTTGAAATGGGAAAGTAGGTCCTGACATCTCTAGTGGTATCTGCTCTGTGAGGTTTCCTTTGAGCAAAACAGGTTGGGAGTTTACTCCTTCATTCATTTCTGTATGCAGCACATGGTTTTCTTTTTAGATTTATTTAATTGTATTTGACATCATTTGTAGTCCCCAGGGAGTTCCCAGCACCATTTCACCCATGTGCCATCACCACAGTCCCTTGTGTTCTTTATATCCTAATCCCCTTCTTTGCCCTCCCCTCCTTCCCCAACCCCCCCCCCCCATTATCTCTTTGGTTTCTCTTTGACCCTTTGACCTTTTGATTTAGTTGTTTGTCTGTTTTTGGTTGTAATTGCCCATTTCCTTGAGCTTTCTCTTGTTTTTTTGTTTTCTTCTTTTTAATTTTTTGTTGTAGTTGTTGTTCTTTCACATTCCTCCTAAAAGTGAAGCCATCCGATATTTTTCTCTTGCCTTCTGACTTGTTTCACTGTGTATAATTCCTTCTTTCTCCATCCATGTTTCTATAAATGACCCTAGTTTATCATTTTTGATTGCTAAATAGTATTCCATTGTGTATATGTACCACATCTTCTTGATCCAGTCATCTACTTTTGGGCATCTGGGTTATTTCCAGGTCTTACCAATTATAAATAGTGCTATATACAAGCGCATAGTTATCAAGGGTTAGTGCTATGTTTGATTCATGGCAAAGGATATAAGATGAGTCGGTCTTGGGTCCTATTATCAAGGAGCTAAAGATCCAGGGGAGAAGACCAACAGTAGAATGTGGTAATATTATGACAGGATGCAGTGAGAGTCCATGTACCTAGAGGAGTATTTACTCAAACTTGGAACTCTAGGGAAGGCTACCTGAATGAGGCAATACCTGGGTTCAGTGAATTATGAAGGTAAAATATGACTGACAGGTAAAGAGGGGGTGATGGTCATCCCTATTAAGGAGGCCAGCACATGCAAAGGCTCAGGTATGAGACTGAATTGTGACTTTGAGTATAACTTAGAATATGGATGAAGTTGGATGGTAAAGGAAAGGCTAAGGGTGTGTGTAATGAAACAGCAATGGTTGGTGTGCCACATTCCAGGGAAAAGATATGATGGATCATATTTAAAGATATGATGGATCGCAATGGAAAGAGCTCCATTGGTCCTAAAGTTTTCCTTTGTAATCTCATACTTTAATTGTATTAATTTTAAAACAATTCTAAGCAGAGTTTCATAGATCTTGCTAGATTATCAAGAGATCCATACTATGCAAATGGTTAATGCCTGATTAACCTGTGGCCTGTGTGTTGATTGGGTAAATAGGGAAAACAGTTAAGAGGTCTGAGTAGTAATTTGTTGATAGCTGTGTTGACCATGGCATGAGCAAGAAAATCAATAGCAGAAGCAGATTACATACACACCAAGATTAAAGTCAGCCCATTTGTTGATAAATTAGAATTAAATATGAGAAAGGGAATGTGTCAAGGACAAATCTATGTCTTTATCTTGGACAGCTGGGTAGAGAGGGCTGTTGGTTGTCAATAGAATGGTGGATAAGAAGAGGTACAGAAGGCTTGGAAGCAATGATAGACATTAAATTTGAAAGTGTTGAAAGTGGGGGCCTCCCTGGTAGCCTAGAGATTCTCAGTGTTATCATCACTACGGCCTGAGTTCAATCCCTGAACAGAGAGCTAACCCACATGGCACATCAATCAGTCCTCTCCTACTGCTCCCTTCAGCAGTGTATTTCAGTCAATCCAGCTATTCTGTTCCTACTCTGTCTCTGGTGAATTCTTTCACTCCCTGCATCTCACGCTTACTCTTCAGTTCTTCCACACGAAAATAGATAAATCTTAAAAAAAAAAAAAAAAAAAAGAAAGTAGGTAAATGCCTGAAGTGGAGACACCAGAAAGGTAGTGGGATTTATGGGTATGACTCCAGAGGAATATTTGGATTTCAGTTGTAAAGACATCCTCACAGATATGACTATTAAAGTCATTGGATGGGATGCTATTGCCCGAAGAGAGTATAAAAAGCAGAGGGAAAAAGGATGAGGACAGAACTCTGAGGCAGCTAGAAGCTTTCATGTTTACATGACTTCTGGAGTCATCATATATCTTACTGGTATGAAAAAACTGAAAAGCTAATTAAGCTGCAAAAGCTATGCTGAGAACTTAGTGGATACTCACAAAATCTTCTCAGGTAACTTAGCAAAGATGAAAAAGATTAAAGCTAAATGTATATGTTCATTAGTTTTCTTGCTAAAGGGAGTTGATACACTCCAAAGTGTTTTTGAAAAATTGTTGAAGATAATATTATGAATAATATATGAAGATAATATTATGTTGGTTTCAGGTGTATATCATTATAAATAAAGATCTGTATATGATGTATGAAGTTCACCATCAGTGGTCTAATTAGATTCTTCAAGAGTAACCTTCTTAACTAGTTGAGGATTTTAAATTTAGTTTGGAGAGGGTTAGGTAGTGAATTTGGAGGGCTTGCAACCATAGTTAACAGAGGGATTGCTGCCCCAAGTAGTAGTGTCAGCTTGGGGAGAGACTAATGTTTGATGACATGTTTTTAAAAGCCCAAATAGGACATTGTCATAATTAAATATTAACTAATAATAATATTAATTATGTTAACTGTGGTAAAAGTGTCACTGGTAGAGAGTTTTTTCTTCTTAAAGATTAATTTTTATTTATTTATTGCATGAGAATTGGGGTGTACAGGTGCTGGGTATGAGAGGAGTCACCAGAGACAGAGTGGGGAGCAGAACAGACAGATGTACTGAAATACATTGCTGAGGGGAGCAGCGGGCGAGGCAAGAGAGATCTGCCCTGCCAATGTGGGTCTCCTCCCTGGCTGGGGATTGAACTCATTGCTGCAGTGGCTGGGATGCGTCATAGTGCTGAGACTTTAACCCCTATGCCACCAGGAGACCCCAGAGAAAGATTTTTTAGATAATCAGAGAGTATTCAATGCAGGAATAGACTGGTGAGAAAGCAATTCTAGTCAGTTTATTCTTCAACTCACCTCCTCCCCTGACCTCCTGGTAGGGTTTGGTTTATAAATATATTAAATGCTAAAATAGGTGGGATTTGTCAGAAAAAGAGGAGGTACATTTGAGACAAGCACTGGGCAAAAAAAAAAAAAAAAGGATTCCTTTCCCAGGGCATCATCTTCAATGGGTATATGCTTATTTCTAGACGGGATAATTTCAAGACTTTAAATTATCTTTGGTAGGTGTTTGCTTGAGAAAGGCAAGAATTTAGGAGAGAGATTTTATTCCTTGGAAATGTTCATTTGATGAGATGGTTGCTTCAGGACGGGGCCTCCAGGCCCCCATGCAGCCATGTCTTGACCTGTGACAACGGGTGGAGCAGACCACCAGGCCCTTCTCAGCAGTTCTTTTTGATCTGCTCATTCCTGTCCCTTCCCCTTGTCCAAAACATACTGATTTTCTTTCACAGTCACCATATTTTAGAGCATAGGCAATTAACACAAGGTTTAAAGCAGACAATTGGATATAACTTTCTTTGCATAATGCTTGTTATTGCTTACTACTTTATTTTGAGGCTACTTTCTTTCTTGCCTCCAGTCACCCATTTGAATCTACAAATGAGTCTGAAGTATTGGAACTGGTTTCAGTGATTGCTGACTTTCACAGTTATGGCTCCTTCTGGATCCCAGGCTGCAGTGGCAGCGCTGAGTCCCAGCCACTAGACCACCACCAGTTGGTGTCTCGCGAAGCCACAGCAGGAACTTTGCTGACACTCTGGCAAGCAAGCAAGAAGAGGCACATTTGCTAGAGAAAGAAAAAGTTTATTAAGGAGAAAGGGAACAGATATAAAGTGGCACTTCCAGGCCAGTGGAACCAGGCCAGGGAGGGGTAAGGGAGCCATGCCTCAGGGAATATATACCTTCTTTCCCTAATTCATTATTTTTTTGTAAAGATTATTTATGTATGTATACAAGAGCTGGGGTACAGGCCAGAGGCACAGGGGAGTGAGAAGATTCACCAAAGAGTGGGGAGCAGAACAGGCAGATCGACTGAAATACATTGCTGAGGGGAGCAGTGGGGTGAGGCAGGAGAGGTCTGCTGCGCCCTGTGGGTCCCCTCCCTAGCTGGGGATCAAACTGGTGCTACAGTGGCAGTGGAAGCCCCACAGTGGGGAGGGGGGAGCTCATCACCCCTTACACCACCGGGGAGGCTTTCCCTAATTATTCTAAAACTCCATCAGTCTCTGTGATTGCTTAGTTCTCGGTGGGGTGGTCTTTGTCTTAATGTCTCTGTGACCCAGCCCTTATCTTAGCACACTTTTCTTTATCATCCTTGTTCAGAAGGTCCTTTTGCCCCTAGTCCTGGGAAGTTTGATTAGTTTCCTTTGGAATTTGTTGCCCTTATCTCTGGAGCCCTCCTTATCCTCCCAGGCTTTACCTATTATATTTTGACCCAAAGGACTCTAAATTTGCCCTAAGACTCACTAACTATACCCTTTTCAGAATTAGGCAAAATTGGGCAAGAAAGAGGAGGAAAGGGACAGAAGAGGAACATTTCTACCTTAGCTCTCAGTACTCTGAATCACTAGTGTTTTTTCTTTCCCCCTCTCAAATGAAAAGCTTATTTTCTTTGACAGCTCATCGTTTTTACTTTTATTTTGGGGACTTTCATTCCTGATTTTCCCATTTTTTTTTCTTTGTCTTTTGGTTGTTAGTGTTGGCTAGTCTCCCCCAAAGCGGGTAGCTAGTTTTTCTTAAAATGCCCCAAATAGGCTTCTTTCAATAAGTGTCATCTTTATATGGATTAAAGGTCAATTGAGACCCTCTGAGTCTCAGGAAATCTGTTACCATTACTTAAAGAATGCAGATTATTTTAAATTAAGAGCAGAGATGGCCTTAGGTGCTTTTTATCTTGTGACCCTTTTCCTAATTGAAGAGTCAAGCACTGCTCCTCTTTTTATTACTTTCAAGGATAGATCTAGTTTGGGGGGGATATCATCTGAGTGTAGGTTTATCAGTGAACATATCCTCTCTGACAATCACCTTTCTTTACTCTTAGACTAAAGATGTGGTAACTCCCTCCTTGTCTGTTACATGAAGTTCTTCCCTTCTTCTTGACATTGATGGAGGAAAATAATAGAAAACATGAAAAGGAGGCATCACAAAACTAGAACCTGACTCACACAAGGAGGTAGAAGGGATTAATGTAACCATTAACTCAGCTGTGGGAACTAAGATCCTCACCCATGCCTAGATCACAAAACACAAGACCCAAGCAGGTATCAGACTGCTCTAGGGAGTGTCAGGAATGCAGACCTGAAGGTGAAGGTGTGGAGATTGAGGGCCATTGTAGAATCTCAGGTCCCTTACAAATTCTGCATAGTTACCCAGAATCAACAGTGGACAAACCATTCCATGAAAGATGAGCCCCTTCCAAAAGAGAAGAAATCTATCTCAGTGCAGTCTCTGCACTGGCACCGGGCAGCCTCCTTCTGCCCACCTGTGACTATGCAGGTGTTTCTTTTCACCAACTGTCTCCTCTGCAGGGCAACAGCCTTCCTGCCTGCCTGTGACCTGCGCTTTGCTGGGGCATCTCTTCACTGACTTCCCTCATAGAGGCAGCTCTCTTTATTTATTTATTTTTAAAAATTTTTTTAAAAATTTATGTATACAAGCACTGGGGTACAGGCCAGAGGTGTGGGGATGGGGTGAGAGGATTCACTACAGAGAGCGGGGAGCAGAACAGGCAGATCAACTGAAGTACACTGCTGAGGGGAGCAGCGGGCACAGCAGGAGAGGTCTGCCGCACCATGTGGGTCCCCTCCCTGGCCGGCAGCAGGGATTGAACTCGTGCTGCAGTGGCTGAGGTTTGCTTCATAGTGCATTGCTTAACCCCCTGCCAGGGAGGCCCCTGAGGCAGCTCTCTTTAAAGCCCCCTCCTGAGATGATGCAGGCCTCTCTCTTATCAAACCTGTCCCATTCTGGCAGTCTTTCCTGTCTACGTGTGTCTATGCAAGTGTCCTTTATTCTTTCCCTGCCCCTTTGGATATAATGAACAATCTCTATGTCGTGGAGAAACTTGCCTGGGAACTTGCTACTTGCAGCTGAAAGGGGAACCCTGGTGAAAGCTTTCCCAGAGAGAACCCAAAAACCCCACTCTCTAAACCCAGCAACTCCAAAAACAACATCAACATCATGGGTCTGTGTAGCGGCAGGAAGGTGGCACAGGGCAAGTTCTGGATGGTTCTTAGCAGACGGGGGGTAAGGAAGGAGTCTTGGAGCCCTTGGTCACTTTTTATGCTTTCATTAATCTCTACATCAGATTGCATCAGGTACATGGCAGGCATGGGTGCCGGGGGGCCAGGAGGCTGGCAGGCCTCCCAGCCCCCGGCGCATCTCACCCTCTCGGCTGCTGTGCTGGTCTTCTGTATTCCTGGTGCTCTCACTGCTGCTCGTTGGTGCTCTCGCTGTTGGTCGGTCCTGGTGTCCTCATGATGCAGCCCATTTAAGCCCATGTCCAATTCCGGTGCGCCCACTTGCACGTGCCCACCCTGGAATGCTCTCAACACTGCAGGTGTCCATCATCACAGTGGTGGGAGGGTGGAAAGACCTGACTTCTCTAACCTTACAGTTATGTTAGTAAATTTTAACGTTTTCTTCTGCTGATCTATCTGCCTGAAGTTAATTTGTTCACCTATCCAGCTTCACAGGAACCCAGATTTTGTTGAGGGGGAGGGGACGGGATTTCCTTTTCTGCTCCAACATTACTTTATGTGAACAAATTGTAAATTTTTGCACTGCCGCCCCCCACCCCTCAATGTCTATTAGGCAAGATATCAAAGCTGTTTGCTCTCACTAGATTTGACATTTGAAACAGCTATTCAAAGTCAGATGCCTGCAGGTAAAACCAGCCTTTTCACCCCCTCTGGTGACTAGATAAAGAAATTTAATTGTTAGTGCCCAGCCTTTGCATTTCTGCAGAGCATTCTGTAGAAAGAAAGAGATTAATCCTGTATCACCTTCTCCTAATACCAGCTTGTCTTTAGGTTGGGACAATTTAGAACTAGAAACCCCTCTTATCAAGAATAATTACATTCTAAATGTCAGTGACTCACTGCTCCTACCTATATAAACTAAATTAAAACTTGTATTTATTGGAACAAATAGCTCTCATAGAATAAAATTTGACTGTTTCTCAGTCTGAATTCTCAAAAACACATTATCTAAGTCATTGAAACTTTATTTCCAGTTAACAGTCATCCCTAATTCAAAAACATGACAAAATTGCTGTCTGTCAGACTTTAGGCTTCAGGGAACATGCAGAAATTACAATGTCTTCAACAGAGAGTCTGTGTGTATGTTTAGATCTCCAAAGACCCACCCAGATGAAGCACTGGATTATCATCTTTCCAGCTGTACTTAGAGTCATATAATTTGCTCAGTCTGGATATTTGGGGAGACACCTGGAGCATGGTGTGGGAATGCCTAAGTGTGCACACCTGGTCTTGGAGGCTGAGGCTATAACGGTGGCGTTACTCAGACAGGGAAATGAATCCTGCAGAAAGGCTGGGAGAGGAAGAGCCCAGAGAGAAAGAGTAAAGGTAACCCAGCTTGGGGGGCTGCCAGCCTCCAGCCTCTTGTCCCCCACCCCTAACCCCTACCTCCCTACCTTGTGGGGCTTACCCCAGAATAATTGATGTAGGAAGATCACGAAAGCCTGGAAAAGCCACTGAGGGCTCCAGGACTCTCCTTTATTCATATCCATGGTACATACCACTTTTAGGGTGCCCAAGATGGTTGAACTTCTATTAACCAAAAACTGAACTTTTAGGTAAAATATTTCAGGCTTTAATATTAATTCATGCATTTTTTAAACAATGCAGTTGTAAAATATATATATTTTTAAAGTTTTATGTAGGAAGGGGTCCAGGAAGGCAAATAGACTTGGGTCCTTGAAGGTCTTAATGACTAACCCTGGAACTGAGTTTATTTCCTAACTCTGCTTTCTTTGTGCTTAAATTATAGACTGTGAAAATAAAGATGGTAAAGTATTAGCATTGAACATGAAGGAAATTTTCACATTTAGTATGGTGAAACTGGAATGGATAGACCAGTGGTTAAAAGTTGAAAGATAATCTATGATTGTGTATGGTTCTGTATATATAATGCTCTATCCCAACATGTAGCTTACATTCCTGGCAGAATAATTTGATGCTAATTTAAGACCTTATGGAAAAACCTGACTGGGGTCCTGATAATAAAGGTAAATATATTAAAATCTTTATGAAAAGTTTTTATAACCCCCAAAGTAAAAACAGCAGTTTTAAGGCACAACTAAAGAGAACCAGTGGTGACTTACATTTCAAAATAGTAATAATGGTTTTCAACTATGCAAATTCTGTGTTTGAGAGAAACTGGGATAACTTTCTCCCAAGGTTCAAAAAGTGCTAGGATGTTTGTATTGTCTTGTGGCACAAGAATGACTTACTACCAGGTATTTTTAGCAATTTATAGCTATTCTTGTATTCAAATGTCTAATGCCTGTATGACTTTATGATTTGAATTTTTTGACTGTTACCGCCTGGGTCCCAGAAGTCCTAGAGACACTGACTATTTGGATGTAAAGATGGGCAAAGCTGCTAAAACATTATTTACAACTCTCCCTAACTCCTTAGCATGTAGGTTTTTTTTAAGATTTATTTATTTTTTTTTTATTTGTTCATATAAGAGCAGGGGTGTAGGCCAAAGGTGTGTGCAGGTGTGTGTGAGAGAGGATTAGTGGGGATCAGAACAGGTGGCAAGAGAGGAGAGGTCTGCTGATAGCTTGATAGTGCTGGGATTTAACCCCTTGCGCCACCAAGGAGGCCCCTTTGGCAGGTAGGTTTATTCAGCCTTGGGTTCATTGACTGCATGGATCAGAGAATCCCGGACCTGCTCTTTCAGCACCTTTTCACAGTTTTCAGAAGGTGGTGTTTGCTGTCTTAACTTTTGCTACCTTTTCACAGGACTGTCCAGACCTCTAATCTTGCTCTGCCATCTGCTTTTTCTCATTGTCTCTTTAATTAGGCATAATCCAAGGACATTAAGGTTCTTATAACCTTGGTGACATGTTTTCATTTGTTTAGAAGATATGGATAAGCAAAACTAAGTATTAAGCACATTTCTCCCCTAAAGGGATTTATATCTGGTCAGGAAAATCAGTATTTTTAAAGTCATGATTTAAAGGGAAAAAAAAAAAAAAACCAGGATAACCTCTTAATAATCCTTATATGGCTATGCCAGTCCCTTGCTGAGTCCCACTCAAGGAATAGATGAAAAACAGTGAGGTCCTAGGTTTTGGTGAGGCCATCAGATTAAACTTCTCCTCTCTGAATTACTGAATGTGTGAAGAGTGGATAATGATGGGTCACTCGCAGGTTTTTCTGGGATCTGAAATAGAGCTTTTCTATGCAAAATAGCACAAATTGATGAAAACATTGCCATTCATTTATATATGGAAAAATTTTTGAGCATTCCCAGATGCCCAAAAAGTTAACTACCAAAGCACACCAAATAATATATAAAGCCTAAAACATCATTAATGTATAGTAAAAGCAGGAATAACTTCATAAATACTCAGTCTGTATAAGGTCCTTCCCAGGGAAGGAGATAGGCAGTGCTGAACTCACTGCTTGTGGTGTGAGTGGCCTCTGGAAGGCTTGTCACAAACCAATGCTAATCCGTTTTCACTTTTGTCTTTGTCGTAAAAGTGGAGAGCCTTTTAGGATTTCTTTCAGTTAGTGTAAATTAGAGGTACTAATATGGGTCAAAGTGGAGCGTGTTATACACACTTTCAAAAAGGGTGATTCCTGTAACTGCTGGAAATGGGTGAGAGAGATGATTCCAGAAGGTTCTGTAAAGTAAATGTGCAGAAGGTATGGGGGTGGAGGTGGACCTGGGGACAGTGTTGGCCACTGGGGAGCAGGCCAGAGGGAGTAGCAGTCAGCTCAGCTTGGAGCAATCTCCTGCCTTTGAACAAACTTTAGCACAACTCAGGAGAAGAGGGAGGATGAGTAGCTTTGAAACCAGGAGTCATGATAAATCAGCTGAGATTTGACTGCCAGGTAAGTTTGAGGTCATCATTGCAGAGATGTCCAAGTCATTTATGTATATACTTATGCCATTTATGTATACATTTTCTCTCTTCTAGGTTCTTCAGCTGGGATCAGATATTCTTCCTCAATATAAACAAGAAGCGCCAAAGACGCCACCACACATTATTTTACACTACTGTGCTTTTAAAACTACCTGGGATTGGGTGATTTTAATTCTTACCTTCTACACCGCCATTATGGTTCCTTACAACGTTTCCTTCAAAACGAAGCAGAACAACATAGCCTGGCTGGTGCTGGACAGTGTGGTGGATGTCATTTTCCTGGTGGACATTGTTTTAAACTTTCATACCACCTTTGTGGGACCTGGTGGAGAGGTTATTTCTGACCCCAAGTTGATAAGGATGAACTATTTGAAAACTTGGTTTGTGATTGATCTGTTGTCTTGTTTACCTTATGACATCATCAATGCCTTTGAAAATGTGGACGAGGTAAGTTTTTTTTTTTTTTTTTTGCTTGTTGCGGATTATTGTTTTCAGAACATTAGTCTAAAAGGAGTTCATTGGTTATCCAAACATCTATTTTAGTCACCACTTTCAGCCTTCAGCCCACTTAATACTTGTTATATTTGGTTATGTTAAATTAATTTTCATTGAATTCTTTTTCTTGATCTGGTGGAAAATATTAATTGCTAGGAAAATGACTGTGGATGGAGGTTGTGGTTGGAGAGGGTAGAACATAAGAAAGCAATCGCATTTGGAGTAAAGTACAGTTCATGAACTAGATAGATCATCGATTGAAAGATAATGGAATAGTTGTATTTTTATTGGAAAACTGCAGTATTTTAAAACTGTGCACCCATATATATTTTAACTTGTTTCCTCCAGTTATATATGATAATGCTATCATTGTGGAGTTAATATAAAGGTGAAAATCTATGGTAGAAGGGCAGTCTTTGAAATTTTTGCCTTTTCACTTTCTTCTTTATTCCTTTTGTTTTAAATTTTGTCTGAGTACATTTGTGGTTAGAGCCTTTTTTGGATGACTTCTGATACATGGTTTAATTCAAGGTTTTGTATAGTGTTAATTGTACTGGAAATACTGAAAGCATATGGCATATGTAATATCCTAAAAGACCACTTCATCCAGGGCTTCTTAGCCTCTGACTTAAGAGAGGATGTTTTTCAACATGCTTTCCAAGCTAATAGGATACAACCAATAATCTCTACTAATAATATATAAATGAGCCAATGTAGAATGTATCTATTATTAAAATGTGTTTATAATGATAATGTTACAAACTTAATTTCCCTAAAGATTCTGCTTTGTTCTTGTAGATTGTGC
This sequence comes from Galemys pyrenaicus, assembly GCA_019455555.1. NCBI lineage: Eukaryota > Metazoa > Chordata > Mammalia > Eulipotyphla > Talpidae > Galemys > Galemys pyrenaicus. Next base: position 5,449,936 of record JAGFMF010011823.1, read on the forward strand.
ACTTAGGAAATTCTCCACCACTGTCGTCATTGTTATTGTTCTATGTGTGTGGGGAGGTAGACTGAACTTTTTTCAGTGACCTTTTTCCCCATAAAATCTCTTCTTGAAATCAGTTTCAATGATCTTTAAAAGAAGTGATTTCCCTAAAAGGTAAAGGTCGGCATTATATTTTGAAATTGTACAGGTAGTTGTAACTTCATAAATTATGGGGAAAAAGGAATAAAAGTAAATTTGTTTTTTCCATTTTAATTTTTTAGTTATTTAAAAAATTATTTATGCACAAAAGATCTAGGTGTAGACCAAAGTTGCAGGGGGTGAGAGGATTCACCAGAGGCAGAGTGGGGAGCAGAACAGGGTAGATGTTCTGAAACATACTGCTCAGGGGAGCAGCGGGCACAGCAGGAGAGCTCTGCTGAGCCATGTGGGTCACCTCCCTGGCCGGAGATGGACTCAGTTCATTGCCCTGATGGCATTTGAACTTAAACCCTTAGGCCACCAGGGATAGCCCCTTTTTAATTTTAGATTCTACATACATAAAAATTTTAAAGTGCATTTATTTCTTTCCTATTGGCTTATGGAAAGGGCTGAGAAAAATTAGTTTTGAAATGATAATCCTATAAGGAGATGATAAGCAGTATTTTTTATTTCACTAAAATAGACTAATATATCAAGATCATACATTAAGATTTTGTTAATTTAGAATGTATGCATGAAGATTTTAATAAAAATAAGCAAAAGATTGTCTCATTTCATAGAAAAGAAAAATACATCAAATGTATTGAAGTAATAATCAATATTTTAATATATATTTATATTAAAGGACTTTCAACCACATTCATCATTAAGTAAAATTCAAAATAAAACTAGTTTATTCTGACATATACTTATCGTGCTTCCAAGACCCAAATTTGGTTCACACGCTGGGGTGATGACTGTGGTGGCTAAGGAGGTGCCCTCCCTAGGGGCTCCCTTCAAGCAGACCTACCCTGTGCAGCTTGATCAGTGGCTTGCTGGACCTGGTTTCTGACCTGAGAATGTCAGTTGTCAGCCTCTCTTTCCAATTCCGTATTCACTGATTTCACACTGGTGGCTTGAAACTGGCCATAGCGGGAGTACTTTTCCTAGAGAACTGAAAATGCTATGAATGAAGACGTCTTACAGCTTCCTGAGAACCAGGTTTTACTCATTTACCAACTCACCACGGAGCAGAGTGGGAGGATGCTGCTATTGAGAGGCAGCCTAAAGGATTCTAGGGAGTCTCGTTTTATTTACTTGTCACCAAATGGCTGGTCTATATATCTATCTCTTAGTTAATTAGTTTGAGGTTTTGTCTTGGACTTTCAGTATGGAAGTTGAAGTTTTATCCCTTTTACTCCCTGTCCTCACACTATATGTGCATTATTTCTGCCACTTCATTCTCATGATATGGCTTATCCTTTGGTTCAATAAATAGTAGGCAATTATATCATCAGGAATTCAAATGTGCCATGCACAGGGGGCCTTGCAGCATGCCCTGCTAACTTATCCATTTCTACACTTTCCATTTCCCTGAGAGTTGGTAACTGGCTTTTTCATTTGTTTAGTTTTCTATGCACTTATTACTAACTCAACTGCTAAGCTCTCTGCCAATTGGTTAAATCTCTCATCACGTTGATTCAAGCAGTAAGTAGTCTGTCAACATCATTTTCTTAAATTTCTCTTCACACTGCTCTCCCATATGCTCATGGGGGCTACCTATAATATCCTAGGCTAGAGATAACCTCTCAGAATTCTGAGTGATAAAATGCCATCTTCTAATAGTTCTGCTAAGAAATGAAGCTACTGTGATTTCTGATTCTTTACATGTGATCTATTTTCTCTTTCTGAAATTTGAATATGTCTAGGGTTCTGAGACTCCTGTGATATGGTTTAGTGTGGGTCCGTTTTCATCATTTCTGTTGACTGTGTGGCTATTTTCATTCTGGAAGAGCATGTTTCCTTGTCTTGAATTTTTTTCCTAAGGTGATTATCTTTGTCCCTCTGACTGTTTTCCTCTCCTCTCTCTTACTGGAAGCTCTTTTATTCAGATACTGTACCTACTAGACTAGTCCATGACTACCTTGTTTTTTCTCTCTCCTATTTTCTAACACTCTATCTTAGTGCTATACTTTCTAGAGATTGCCTCAACTTTATTTTCTAACTTTCTTAGTTCCTAATATTTTTCTTGAAACTAATAGACCTACATGAACTTTTATGTAGTATTTGTAGTATTCTCTCTAGCCCTTTAGTTTAATCTATGTGTATTTATTTCATTCCATGTGTATTTGTTGTGATGAAATTGAATCTGTGTTTACCTATGTGAATTATTGTGCTGAAGTACACTTCAATTTATTTACATCATATTTTTCATTTTTAAATGCTTTTTTCTTTGTTTTCATCTGCCTTTGTTTTATTTTATTCTTTTATTGAATCTTTTCTTTAATCTCCTGAGTTTCTTCCACTGGCTGGAAGTTTTCCTGTTAAGTGATTACCCAAAATTTTTAGCATCAGTCATTGACTTAATAGTTATCTTTATAATTATTTTTATCTTTCTTCTAAATAATTGAAGGATCTCTGTTCATCATGTCATCTTTCAAATTATTGTTGACTTGTGTTTGGATAGTGCATTATTTTTACCTTTCTTTTTTGATTATTATATTATTGTCTTATTTAACTGTCAATATGATTTATTTACATGTCTGCCTGTCTCTGCTTCGGTGCTTTTGTGAATTTTTGGCTTCTTTCTGTTTTAGTTCCTGTAGGTTTGGCACTTTATTATCTCTTATACAACATTTGATTTTCTGGAACATGCTCCTTTCAGGAAGCCTTCTTGCATTGTTTTGAAGCAGCTTTGATGAATATACTTACCACATCTCATCTTCACTTAGGTGCATGTATACACATTAATATAATTTCAGTATTTTTATCCTGTGTCTGTGTGTGTTCACGGGCACTGTACTGTTTTTCATGTGGAGTGTTATGCCTGCTCTAGGGGATATCTGTTGTGACCTTTGGGATGCTTTTTCTGGTTCTCCAAATATATGAAAATGTAGAGGGAATACTGACTTACTTCACAAGTTGATAATAAGGACTACATGGCAAATGAGACATGAATGAATTTGGGTCATAGATTTCTATAAGCTTGAGGGCTTATTATTATTTTGTTTGTGTTTGCTTATTTCCTCAGTTTGATTATAAGTCTGTGACGATGGAGAATATGTCTCCTTGGTAATCTTTCCTTGCTCTTAGTGCAGGCTGGTGACTGACTGACCTGAAGCAATGAAATGTTCACAAGATTTTAGTAAATTGCACAATGACATAAAATAAAATAGAACTTAAAAATGAGGAAGTGAGCTAGTGGTGGTTTGGGAATAGGAAAGTATGAGTCTGAAAATTACACTTTAACTCTTTAACATGATGTGGGTACAATATGAAAGAGGACTTAATAGCCCTTTTTACTTTCAAGATCATCTCAGTCTATGTATTCTCTGAAGGTAATTTGATTTACTAGGAATTCATGAACTAGATATGTGATTTTTTAGAACTTTGAGGCAGGGAAGATGGCATCCATTAAAGAGAAACATTTGTTTCAAAAGAGGTTTTACACATTTCCTAGAAACTATAAGGGGGTAAAAGATGTTGTTGCTAGAAATCTAAGGAATGGAATCAAGATCCTTTGTAATGTATGCATTTGAATGCAGCTTGGGGGTGTCTAGCCTTGCTTCTAAGGGTAGCTGAATTATAGAGCACCAGGGAAGGGGTGCAGCTGCAGATAACATACTGTTTAGTAGCATAAGTGGTCTTAGGAAACATACACAAAGATTCCAGAGGACAATAAGTGGTATTACTAGTAAGTGGTAAGCATGATAAACTAGGTCAGAACAAATTGAAATTGGGAAATAGATCACTCATGCATTGTTTCTGGAGGCAAAATGAACGTTTAACAACCACTTAGTTGAAGTATATGAATATTTTTAATTTTAGAAAAATTTATGGGAAATAATTTTCTTAATCATATTTTATTGAATTGGATTTGTCAAACTGCCACATGCACCATTTCATCTTAGCACATATAAACATTGTAAATTTATTCTCTTATCAAGTATCAAAATGATAATTGAAAATCAGAGGCTAATTATATTTGTAGCTTTTAGTGATTTTTGTGAGCCACAAATTCCTTTTTTTCTCTTATGTTGACTCTCAGACCCTCTACCAAAAATAGCAAGCTAGAAATTGCTATTTAATACACTCTTTGGCTTTTTTTAAAAATTACAGTCCATATGTAATGTTTTATAATTTCAGTTTTTATTTTTAAATATCCTTGTTTATTTTTTCACAGTGTAGGATTTCTCCCCTCAGGTGTGGTCACCACAGTCTTCCCACCACCACAGTGCCCGTATATCCTTCACCACACTCCACTGTGCTCCCCCGCTTCCCTGTCCTCTATTCCCTCCTCTTTCTCCCCCACTTCTGAATATCTCAGATCTAAGGTCTACTTTCAAGGGTCAGTCTTACAGTTTATCTTTGTCTGATCTTTCATTTAGTTTCTCTAGATTTTATATATAAGTGAAACCATCCAGTATTTATCTTTCTTCTGGTTCACTTAGAATTATCTCTTCCACTTCTACCCATGTTGCACAAAGGGCATGAGTTTATTACTTTTGATCGTTGAGTAGTATTCCATTGTGTATGTATCCTGCATCTTATTATACACTTATCTGTTCTGGGGCATTTAGGTTGTTTCCATATCTTGGCTATTGTAAATAGAACTACTGTAAATGTGGCAGTGCAGATTTCCTTTTAAATTAGTATTTGGTATTCTTTGGATAGAGTGGAATTGCTAGGAGTGGAATTCCTGTGTCATATGATAGAACCACTTTTAGTCTTTTGAGGAATCTCCATGCTTCTTTCATTGGAGCTGCCCCCTTACCACACTTGTGTTTTTTATTTCATGGGGGCTATTTTCATAGCTGTGAGGTGGTATCTCATTGTGCTTTTGATTTGCATTTCCCTGCTAGTAAGTGATGAACATTTTTTATATGTGTCTGTCTTGGTAGAATGCTTCTTTGACTCTTCTGTCCATTTTCTGCCCTTTGATCTTAATTCCTTATCAGACATATGGCATGTACACATTTTTCCTGTTGAGCAGGGAGTTTCTTTGTTTTGTTTACTGTGTTTTTGCTGTACAATGCTGTACAGAAGCATTTTAGTTTGATATAGTCCTAGCTGTTGATTTTCTCTTTTGTATTCTTTGCTGCTGGAGATAAGTCCGCAAGTATGTTTCTGACGTTTATTTCAGAGTGTTTTTCCTATGTATTTTTCTATGTATTTTATGGTTTCAGGTCTTACATCCAGGTCTTTTATCCATTTTGATTTTTTTCATGTATGATATGAGCTAATGGTCTAGTTTCATTCTTTTATATATGTAAAGTCCATAGATAATTTAAAATAATGTTTAAGTGTTATATCTACTTAGATTACATCCTATTTCTTTCTTTTTCTTAAACTAGAATATCAACATATCTCATCAGAGTGGCATGTTTGTTATAATCATTGAACCTACATTGACATGCCATTATCACCCAACATTCATAGTTTACTTGGTGTACTTTCTCTGGGTTTAAACTAATATGTAATGACATGCATCCACCATCGTAGTGCCATACAGTATTGTTTTACTGACCTAAATAAAAATCCTCTGTCCTTTATGTGTACATCCTTTCCTCTCCTGCACCTTAGCAATCATTGTCTTCATAACTTGCCTCCTCCAGATGTGATATAGTTGGGATTGTACAGTAGGCAGTTTTTTCAGACTGAGTTCTTTCACTTTGTTGTGTGCATTTTAAGTTCCTCCATGTCCTTTCACGACTGATGGCTTATTCCTTTTTAGTAATGAATAATATTCCATTGTGTGGATACACCATTTATCTATTCAACTGCTAGGGGACATCTTGGTTGTTTCTAAGTTTTAGCAATTATGAATGGAGCTATTGTAAAGTTTTATGTGGAGATTTTTGTGTGAGCATACATTATCAATTTATGGTTTGGGGTAAATACCAAAAAAACCAAAAAGTATAATTGCTAGAGATTTGTAAGGTTATGTTCAGTTTTATAAGAAACTGCCAAACGTCCAAAGTGGCTGTACTATTTTACATTGCTACCAGCAAAGAATGTGTTTGTCCAATTCCTCACCTGCATTTGGTGTAATGACTTCTCTGCTTCTATCTTCTGTAAGAAATTATAGAGAAGGCATAATATCTTCCTTTAATATTAGATAGAATACACCTATGAAACATATTAGAACTGGTGTTGTCATGGAGGCTATGAATTATTGAATCAATTTGTTTAATAGTTCCATCTGAGTTTTAGCAGATTGAGCCTTTCAAGAAATTGGCCTGTTTCCTCTAGATTATCAAATTTGTGGGCATATATTTGTTCATAGTATTTCTTTTTTTAAAAAAAATGATTTATTTATTTATGCATACAAGAGCTGGGGTAAAGGCCAGAGTTGCAGGAGGTGAGAGGATTCACCAGAGACAGAGTGGGGAGCAGAACAGGCATAATGACTGAAATACACTGCTGAGGGCAGCGGTGGGTGAGGTAGGAGAGGTCTGCTATGCCATGTGGGTCCCCTCCCTGGCTGGGGATTGAACTCTTGCTGCTGTGGCGGGGTTGTTTCACAGTGCTGTACTCAACCTGCTGCACCATTAGGGAGGCCTCATAGTATTCTTTATTATTATTGTTGTTGTTGGTATTATTTAATTTCTATAGCACCTATAATGATGTCCTTGCTTTCCTTTCTCATACTAAACTTTGTGTCCTTTTTTTTTTTCTTAGCATGACTAGACACAATTATTTTATTGATCTTCTCAAAGAACAAGCTTTTGGTTTTATTGATTTTCTTTGTTAATTTCCTATTTTCAGTTTCATCAATTTTGCTCCAAGTTTTACTGTCATTTCTTCTGCTTTTCATAGATTTCATTTATTCTTCTTATTTTAGTGTGCTAAGGTGAAAATTTAGGTTATTAATTTTAGCTCTTTCTTTTCTAATAGATGTTTTTAAAGTTATAAATTTCCCTCAAAGCACTTTTTTACTGCATGTTACAAATTTTGATAAGTTTTATTTTCACTTTCATTTAGCTCCAAAAATTTGTTTTAGCTTTTCTTGAGATTTCTTCTTTGAGTATATATTTTAGGGAAAAGTGTGTCATTTAATCTCCAAGTATTTTTAGATTTTCTAGCTATTTTTCTGTCATAGATTTCTAGTTTAATTTAATTATAGCCTAATAGCAGACATTTTATTGTTACTATTCTTTTAAGTTTGTTGCGATGTGTTTTATTGCCCAGAATGTGGTCTATCTTGGTTAATGTTTTATTAGCATATTAATTTTCTTGAGAAGATTTTTTATTTTTTGCTGTTGTGTAAAGTAGCTAAAAGATGTCAGTTATATCCCTTACTGAATTTTTGCTTACCAGGTGTGACCATTTCTGATAGAGAGATATTGAAGTTTCTGAGTATAATCATAGATTCATTTATTTTTCCTGAAGGTCTGTTTGTTTTTATCTCACATATTTTGATACTCTTCTAAGGTACATATGTATAAGGATTGTTATGAATTCTTCGAAAATTGATCTTTTATCATTATGTAATGCCCCCTTTTTATCTCTGATAAGTTTCTTTGCTTTGAAGTTCATAAGACTGTTACTGTGATGTATGCTCCTCATGTATTATTTCTGAGTGAATTCTCCCTTATACATTTACTTCTGGACTTATTTTGTTTTTAGCAGCCTGCTTTAAAGAACATTAGCTTTAATTGTAAGACCTTATACCTTCCAGTTCTGCTCTGCTAAAGAAAGCACCTTAACAAACCCAGTGATTCTAATAACAATAAAAATCATTTATATTTTTATGAAGATTGGGTTAATGTTTTACACACACTTATCTTTTTTCAATAAGCTCAGTAGAAGGTGTATGGGTATCCTATTTGGCATCATTTAAATTTACTTCAAATTAAAAATGAAAATCCAACAAAGATCTTTATAAAACTAACAATTAGAAACTGTGCCATTTTCTGGAAGAATTAAAGATATACCACATGCTTCCTTAAGGCAGAGATTCTCTTTTCCTAATTTCTTGGATTAGCTGCCTAATAGATTTTCTATACGACATATACTTCTTTTGGAAGGAATAAGGCATTGAAGCTCATCCTATTTCTTAAATATACTAATCATAAGTTAGTAATGGGGGAGCTACAGCCAGAGGCCAATAGCCAATATTTGTGGTATAATTTTAATTGTACGCCACACTTCTTGCAAAGACTTTCTCCTTTGGTCACTCTGCTGACCTATTAGCTCATGTAAATAATCTTTCAATAAGATGACCTTCTTTGCCAGCTTTTCATATATGTTTTGGGATTACCTTGGGTCTTAGTTCCTCAAGCTGGGACCTCATATAGGGAACACACAGCTTTCTGAACAAATGGATAAAAAGGTGAAAAAGACATAGGAGCTGAACTCAATATACCTACCTTCTAGATGAAAGAAGGTTTGTTTACAAACTGTTAAGGGAGTGGATAAAATAGCAATCAGCATGAGGGAGGAGATGGGGAAAGGATTTGGAGAATGGGTGAGAGTTAGCTCTAAATCCAGAGTGGCCTGGACTTTCAAGTTCTTTTCCAGGTGGGGGTTGGTGGTAAAGGGTGTTATGGAGGTTGGGTAGCATATGCAGATTTAAATGTAAACATTCTTGTATGTAAATAATTTGGTGAAGTTACAGGAATATATTCTTTTGCATGAATTTTCCAGAGACACAGCATTCAGTCTATCTCAGAGAACTGACTCTGGAAGGACAGAAAGCAGCAATGGAGGTGACAATGCTATTACTTCATTTTGTTGCTTACATGAAAAGAAATTTTTATCTGTACTAATCTTCATTCGTGATGAATGCTTCCTATTGTTAAACATTAGGGTATAATTCTGATATAAAAGCAAAGAAGGATGAAATATACTATAATTTTTTATATTATGATCATGTGATAAGTATCTTAACTATGTGCACTTGCATAGAAATTGCTCTTTACTCTTTCTGCACGGTAATTATCCCTGTAGTTGAGAATATATCATATCTTCATTCTTTTTCCATCCCTCCTTTTTGTGTTTTTATTATTTTATTTAATTCTGTGATCTCTGCCTTCATACAACACACATTAACTCATAAAGAACATGTTTATCTTGATATTGGAATTTGTTATCTTTACAAAATCTGTTGGAGACATTGTAGATAAAGGGTTAACAAAACCAGTTCTTCTACTTGAGAATTTTAACTTCAGTCAACTGTCTTCTTTTATTTTCCTGAGAACTGGTAAAGAAAATATGTTATTTGTATTTCTAGGCAATGTTACTTATATTTTAAAAAGACCTCTGCTCTGTAAATTACATCTTATTGAATAAACTTTCAATGAGCTATAAATAACCTGATGAGGACCCTATAGCTTTGTGGCTCCTGGAATGATACAAGTCTGAACATAGCCTCCCTGGCACTCTGAAATCTAAGCTTGTGCTGTGGTTGTGATGTAGGTGAGCGAGGTTACCTTGCAGTATTAGCCTTCTTTACACAGTTTTCTTTATTTTTTAAAGATCTATTTATTTATGCATACAAGAGCTAGGGTACAGGCCAGAGTCCAGGGAGGTGAGAGGATTCACCAGACAGAGTGGGGAGCAGAACAGGCAGACTGACTGAAACATACTGCTGAGGGGAGCAGTGGGCCAGGCAGGAGAGGTCTGCTACACCATGTGGGTCCCCAATCTGGCTGGTGGCAGGGATTGAACTCATGCTGCAGTGGCTGCAGTTTGCTTTATAGTGTGTTGCTTAACCACTGCGCCACCAGGGAGGCCCTGCCTAATCATTTCTAACTTGCTCTTGCTTGACCTAGGCCTCAGTTGCAGGTGTGGACTAGGTGGAACGTGGTTAGGTGTCAAAAGCTGAGTTTCCCAGCACAAGCAGTACAACCCACTGACAGAACAAAGAGTTTAGGATCAGGCAAAGTTCAATTATCATGATAAAATTGCCCAGGATAGGTAGAAACATCAAGATGAGGATTTAGAGAGAAAAAAAAAAATCAAAGAAAAAATGAACAATAAACTCTTGATACTTATTACTGATAAAGAGTTAAGTTGGGAAGATTCTGTAATGAAAAATCAAGCTATTTGCCTGGGCAGGATAGTTCTGGAAAACTTTTGGCTAGGAAACTCTAAGATAAGGAAAACAGAAGAATAGCCCAGTTCTATGTCAACAGAATCAGTAGGTTTGGCTTTAATTCTGAGTGTCTAAACTGAGTGTATTAGACAATTTCAGTTCTCAAAGCTTTTCAGCCATGGTGGTTCCAGTACCTGCTATTTGAGTCTCATTTGCTCACTTCTGAATTGTTCCATGGGGGGAAGGGTATACAGAGCAATCTGCTTGGAATGTTTCACAGATTTCAGTGAGGTCAAATCCCTTGGAAGAGGGTGCCCTACTGATAAACATTGATGTCTGCTTGGTTTCCTCTGAGTCTACTGAGAACGTGTGGTCTGTGAATCTGAATGTTTTCTTGTTCAGTACTACAGACAAAATATGGACTATACATCAAATGCCTAGCGTATTCTTTCAGTGGATCCTACTTTTTCACTGTTCTTTGTTTGGGACTTTGTGTCAGTAAAAACCAGTCATCTTCTGTTACACTGTCCTTACGCACAGGATTACACTGAGTTATGGATGACCATACTATAAAGCTTTTGTTTGTGATTTTCTATTGTAAATAGTGCAATTGTTTTGGTCACAGTTGTTAGAAGGTACAAGTTCAAGAACGACCAAGACTCAGACTCGATGCAAAAGCAAGGCTGGATTTATTGCTAGCTCGAGCTAGTGTCTGAACCCCTGGAGTGGAACTGTCATAGCAGCCTCGCCCAGGCGGGGTTGGACCCTGGTGGGTTAGTACAGCCGCTTTTTATGGTCATACTGGGGGGGGGCTGGTGCCTGAGTCACATGAGGCAGCTCGGCCCGCCAGTACCAAATAAGAGCTGGGATCGGAAGCTGTCGTGGAATTCTGTTTCTCCTGAGTGGGCTGGTGGGCCAGGACCCTGAGACAACAAACTCCTGGGTCTTAACATTCCATGGGACTTAACAATGGGACTTAAAACAGTGAATGAAGAAGTCCAGATGACAGGAGCTTTTATAACAACTATTTTATGATAATTATAAATTATTAGACTAGCAGAATTTTTACTCACATATGGTCCTGTTAGAATTTTATAATCAATTGTGCTTCTTGTGTTCAATGTTGAAACCCAGTAATTAAGTTTAATAAAAGTGCATCTATTTGATTTAACTTATACAGGCAATGGAAGTAATTATATTTAGGAGATAAAATCTCCAGGTGCAGAAGCTTGTCAAGTGTATATGGTAAAGTTTATCATTAGGACCGATCACTTCTGCTCTTTAGTGTGATTAGTAGCTGTGTACTTAGATTGACATCTGAGACATGGTAGTATGTCAAACAATGTATAGTATTGACCCAGTGAGGATTTTCTCAGTATTCTTTACATGAAAAAAAAGTCCTTGCTTAATTTCATCCATTCATTTGCATAGAAATATATATTGAACTATTTCTGTATTTTAAATACTTCAGAATCTAGGAGTGAACAGGCAGACAGATCCTTTCCTACCTCTGGAACTGTCAAGGAGAAATTGCACCAGACACTTGTTAAAAATGACCAGGAAGAACTTGTTCAACACTATTACTTTACTGTTTCAACTCCACTGAAAGAAAAGACAGCGAGGTTAGTCACTGTGATTAGGTCATCTCTGTTTGCTAATTGGTACATCTAAAAACTGGGTTCCTATCCTCTTACAGAGACTGGATAACAGAGGTGCTCTCTCTCTTGATGATTACATTTCAAATGGATGACTCCCAAGTCCTTGAGAAAGACATTTTTGGGTTATAAATAGAGAAGTCTTTTCCACAAGAAGCACCTAAAACATTAGTGCATAATTGATATTGCTAAATGTAAAGGCCTGTCCCTCCTTTCCTTCCTTCCTTCCTTCCTTCCTTCCTTCCTTCCTTCCTTCCTTCCTTCCTTCCTTCCTTCCTTCCTTCCTTCCTTCCTTCCTTCCTTC
>JAGFMF010011823.1:5469607-5493354 GCA_019455555.1 Galemys pyrenaicus
ATGGTTTCTAAATCTTTATTGAGGGCTCTGGTCTCTTTGTTTATTTTTTGTCTTGAAGATCTGTCCATTGTTGAAAGTGGGGTGTTGAAGTGTCCTACTATGTAAGTGTTTTCGCTGAAGTTTTCTTTCAGGGATGATAGCAATTTTCTTATATATTTTGGGGCTCCTTCATTAGGAGCATAAATGTTGATGATTGTTGTGTCTTCCTGGTTCATTATCTCACTTTCATTCCTGATTTTCATGATTGCCAGAAATCATAATCAATGATACAAAAGACTTGAGAATAATATTGTGAAAAAAATTTCAAATAAATTAGATTTTCCCAGTTGGGCATTATTAATTTTAAATGACAATTTCTGGCTTTCTAATACATAAAGGGAATATTGTGGACAAATTCAAGGGTAAACCTTGGGATTTTCTTTGGGATCAAAATTTGTTTGGTTGGACCAGAGCCTTATTGCTATTGCAAAGGAAGTTGTAGCCAGAGATAGGATTGTGGACCTTGAAGACCTTTGGAAGACATTGTACTTATCTAATGTCTATAAGACCCTGTAGAATATGATCCATCCTGTTTTATAGGGCTAATTAATATTAATTAAATATTGCAGTGATTAATTGGAAGAAGATAAGAGGGCTCAATAGCACTTAGTTCTTATGGGAAATTTACTAAGAATCTAAAGGATTAGATCTGAGTGATGCTTCCATTCCTTCCTTGTATGAATTGGGACAAGTCTTTTAACCTGAATGGATTTCAGTGTCCCTATATGATCAGTGAAGGTAGAAATCCTGCTATTATGAGGATGAAATGAGTTGGTCCAGACTAGATAGAAATCTAGGATCTCCAGAGGATGCATTGTGGGCCACTGCTGTGCTTGGTTGGGGTAAGAAGATGGCTAGGTACTTAGTTTCCTTCACTCAGTCATGTAGAAAATCCCCATGTTTCAGCTACTATTGAGGCACTCATGTGCTAGGTTAAATTATACTAGGTTAAATTGTGCTTAGATACAGTGAACTTCAGAGTGAGTCAGGTAGTGATTCGGAACAAGAGGACTAGAGTCTGATTGTTTTAATCTTGGCACCTTCTTTTAGTAGCTGCACGAACTTAGTAAAATTCCTTCACCTTTCTGGGCTATGTTTTAGTAATGAAATCTACCAAAGAGGATTATTAAGAAGATTAAACTTTATATATAAAGCTCTTAGAACAATATCGCCCTCATGCTGGTTGTTTTTTCCAAGTAGCGATGAATGATTTTGCTTTCTGGCTGGTATACTGAGTGGAAGTGTAGTTATAGGCTTGTTGAAATTTTTGTTGTGTCCTTCTGTCCCTGTAGCTCCAACTATGATTCAGGTCACCTACTTTAGGATTACGCAGAATGAGCTCAACCTCATGTCCTGTGTATTTGAGCTCTGTCCCAGTCTCCTTTTTTCTATTCCCTTTTGCCTTTCCTATTCCAGTCTTCTTTTGAATACATTCGTGTAACTCCAAATATGTTTTCTGGAGAGGGGAGAAGCTGAGGATCATTTCTCTTTCATATTAGATGCCATACCTCTGTTAGTGCAACTCAGTCTCATTATCTGTCTTGTTGCCCACATTATGCTGTTCAATCATATTTAGTTTATTACTAATTAAAGCTCTCCAACTTAACCTCACCTACATTTTCTTTTGTTAAAAGACCTTTTTTTGTTCTATAGTGAATGTAATGACAGCTTACCATATGACAAACTTTGTAATTAACTCTAGATAGACTTCTTAAGAGGTTTTGAGTTTCCTGGATATCCTACATCCTTATGTATGAACTGTAAGAACTGTCAACAGATCTGCAAAGTGTGTATGATACCAGGGAAGGTCACCTAACTGACAGAGGAGGAGAAGGAGAGAGTATGGCAATGCAAATGCTGGGGGGAGAGAGTTGTCAGGGAAATAAATACACATGGAACAAGGAATGTTCATCCTAAACTATAAGTCAGGCCAAGGCTACCAAGATGGTGATAAGGGTGGGGTGGGAGGGGGCAGGGTCCCTAAAGCAGAAGGAACAACTTATAATGTGGCATAAAGCTACACTGTGCTCTGGGAACTAAGCCATGATGAGTCAGGCAGGAGCCCAGAGAGCACGAGGAAGAGTTGGTGGGAGAGATGCTGACCAGGTAGGCAGGTACCAGGTCCTGAAGGTCTCTGTGTGTCATAGTAGGGACTGTATTATACATGGACATGTACTGCAGGTGCTGGTACTTAATCCTGTAGTTAACTAGGCACTGTTAAAGATTTTATATTAGAGAGGGACATGACTAAATACATGTGATATAAAAATCAGCATGCTGGTAGCCTATATACTATGATCTGTGAATTAAAGGGCATGAGAATAGAGGTAGGGTGGCTCCTGCCACAAAGCTGAGAAAAATCATGAGGTCATAACCAAGGCCTGACCTTGGGACTAAGAAGGAAGGGAAATTTTGGAGAGGTTTATTAAGATATATTTGGAACACTTACTCAGGCACTTTGAACTGTGAGAGCCAAAGGACTTAGTTGCTGGCCTGATATTGCAGGGAAAGGGGAGAGCTGAGGTTCAGCCCAAGATCTGAGGGGCTGGGTAGATAATGCCATTTACCCCTCAGGAGAGGAGCGGATAGAGAACTGATTTAGTAGAAGCAAAACGTTCCATTTTGGACCTTACCTTCTGAACATCTCTGAGATATCTAAATGGAAATGTATTGCAAGTGTTTGGCTCTATATCAGGAATTCCGGAGACAGTTTGGGCTGAGAAGTGGACCTGTGAATCATCCATATAGGGAAGCCAGTTGAAACATGGAAATGCAGTGGCTCAACCACAAGGGGACTAAGCGTGATCATGATGAGACTCTTAATATATGATAGAAGCATGGAGAAGGTAGCTCTAGAAAATGATTTTGGAGATTCCTGCTGGGGAGCTGGCTCAAGGGGTGTAATAGAATCCATCACAGAGTAATTTGCAATACTCGGAAAGTAGTTTGTAATATTTAAGTGCTGGTGGATATGGCTACAGAAAACGTTTGGTTGAGTGGGGTCGTGACCATGTGTCTCTGGAGGGGAGTGCAAAGTTACCTCCTTGGGAGAGTTCTGCCTAAGTCTGAGGTCCTTCTACCAATTGGGGTTAATTCTAGTAGCCTCTGATTCTTAGCATTCTAGTTGAGATTTGTGACTGTATTTTAGTTTGAGTGGAGATCAAACTTTTCTTTCTGTTTTCAGAGACAAGAATCCAGGTAGAAATGATTTTTCTTTGCAGTATTTAAATGGAAGCATACAGTTACCATAAAAATTTGAGTGAACCAAAGACAAACCCCTAAAACAATGCTGCTATTTGTTTTTAAATTTTATTCTGTTGGAATTTTTTCCTTGCCTTTTGCCTGGGTTTCTTTAGAATCAGGCTAGTTATATTTATCTTTATGTTCCCAGGGCCCAACTCTGGGTCCAGACCATAGAAGTGCTCAATAAGTGCCTAGTGTTTTCTTTGCCATTCACAACTTCATAGCTCCATTTCAAGAGCTTCCAAGCTCTGTTGAATCTTTACACCTTTCAACGTCTCATGTCACTGAATGTGCCAATTCATCTTTTGAATTTTATTAATGCTGCTCTTTTGAACTGCCAAAAGTTTAATGCCTTCTCCCCCTCCAGGTGTTCAAATGAAGTGAGAATTTATTTTAGGACTGTATGTATGCCACAACATTTGAGTGTGGGAATGGAAATGAAGACAGGCTTATGGTTATCTAGGTTGCAACAGAAACCTAGCAGGCTGCTCCTTCTGCTCTTCTGCTTCCAGAAGGTCTCCTGTGTTTCTCTTGCCCTCCCCTCTTCATGCATTACCATACAGATAGTACCATCAAATGCATTTTTAACCTTTTTCACCTTGTCAAGAATTTTACGATGCCATAATTAGTCTTATTAATGTAACATCTGTTCCACTACCCCAACCAATTCCTCTTGCTGGTCAGAATTTAGTTCAGAGTTGTTCTGATAGATTCCCCTCTGGGAGACAAAATTAGCATGAAGGAAGTCACGGACTCCATGGGATTTGGAGACTGCGATCAGCTGAGAGGCATCCAGGATCACTGTTCTGTCTTACCTCCCAGCATCAGGACGGCAGTTACGTATTTTCTGGGTGGTTTACTATATCCTTCCCAAACAAGTAACTCTGAGACCTTCATTGATTAAAGAAAGTCTATGCTGTTTTCATTTAGATGATGCTGTATTTGTTGTTTGAAATATGGCAACAAGATCTAAATTTTCTTGCTGCTATGACTATTGCTAGGTGATAGGGTTTAATAGGTTTGATTCCACTCCAGGTTCAACTCTTCACTCTCCAGGTTTAGTGCTTGTCTTGTGGCAGCCGGTAGTAGAGCCAGCAATGACATGTGCTTCTCACGTGCACCAAAGTTTTTTGTGTTTCAGAGTAAGACTGGGATTCCTTTTTCAGAATTTTTGCTGTTTGTAATTATTGTAAAGTTTTATAATTAAATCTTTTAGAGTAGTTGGGAAGTTTTATAGGAAGAAGAAATAATAAAGGACTTGAGTGTACCACCCTATTTCTCTACTCTATGTATTGCTTTTAAGCAGTTTTCTCTTTTAGGATTCCTCTGTGATACATACATTACACTTATGGGATAAGTTGGGTTTTCCCTAATGAAAAGATATTTAATAGTTCACAAATATTTCAGGATGGGAAGGAATCTGATTAAAAAAATTCCTGTTATTTCAGCCCTTTTTTGTTGATTTAATTCAGAGTTATGTATATGTTTGTAGCATATAAATGGGTGAGAAAGTTCATGCAATCAGCTGTTGTTTTGTTTCCCAAGTCTTTTCTTCCCTGACAGTATCCTGTCTTCTTTTCTTTTATTCAGGGAATCAGCAGTCTCTTCAGTTCTTTAAAAGTGGTGCGTCTCTTGCGACTGGGCCGCGTTGCGAGGAAATTGGACCATTACTTGGAGTACGGAGCAGCTGTCCTCGTGCTCCTGGTCTGTGTGTTTGGACTCGTTGCCCACTGGCTGGCTTGTATCTGGTACAGCATTGGGGACTACGAGGTCATCGATGAAGTCACGAACACCATCCAAATAGACAGCTGGCTCTACCAGTTGGCCTTGAGCATCGGAACTCCGTACCGATATAATACCAGTGCAGGGATCTGGGAAGGAGGCCCCAGCAAGGATTCACTGTACGTGTCCTCTCTCTACTTTACCATGACAAGCCTTACAACCATAGGATTTGGAAACATAGCTCCTACCACAGATGTGGAGAAGATGTTTTCAGTGGCCATGATGATGGTTGGCTGTAAGTACCTTTTGAAAAATGTTCTATTTGATTTGCTTTATTGTTGTGGCAGGTTTCCAGGTTAAATCTATGGCAGGTGAAAGTGAAACCACTTTGTCTTCAGAAGGTGTTTAATCCATGTCAGTTGCATT
Organism: Galemys pyrenaicus; assembly: GCA_019455555.1. Classification (NCBI taxonomy): domain Eukaryota; kingdom Metazoa; phylum Chordata; class Mammalia; order Eulipotyphla; family Talpidae; genus Galemys; species Galemys pyrenaicus. The sequence goes on from JAGFMF010011823.1 coordinate 5,475,038, forward strand.
GGTTTAATTTTTATTTAGCTTTGGAAATAGAATCGCAAAATAATACATTTTACTTTTTAGAATATATTAACATATGAACACAGTGTGATAGAGTGTTACAGAAATCAAAATGGGAACTCAGGGATTTAATTTTGTTCAAAGTGGTTGTACCTGGCATAGCTTTTTCCAATGGAGACCAGCAACTAGACAGGGAGCATCTGACATAGTCCATTGGTTTTCTTGGCAATGCAATAAATTCTAAAAATGCAGACAAGATCGGATGTGAGATAGATTGTTTAGAAAATGTTTCACTTAATAAATGAATTCCTGAATTCAGGATAGAGGATACAGTTTTATGCAGGTTTTTAAAATTAAATGTGATAAAATGGTTTATAAATTATAAACTCACTAGGTTAAATATGTATCTATTTAAGAGACTGTAAGGATTGGTAGATATAAGTCTGTTTGACAATGACAAGAATCTCTAGAATTTAGTGTGCATGCTTGCGTATGAAATGTCTTGATGGTGTCTTGTATATAGAGTGGTCCTTAAAGGGGCCAAAACCTGCATGTCCTACTGTTAGGTTGAGATTGGATCATATCAGAGACCTGGACACTAAGGAACTCTGCACCAAACAACTGCAGTACCAATCACCCTTATCCTATGCCCTTTCTTTCTTCATTGTACCTACCAAGTCCCAAAGTTGTAATTAAAGATTTTGTGTTCTTCAGAATGTAAACTCCATGAGAGCCAAACTTTGGCCTATCTTGTGGGTTTTTTTTTTTTTTTTGCTTCTTTATACCCAACAACCTCTGAACAATTTTTAATGCCATATCAATCTAACTTTGTTTTATGAATTAATGAATATGAAGATGTTCCTAATGATAATCATAAGGATCCACCCTGCTAGGTCTTTTGTTTTTTAGAAAAAATATTATTTTATTTATTTATGCATACAAGAGCTGGGGTATAGATTAGAGTTGTGGGGTGTGGAGGGGTAAGAGGATTCAGAGACAGAGTGGGGAGAAGAACAGGCAAATCTCCTGAAATACATGCTGAGGGGAGCAGCAGGCAAGGCAGCAGAGGTCTGCTGTGCTACGTGGGTCAGCTCCCTGGCTGGGGATCAAACTCATGCTGCAGTGGCTGCTGGTAGCTTCATAATGCTGCAACTTAAGCCCTTGAGCCACTGGTGAGCCCCTGTTCGGTGCCTCATGAAGATACACACCAGCAAAATGCACACTGAATTTTGCCCTGATTTCCTATTTTGAAAGCCAAGGTGACACCTCTGTGTTGTCTGCCTTTGGGAGTGTAGTGGCTCCTTCAACTAGTATCCTTCAACCCAAAGTCTCTAAGATGCAAGAGGCTGGTCAGTGCTTTTTACCCCCTGTATACCATCTGCCTTTTGAATTTACCTGTGTTGGGACTTTTCATTTTAGTAGAATTTTCAAGACTTTACTTAGTTCAGAGTTGGGTTTACGCCTTCTCTATATCATGTATTGCCAATTATATTGCTATATTAACTTTCTTTTCTCTCCTTTCCTTTTCTTCAGTTCCTTTCTTGATTTCAATGTGAAGATCTGGTTTTAAAGTCAGTGCTTTTCTTGTTTTTTTTAAGGTTTATTTATTTATGCATACTAGAACTGGGGTACAGGCCAGAGGTGTGTGTGTGTGGGTGGGTGAGAAACAGATTTGGGAGCAGAACAGGCAGACTGACTGAAATAATACACTGCTGAGGGAGCAGCGGGCAAGACAGGAGAGGTCTGCTGTGCCATGTGGGTCACCTCCCTGGCTGGGGATGCTTCATGGTGCTGCACCTTAACCCCTTGTGCCACTAGTGAGGCCCTAGTTCCTGACTGTCCACTGTCTGAACATCTGAACACTAGTTATTTTTGTACATAAATCAATTTTGACATTTTATTTTGGTTTTTCTTTTTATGTTTCTTAACAAATGCAGTTTCTATAGCTAGAATTTTCCAAGGAGATGCCTTTTAATTTCCTTCTTAGCCCACAATTCCTTAGTAATTTCATGGTATGTTTCCTTTGTAGCAATCCAAGAAGATGATAGAAAACTGTCAAGACACATGAAGTGTTTAGTAATTCCCTAAAATTCTAAAATTTATTAGCCACACATGCCTAAAGTCTCAGCCAAAGATGGCTGTTGCAGCTGTTTAAAAAGTTTAGTCTCAGTTTCCCTTTTACAATAATACCAAGGGAAATAAACACAAAGCAGCCTTGTTCCTAGAACCTAGTATGTGTTACCAGCCATAGACCTAACCCAGGGTTTAGTGGTGTGTGTGTGTGTGTGTGTGTGTGTGTGTGTGTGTAGTGGGGATGGAAGAGGAAACTAAAAAACAGAAAGGTTCTTGTTTTAACTGCTGGATGCCAATCAGTTTGTGCTGTCTGAGAAGTATCACTTGTAACCTTCTAAAACAATAACTGAGAAAAATGTCTTATCAGAAGTTGATGGTGACCAACACCTATATTCTGCTAGGAACAATTATCCTTACCTGTAAACAATAGCCTCTTTTTTCTAGAGAAAATCATCTGAAATGGTCATGCTCTTCAGTGAAATTTCCATGGCCGCATTTCCTATTCTACATCCTTTCAGAGCCCTCCTTTTTCTTGGAAGCCCTTTCTCCTCTGATTCCTGTCTTCTTTGCTCTCTAATGCTGAATTACACGAGGACTCCTATGTAGACACACAGACTTAAGGTTCTCACTGAAATCAAACAAGTCTTCAAATAAAAATTATTGCTATGACCTTCCCTCCATTGCAGTTGTCTTATGTGTCCTCCGATGCTTCCTATGTCAGCAGGGTTGGGGGATTTTTCTTACTTGCTAGAGATTTCTTAGACGTCAACCCTCTATCCCCACATATCTTCAAGTTGAAGAATCTTCTGCTGAGATTCCACAACTAGAAATGTTGTTGTTTTTCATTTCAGTGTATGTCTACCATCACGCCTTCTCGGCCTCAGATTTGTCTTCTCTCAGTTTCAGCATGCTTTCTGCCTCGAGTGAACTCCAGGGCCCTGGTAGCAGTCAGTACTTCCCCAGGAGTCTTCTTGCTCTCAGTCCTGTTTCTGTCCTTCCTGAGTGATCTTGGGTACTCTGCTGACATTCATGAAATTCACCACCAAAGGACTTCTATGAATGAGAACATATTTTGCAGTTTAGTTCTGCAGCAGCTGTGGAAAACAGCATACTCTTTTTCTTTTACATCAAGATGTAGGCAATCTCTGCTAATTTGCTAGTTAATACTTAATGATGTCTTCCTGCGATGTTTTCTAACCATTTCATTTATATATTCTTATTATTCAGCCCCAATTAATTTTTTCTTTCTTTCTAAAGATTAGCAGATTGACTAATTTTGTTCTGTTTAGAAAGCACCTTGGTACACTGATGAGTTGTTTTTATGAATATCAGTATGGAATTTTTCTGATATGATTATCCTTTTATCTTAATTTATTTTTATGAATCCTCTTTCAAAGATTTATTAAGGATGCTTAGAACTTATTTTTTTCTTCATTACTAAACAATCACATAAATTGTATTTGGTTTAACCCAATCATTATAAATGACTATAATTTATATTTTTTCATAGCACAGCTATAAAAATGAGACATGTCAAATAAAAATAGGCTATGAGCAACTTAGTTCTTTCTTCAACACTAAACAATCTAGATTGTATTTGGTTTAACCCAATCATTATAAATGACTAATTTTTATTTTTTCATAGCACAGCTATAAAAATGAGACATATCAAATAAAAATAGGCTATGAATAAACTTTTTCCCTTAAATAAGTTATGTTCAATTATAATCTATCTTTCTCTCCCCCATATTTGTACATATTTTGTTTTAATATACTATGTAGTACTTAGTACATTGGTAAACAGATGGATAACACATTTCAAAGGATTATAAGGCTGGACTTTGGCTATTTCTTTTATTTAGAAACATTTTTTTACATTTCCATGCTGCCTACTTGCAAAATTGAAGCAATCTCACCTACATGGTATGTGCTGATCAGAACATGGATGCCTTGCAAACTAAGTGTTTATAGAGTAAAACAAAGCAAAACTAAAAAGTATGGGTATGAAAAGTGCTGAGGTTGAATTGTTAGACAGGAAACACAGTCATAATAATACTAATCTGCAGTTTTCAGGAGTAATTGATGATTGCTCAAGCGGTCTAAGAACTTTCTGTAAGTGACTAATACGGCTTATAATGCAGCAGATAAACGGGTTAGCCCATTTAGAAGTATAGCAGTACACTCTGCCAGTGAAATGTGCATGAAGGGGAATTTGAATCTCTACGTGGGTGTTTCGGTGCCACCGGGGAGCACTTAGCTCATACTGGTCACTCAACATCATGCAGAGGAGACTGATTTCACATATCGTATTCTCCAGTTGATAAACTCATTTAACCTCCTCTGTGGGGGTCAGATGAAAGCCACACTGAGATTATGGGCATGGTTCTTTATCCTTTCCACTGGAAAAGGAAATAAATAGAAGGTGGGAAGACTCAGAAACGATGAGACTGTAGACTAAGCTGAGGGCAAAGGCCTGTGTCCCTTGGAGAGTCTTTGCATCTCTCTCAGTTTGAATGTTTTTAGTTGTGAAATACGGGAATTGAATTAAATGACTTTTGAAGTCACTTTCAGTGCTGACGTTCTATGTATCTTAGATTCTGTTAGTACAGTTATGGCACTTTCCATAATATTGGGCTGGTTATTGGAGATGAGATTAATATGGAAAAAGAAAAGGTGTCACTTAAAGGTTTTAGTGTGTATTGCAAGGTGTTTTGTCTAGAGTAAGATATATTTTATATGGAATATGTTCTGTAGAGTTATGAATGGGGATTGTTAAGGAGATAAGAAAATATGCTCTTAGATAGATAAATCTTTTTCCGTATAGAAATTAGGCAGCTAGTTAAGAAAAATGAAAAACATTTGCCTTAGGACTTAGGAATGGGACCCGCCCTGCCGGTCAGGACTTGGAAGGATGTTTGGTCCACATGGATGTCCAGGCAGGTTTCAAAGTAAGTTATATTTTTTTTCAAAATTAAAAAGAAAATTTTCTGGGCCTTCCTGGTGGCACAGTGCATTGAGTGCTGCGCTGTGAAGCATTTGTGGCACAGCAGCGTGAGTTCGATCCCCAGCCAGGGCGGGGACCCACATGGCACAGCAGACCTTGCCTGTATCACCCTCTGCTCCCCTCAGCAGTGTATTTCAGTCGATCTGCCTGTTCTGCTCCCTACTCTGTCTCTGGTGAACCCTCTCACCTCCTGCAACTTTGGCCTGTACCCCAGGTTTTATGTAATAAATAAATCTTTAAAACTAAATAAATTTAAGATGCCTTTTTAAAAAAAGAAAATGCCCTCTAAATATTCATATGAGACTTCAGGTGACTGATAAAATATTAAGTTATATGTTAAACGTTTCTTTGTCCTTGTTATTGTGGTGTAGGTAGGAGATGGAGAGTGAACATGCTGTTTTTCATTTCTGGTTTTAGTTTTAGCCAGATGGAGAGAGCTTAAAGCATAATGTTTATTTTGGAAACTGGGTCAATTCATTGTGCCTCTTTACTCCTACTTGTATAAAACCCTTTTTGTTTTTTGCTTCTCTTTAATGAGTTGAGTGTCCCATGAGGAAGAATATTTTGTAGAGCCCCAAATTCAGAGTTACAGGTACTTCTTCTTTGCATGGTTTAGTGATTTCTGGTGTATAGTCCAGTAGTTATAAAAGGAGAGTGTGAGGTGCTCCTATTTCCTGTTTCTTTTTCAAAATAGAACTTGTATCTTTTTCAGGAACATTCTTTTATACTCTTGTTTCTTTTTATGTCCAGTCACATTTTCACAAAGCTTCTCAGATTCTGTGAAGGTTGAGTTTTCCCAGAAAGTAACAAGAGTTTTTGTTTTTTTTTTTCCCACTGGTCTGTTAACTAACTTGGCCTCTGCAAGGCTTCTGTGTTACTTGGAATTATTTAATTCTTCTAACATTAAGCTAGGTGTTCTGGCAGGTGTTATTAGGTAGATAGACTGGATATTTCCCAGTCTTCAATAAGTTAATGGTACAATGAGTGTTGGACAAAAAAAAAAAAAAAATCACTGAATTATCTCTGTCTCATTCTTTCTATCCCCCAACACCCATCTCCACCTCCAACCTCATCTCTACCGCATCTTCATGTTATTTGTATGCAGTTCTCATCTCCATCTCCTTTCCAACACCCATCCCCATCTCTGCTCCCACCCCCATTCCCATCCTCATCTCTGTCCCACCCTCACGTCCATATACATCTCATTCTCTATCTCCATTCCCACCTCATTTCCATCCCATTCTCCATCCCCCATCTCTACCCCCATCTCTATCTTCATCTATACCTATCCCCACATCCATCTCCATCATAATACAAAAAAAAAAAATGAAGAGAAATGAAGCTGGACATAGGGACTTTCCAGGTAAAGAGAATATGTGTGAAAAAAGACAGAAATGAAACCAATTGGTCTTTTTGGGTGGAGTATACAGTATTTCACTTTGTCTTTAATGGAAATCAGTTATTGATGAAGATGAAGGAAGGAACTAGGAAGTCAATGACTTGTATACATTGATAAGGATGTGTTTTATACCAAAAGTTGTGGGATAAATAAGACTGTTCTTCAGCATTAAAGATGAATTGGAGGACATGAAGACTATGCACAGAGGAACCAGTTAGAAAGTTGTTGCTGTAACTAGGAAGACATAATCTGAGGTGGTAGGAATGTAAAGGATGCTGCAGATTTGGAATTGGAAATTTATTTTTCCTGTATGATCACACGGTAATTATAGGGTGTCTGTTGCAACTACTCCCCCCTTCCGTTGTAGTTCTAAAGCAGCCAGAGACAGTATATAACAAATAAGCATAGTTTTGTTCCAATAAAACTTCCAATAGGTGGCAAGCCAGATTCAGCATGTATGCAGTGGTTTCCTTTGGTCTAGCTTAGACGTGGTTTGTGAAAAGACTATGGGCATTGGAGTCAGAGAATCCTAGATTTTATATGATGCTTCTGAAGCATTTAAGTTGTTATTGGTAAATGAATGAATGTGTGGTATAAAGGAGAATGAAGAGTTCAAAGGACTTGTGGATTTCTGGCTAAGTCAACTGAATGAATGAGTGGGTATAAATGGAGGAAAATGATGGTTCCATTTGGGAAATGTTCAGTGTGAGGCGGTAGGTCGGTTGGCGTTGTCCATGAGACAGGCAGTTAGAGGAGTAGCTTGGGATTCTAAGAGATGTGAGGCTGGGAGAGATGTTGGGGAGTCACAATGTGGAGAGAGTAACTGAAGTCCAGAGAGTGTAGAGTTTAGTCAGAAATAAGCTGGAGGAAGGAGAATCACAGAGGAATGAAGAAGACAACTTCAGAGGGACAGAAAGGAATCATGGCTCCTGGAGAAAGTTTATCGTTAACACGGGAGGAGAGAATGTCAAGGAAGAGGGTGAAACACCAAAATAAGTGGGAAAGTGACTCAGGAGAGATCTGGTTGGCATTAAGAGGTCATTGGTGGCTTTCCACGAGTAACTTCATTGATAGTTGAGGGAAGAGAACCACTGGCAATTTGACTTTATGATATTAAAATCTTGTTTTTTTCTTATGTGAAAGAAAATAATTTTGTTAGTAGCTATTAATCTAGTACAGGTGAAACAATACAAAAGACACTTTAAAATGGAGTTAAAACAGGGCCAAATAGATTATGAGTATACAATATTTTTCACTTACAATGAAGCTTTTATTCTGAATTAACTTTCAGGTTTAAAGAAATATATTTACTTTTGATTATTAGAGGTATTATACATCCATGGAGCCTCCCTTTTGTGTTACAAAATAGAGAGCAAAATTGACTTGGAGAAAAGTTCTAATGAACTCTCATTTTCTAAGACTAAGTATTTTAGTTAGGGGAGATTTTTATTTATTGATGACTTCAGATTATTTGGTGACCTTCTAATATATTTAGTTTTGATTCTTATGAATATGGATATTGCCAGGGACAGTTTGGTACCTAGTAGGTGAAATGTGGCTCTGCTAGAAAAAACTTAGAAGACTTACATGATCCTTACATATGTAATAATGAGAATCAATTGACATATGATTTTAATTTTGGTGAAAACAAAATACTTGAAAAAACTTTCTACAGGTTGAAAGACTAAGAAATACATTGATGAATAGATTTAGAGCTTTTTAATAAATATCAAGCCCAAAGGCCTAAAAAGAATTTAAGAATTACTTTGGTGTTTGTCCAGAGAGGGGATTTTCTTTGCAGTGACTTCTAAGCCACTTCCCACATACTTAGTTTTTATATAAGTTGTGATGACTAATTTGGACCTCCTTGGGGATTTAGGAGCCAGGCTCATGGTCTTGCTTTGGGCTGTATGTGTAGGTAAGAAGAATTTTATGGGATGCACCCTCTCTCCTAGTTCACCCTTAAGGAAACCCTGGAGACTAAAAATTTCTCTCTGAAGTGATTTCCTACATTACTCTTGTAGCTCCTGTGTTCTTTAAAGTTGAATTGATGTTTAACAATCCCCAGAAGTCTTAGTCTATGAAAGTCTAATTTGGAAGACTGCTGATCTGAAATGAATGCAAGGGAAGGGCACTTAAATTGATGCCTCGTGGAATTAGTCTGGTATTGACTCCTACGGAGATTTGGGGGATGGGTACCCTACTCCTGGAGAGTACTTGCATTGAGCTTCCTGTGATGTTTGCCCGTCAGTTTCCTTATAAAATGTCCTGAAGGAAAGCTTCCCAGTTCCCTTAGGAGACTTTTCTTCTACCCTCAACCCCTAACAGTCCACCTTGTCCAAACAAACCCTTGTCCTTTTGCTGTACCACACCCTAAAAAAAAAAATCCCAATCTGGATCTACCTGCCTTTTCTGCTCCGGCTCCAGGGCTTAGCTGGGGTAAACCATCCAGTTGTGTGAACAGGCGTCACGGAAATGCATGGCTTGCAATCTGAGGAATCTTCACTTATTTTAGGTCATCTCCCTCTCACATTTTCTTGAGCAGTCATTCTTGTGTAAGTCTCACATATTTTCTTTCCACCTCTTCTAAACCTATGACCTCTCTTTTTCATCTTGGCAGATGGTTTTCCTTTTATTTCTCAGAAAAAGAAAGCAAAGCTGGAGTAGATGTACATACTTTTTGTTCCTGACTCTCCTCTTGCAAAGACACACCAGAGGAGGCAGAGGGGTGGGAATGAGAAGGCAGCCAGACCACGCCGGACCTTATAGGCTAAAGTTGTGGCTTTTCTTCTGAGTCAGATGGGAAGACTTTTAAGGGTTTTAAGTCAGAGAGTGGCATCATCTACCTCATGTTTTGTTAACAGCAAGCTGGCTGCTGCTGTGTGAAAAATAAAATATAAGGGCTCACGAATGGAAGAGGGTGAAAGGTTCAATAGTCATGGTGAGAGATGATGAGAGTAGTAGTTAAAATTAGTTAGCTTTTAGATAATTGGTTAATAACACAAAATATGAGAGCAGGAGAAAAAGTGACAGTATTTACTTATGGCTTTTGGTGCAAGCAACTAACTGCTATGCTAAGTTGGAGACTGTCATTGTCCTTTTCAGTGGATAGTTTCAGGCAAGAGTCCAGATCTCTGTGGACTGGCCAGCAGGTGGACGTAGAAGGGCTGTTGCACTTGATGTTTCCCCTCCAATTTTGTGCTCTTCTTTCTTTTGTGTTATCCATCTCTATATCTCTCTACTTATTCTTTCTTACCAGCCCATGACCATGATTATGTCTCTGTAATCCTAGAACAATACAATTGTGGTTCAAACACTAACTCTGTACTTTCTGTCTATTAGTTAGCTAGGAAGCAAGCTTCCTAAAGTATGTCTTCACTTTCTCATCTCCACTAACTACCTATGGTAAGTAGATATCTTCCTCTTTACCATCTCTCAAAGTATATTTGCTTAATTTCAGACACTTTTTTATCCATATGCAAACATCTCCTTTGTCTTACTTGATGTTGAGCTCTGCCCCATACCCTCCCACTGCTGTTTCTTCTGCTTGCCTTGCCAGATCGTCACTCTCCCTGTGTCTCAGATCCTAAAAACTGTGATACTGGGAGCAAACAATTGAAAGACCAAGGGCAACTCTCGATAGACGGAGCCACGTCTCCTTGACAAGGAGTGATTTATGGTGGGTGTGAGGTGGGAAGCCTGACACCTTCTAGTCTCTCTCAGATCACTTTTCCTGATGGTGGCTCTCTTGTGTCTCCAGCCTCTTTCAGCATATCAGGACTCAGTGAGTCTCAAATGTGCTGACTGCCACAAGGAAGAGAAAAGAGATGCTGAGATTCAGAGAGGAGCACAGAGGAATCCAGAGGCAGGGGCAGGAAGGAGCTCAGATCGTGATGCTAAAAGGGAAGAGACTCTGAGAAGGAATCCTTTTCTTCTTCTTAGCTCTGTGGTAGGAAAAATCATCAGGGATTGGTTATTCATACCCCCCCATCTCTGGTTTACTGCCAGGAGAACTTGTTTCCTTAATCTGTCTAAAGTGTTCCTTCCTCTCGATCTCATTATCCTTTTATAAAGTCTCTCATTAAATTCTGTAATTTTTTTCCCTCTGTGTATTTACTGCTTATCTTGCCATAAAATAGGAGCCACAATGTCAGGGAGCTTGTCTCTCTGGTTCTGGCTCAATTCTATCTTTGGGTAACAGGAGCCTAGGGGTGCTTAATAAATACTTTTTGAACACATATGTTGATTTTGATGTTTCATATTTGACAAGCTATAAATCAGAGCAAAGCAAAACCATACTAGTTCATCAGATCTAAGTATTTTATTGTTGGGTTTAAATTTATGTACAATAAAACTGAGCCATATGAATATGTGACTGACTTCACTTTTCTATAGAGAGCTTACCTAGTTTGTGACCTTCTAGCTTCACGTTTCTACCTTTCGATGTGTCCTTTGATGTTCTATCTGCCCTGTGGTTGTAGGTCACTCTCATCTGTTATGTCTCAGAGTTCTGGGGGAAGCAGGATACACTTTTTTTTTTGCTTTTGGGTTTCTTTTATCACCTATATATCTTTCTATTCTGCCCCTCTGTGTTTCACTGCACCCCTTTCCCCCACTCTGTGTTTTCTGGAAAAAGAGCTAAGATTTTAACAGTAAAAACAAAACACAACATGAACTATATAAAAAGTCATTTTCTGTCTCAAGGGTCTGGCACTTGCAAAGGAAATTTATGCTTTCAAGATTATTGTTTTGACTATGGGCTTAAAAAAAGCCTAATTTGAAACTCAGATATGCTGCTTTCTTTGTTCTCAGCCATGTGCACACTTGCTTTCAAAAGTGACTGCTACTGTTTCACTGGGAGGAAAGCAGAGCGGCCATTAGAAAGAACCAGGAATTAGAGAAACTGAAAAAACTTGTGTGTGTGTGTGTGTGTGTGAGAGAGTTTGTGTGTGTTTCATATGTGTTCCTCTTCTTCAGTCATGAGTGAGGTGAGTCCTGGCATAAATAAATGAATTGGTCAAACTCCCTATCTCTTTTTGTTCATTTGGTTACAGAAGAGAACCACCTGGATATTTAAATAATATAGAAACAATTGACTCTACCATTGGGGAATTTGATGATAAATTTGAATATTACTCTATAAAGGCAGCAGAAGGTCATGGCTATATCAACTTAGATCAGAAGCGTAAATATCCTTATTTGCTAAAGAAACAAAGTCATGTAAGTGTGTTTTACAGAAATCTGTATCTTGAAACAAGTGTGTCCATTAACCCAGAAGAAAATTTAGGTGTCTTCTGATATTTGATGAGAATCTACCTCTATGTGACTCTAACTGCTAACTTAATCATTAAAGAGATTTCCGGAGGGGGAAAATGGTGATTGTGGTGGCATTTGGTTGATATAACAGAACTAGAGAAGACAGAGCTGAGATAAATAAGGAAAGACCCAGGGTTCACAGAGGAAGGGAAGAAAAATTCAAAATATTTTCCTTATCTTTGTTTTTCCTGGTTTCTTATTAATTTAATCTACCTAGTAATTCAAATTATCTGCTTATTTTTATTTGTTCATTTTTATGCATTCAAGAACTGGGGCACAGGCCAGAGGTGCAGTTGGTGAGAGGATTCACCAGAAGAGACAGAGTAGGGAACAGGACAGGCAGATCGCCTGAAATACACTGCTAAGGGGAGCAGTGGGTGAGACAGGAGACGTCTGCTGTGCCATGTGGGTTAACTTCCTGGTCGGAGGCAGGGATCAAACTCATGCTACAGTGGCTGTGGTTTGCTTCATAGTGCATTGCTTAATTCACTGCGCCACCAGAGAGGTCCCTATCTGCCTATTTTTTAAATTTAATTTTCATATCAAAGTAAACATATACATATAGCTTACAGAACCAATAGTAACTTAAGATTTATCTTGAAATGTTAGTTTCCTACTCTCTATGTATTTTTTGTTGTTGTTGTTGTTCTCCAGAAATGACTTTAAAATATTTTCACTTTTTGGTGATATTTATCTTTTTAGCTACAAATAGCCTGAATATGGGTGAGGAATTTGAATTTTAGCCATTATCCACTGACTTCTGTCCTTGGAAGATGAAAATAGAATCTCCTATTCTCTGTCTCTTAACTGCTGCTATACACATATACCTTCATTTTCCAAGTTTCTCTCAATAGAATTAGATCATAATTTTGATTGAGTTGAATCAAACAATAGCCTGTTTTCATTATTCAGGTTGTGCAGACTATATGAGTCATGTGGCATATAAAGATTATTTTCCAGAGAGCATTTGGTTTTCCCGAGGGCAATTATTGTCATTAAACATTTTTCTTAGTGTTTCACATGCTTCTGCTCTGTCCTGTAGTTCGTTCACTGTGCTCCTGTTAGGTAGGTATCAACTTCTTGTCTTTGAAACTATCTTTCTTGACCCTTCTGACTTTCTCCAGTGTGGGACAGTCTTCAAGTGTCAAATTAGACTTTTTTTTTAAAGCCCATAGTTAAAACAATAATTTTGAAAGCGTAGATTTCCTTTGCAAGTGCAGGCAAAGGATCCAAACCACAGCTGTCAACCTGCTATCACCCTTTATCCATGTACTTCAGGGCTCCATTTTCCTTTCTCTTTGATGGACTGTTTCCTACATATGCTTTAAAGGAATAACTCCTAGAATAGCCTCCAGAGAGAAGATGCAAAAAAGATATTTTTGTTTTTAAGGCATCAATCTCAAAGTATCTTTCATCTGTTCTTAACATTTAACTGATAGTGTATCTGGGTAGACATTTAAAGATTAGAAGTAATGTTGCAACAGGATTTTGGGGCATTCCTTCTTTGTCTCTGAGTTTTCAATGGTATTATTTCGAAGATTGATTCCAACCAAGGTTTGATTGTTATAAAGAATATATTTTACTTTTTCCTGTTTTCTTTTTTTAAAGAAATTTTTAGGATTTTCTTTTGATACCTAGTATTATATAATACTGTGGTGATGTCTTTTTTATATGGGTGTAATTTTTCCTACTGTTCTAGATTCTCCATGGGCATGTTTCTCCAATTGGAAATACCTATTCTTCACTCCCAGAAAATTTTCTTGAATTATTTTATTGATGAGTTCTTCCTATTTTTTTTTCCTTATTGAAACTCCTGTCATTTGGATGTTGAGCCTCCTGGAATGATTTTCTAATTTTCTTATCCCTTCTTCAATTTTATGACTTTGTCATTTTTTAGCTGTGGTCTGGGATCTTTCCATAAGCTCAATTTCTAACCCTTCTACTGAGTTTTCATTTGTGCTTGCCTATGTTAATTTCTAAGCTCTCTTGGGTTTAGTCTGTGCTTCTTATGACATCCCATTTTTGCTTCATGCTTTCAAAACGTATCCCATAAAATATCAGATAAGAATATGTAAGATATATTATGTAAAGTTTTCAATTCCCCTCATAATCTCTGTGTCTTATACATTGATTTTTGGTTTTTGTTTTTTTTTTTGGTATTTTGTCATATTGGAGGCTTTTTACAATTGTCTTGAAATTCTAGTTGTGTGTTTATAACTGACCTTAATGTAAGGGGATCTGAATGCATTACTTTGTGGGTACTACTTAGTATTAATAATTCTAATTATTAGCATTATTACTGCTGGGTTGCCAGTTTCCAGGCTGGACAACACAGTCCTTTATTCCAGCTTTCTGGAAGCTGAATGGAGAACAGATTTAAGAGTTTGACATCATGCTGAATTTTCACGCCATTCCCCTGACTTTAGTGTGGCATCCCTGCTTCCTGCTGTTCCCTCCATCTCAGACTCTCTTAGAAGGAAATTGCCCAAATTTGTAGAATTAGGTTGGATCTCACAGAAAGGGATATTCATCTACTTCTTAAAACAGACTTTCAATAAATCCTCCAGTTTTAACTCCTCCGCTGTTCCATCATTTTCAGAGGAATTTGCTGGTATCAGTTTCTGGGATATTTGGAGATTCTATAGTATAAATCATATTGATTTTTGGTTTTCCATTCTGTAGGCTTAAGATTTAGCTTTCTTAGATCTCCTAAATCAGTTACCACTTGTCCTGTACTTTCCAGGTTTCAAAATTGCACTGTTTTTATGTGTTTTTCCATTATCTTTGTCATTGTGGCTCTATTTATGGCTTAAAAATCCACCTGTTATGTTGTGGACTTTCGAGAGCATGCAGGGGCAAATGCATGTGACTAGTTCTCCCTTTTCAGCTAAGCCTCTGTCTTTTTGCATGTTTGTCAGTTTTCCTGATTCTTGTTCCTTTTGCTTTTATTTATTCATTTATTATTATCCACATTCATACAATTTTACAACTCTTGATCTAAAAGTTCCCTCTACTCTCAATGATTTGTCTCAGACTGCTTGGTTAGCTATACCCGAGCCTTGTTAAAACCTCAGAAGCTCGTAGCTCTAACAGCTGTCTACCTGACCTGTAAGTCCATTGTTGGCTTCTCAGCTATGTTGCATGGTCCCTGCTCTTTTCAAGTCCTCTGCTGTTATGACAACCTCTGCTCAGTCATCCTCCCTTGTGTTCTTCCCCTTCCTTTCTCTGATACTCCATCCATCATCAAGCTCGTCTCTGGCATAGCATCTTTTTCCAAACCCTTGAACATATAGGCTAACAGTGTAAAAGTGATCATTCTTTGTCATTAGTTACATTGAGTCAGGAATCTAACCTTTCCATGTAGGTTTATATATTAGAGTGAAAGGCAGGCAGGAATTTCATCATGATGAAGCCAGGCTCTAATAGCTTTCATTTCTCAATGCCAAGTTTTTGTTGTACTCTTAGGACTAGAATTGTAGACAATAAAGGAGAGGAAAAAAACACTTCCATACTATGTGCTACATTGTAAGAAATAAGTCCTAAAATTCTTCTACTGTCAGCTTTTAATACACAGTATCCTATGGTCTACAGTGATTTCAGCACAGTGGTGTTTGGAATTTGTTGATAAACCTGTTACCAACAAATAGGTGCTTTTCAATTGGTGTTTGGACTGAAATACTGTCAGCTGGAACACTTCACCGTGGCAGTCAGTATAGGATGGGAACATATGTGCCTTTCGTGAAAGTTGCTTTGCAGTGAAAATCACTGTGATTTCTATGAAGCTGTGTCTTGTGAGCTTTGTTATGTAAGCAGTGCCTTGAAAATATTTGGTTTAAGTCTCAAGTAAAGAGGTTTATAGAGTATAGACTTACTGGCTGAGCAGGAGTGAAAATGAATTATGTCTATTGTTGTATTTGGAACTTTTATGTGGTCAGGAGAACTTTGCCTACATAAATTTAAAGTAGGGAAAAGCAACTCATAAAAATTGTCATGACGAGTGGTAAAACATGATTAAAGACTGTGTTCCATTATAAATTGAGTAACTAGAGAGTCTGGAATAGAATGAAGAAGGGAGAAAATGGCATGGGATGAGGGCAGAATGGTAACAAGACCTGATCGTGCAGGGTTCTGGGTACCGTACTGTTCTGTGGATAGGAGTCTCCAGAGAATGCTCAGCAGAAAGTGACATGAGCTAGTATTTTAGCAGGGTCATTCTGCTTACTCTGTTGAAATTAAACTCCAGTGTGACAAGGGAGTAAAGACACAATTCAGAGATGCCACTGCAATAATCTTAATGAGAGAGGGTGGTGGCCTGGAGTAAGGGAGAAGCTATGGAGATTGTGGGCAGTGGTTAGAGCCTAGTTATATTTTAAAATTAGAACCACCAGTATTTGCTAACAGCTCAGATGTAGGGTACCAAAGGAACTGAGAGATTAAGGCTGACTCCAAGTAATTTTTAAAAATTAATTTTTTGGGGGGTAGAACAAAGGGTTTGGGGGTGATATGGGTAGAATTAGGAATTAAATCTTGAAAAGTCATGTTACATTTGAAAAACTTGTTAGACATATAAGTACAGGTGTCTAACAGGCAGTTGAATAGAGAAGTGTGGATTTTGGGGGGAGAGATCTGGCCCAAAAACATACTTTCAAGAATTGTTGACATACAGCTGATGTTTAAAGTCTGAGAGGACTGGTTGAACCCATCCATTGGATTGACTGTAGATGGAGAAGAGGTCCACTAGGGCTTTCTGGTATTTAATGGTCAGTAACACAAGGTGAAGCTGAAAAATATTTTGAGAAGTAATGAAATAAGAAATCTAGGAGTGACGTGTCCTGCAGACCAGATGAGGAATGTGTTTCAACGAGAATGAATGAGCACCCTTGGCAAGTGCCACTTACAGTAGGTCTCAAACCCAAGGTGAGACTTGGGGATTGATTATTTGCATTTTGCAGTCTAGGGATTGTTGGTGATCTTAAGCAGATTTGATGAAATCTTGGGGCCATTAGCTCTAACCAACCTCTTTGTTTTCAATTTTCTCACCTGTAAAATGGGTTAATGTTATCTACTTCTTAGCATTGCTGCGGGAACTGTATAAATTGATTCATATAAAATACTGAGAACAGTGCCTGTCATGTCAATGCTAAATACATATTTTTATTGTTACTAGAAACTTCATATCAGATGGTCATTGCCAGTCATGGTCCTTTGGTCATGCACTTAATTAAGAATTTATCTAACTGTATGAGCATTCAATCTGTAGGACCTCAGAGCAGAATATCATTGAAGACCTTGTCTTTTCATTGAAGACTTTGTCCTATGTTGCACCATAGTATAAGTAAATCTGTACAAAGTGCTAATTCAATCAAGCAAGAAATGATGTTTTCACAGAATGACTTCTTCCACAAGATCATGTGCCAAGTCTTAGACATCACTGTCCATTTGTAGATGCACATCCTTTTCAAATCTTGTCCATGGATAATACCTTGTACACCAGTTTGCTGCTAGAATGCACCATTTGGTTATTTTCATTTGAGAACTATGGTTGGGTTTACCTTATGTATAGTGTTTTGCCAACTGTTCTTCAAACATGGCTAGCAGGGGCACAGTAGTCTCTTTGGTAGATTCTCCAGTGTCTCAGGGTCAAGTCTAATGGAGCCCAAACATATACTCTCCATAGAACTATTAATGTTTTTTTAATTAGGTTTATTTAATTGTATTTGACATCATTTGTAGTCCCCAGGGGGTTTCTACCACTATTTCACCCATGCACCATCACCTCAGTCCCTTGTGCTCTTTATGCCCTTATCCCCGTCTTTGCCGGCCCCTCCCTTCACCCCCCCCCCCCGTGATCCCTTGGGTTTATCTTTGACCTTTTGATCTTGTTGAGTTTTTGTTTGTTTGTTTTTGATTGTAATTGCCCATTTCTTTGAGCTTTCTCTTATTTTTTCGCTTTCTTCTTTTTTATTTTTTGTTGTGGTTGTTGTTCTTTCACATTCCTCCTAAAAGTGAAGCCACCTGATATTTTTCTCTTGCCTTCCAGCTTGTTTCACTGAGTATAATTCCTTCTAGTTCCATCCATGTTTCTATAAATGTCCCTAGTTTTTCATTTTATATTGCTGAATAGTATTCCATTGTGTATACGTACCACATCTTCTTTGATCCAGTCCTCTACTTTTGGGCATTTGGGTTGTTTCCAGGCCTTACCAATTATAAATAGTGCTGCAATAAACATGGGGGTACAGGTACTCTTTTGAATCGGTGTTTTGTGTCCTTTGGGTAGATCTCTAGGAGTGGGATTGCTGGATCATATGGTAGTTCCATCTCTAGTAGACCGAGGAACCTCCATACTGCCTTCCATAGTGGTTGGATTAACTTGCATTCCCATCAACAGTGTAGTAGAGTTCCTTCTTCTCCACATCCTTGCCAACTTTTATTGTTGTTGGTTTTTTTGATATGTGCCATTCTTACTGGTGTAAGGTGGTACCTCATTGTGGTTTTAATTTGCATTTCCCTGATTATGAGAGATGT
>JAGFMF010011823.1:5493570-5574402 GCA_019455555.1 Galemys pyrenaicus
CAGCACCATTTATTGAATAAGCTGTCCTTGTTCCATTGCATATTCTTTCCTCCTTTGTCAAAGATCAGGTGTCCATATATGTGTGGTTTTACTTCTGGGTTTTATATACGGTTTCATTGGTCTGTGTGTCCGTCTTTGTAGAACTATTAATGTTTTGTTTTCTTTTTTAACTCATTTGACTCCTATTGGGTATTTATGTTCTATCTAAGCAGTGCTTATTATAATCTGTATTATAAACTGAATATCATTCTGCTTGAAGTAGAGGGCAGGTGGGTAGGAAGCAAAAGAGTTATATCCTTTGTGTTATCCATCAACATTGATTTACAGTCCAAGAAACCAGTGTTATGGACTGAATTGTGTCTCTTCAAAAGACCTATGGTGAAGCCCAACCTCCCTACTCCCCATGTGACTCTATTGAAGATAGGGCCCTGAAGGAGCTGATTCAGGTTAAGTGAATGTTTAGAGTAGAGCCCAGGTCTGATGGAAATGGTGCCTCTATGAGAGATGGAAAGGACAACAGGGTTCTTTCCTCCTCTCACCGAGGACACAGCACAAAGGCAAAGGAAGACTTCTGCTAAATGGGAAGGGAGCTTATTAGATCCTTGCTATGCTGGAACCCACAGGCAGCCTCCAAAATTGGAAAGAAATAAATTCTGTTTAATTTACCCAGTTCGTGGTACTTTGTTAAGACCACTCAAGCAGGCTGAGAAAATTCACAGAGTAATCTTTCTTTCTAAGATTTGTTTTCCTTATTTTTGTCAAATGTTCATTCTTTGGGAATTTTAAATTTCCTAGCAATTTAATTAGTCATCTGCATAGAAAAAAATCCCCATTTATGCTTTGAAATACTGGCAACTTCTTTAGATACATCTAACACAGAACTTTGTGTTGAAGACCATATGAAGGTTCATGAATCTATCAGCGCAACTGTGCAAATGCCCTCCCAGTTTGTGAGGCTTCTTGGACTTGGATTACTTGAATTTGCTAGAATTCAAGGCCAGGGTAGCTGAAACAGCTTACCCTTCTGGCCTTGGCCTTCCTTGCATCATTTTCTTTCCTCTCCCTTATTTTCCCTCTGAATTAACCATGTGCAGTATCTTCTGCCTGAAACATGTTAAAATGTTTACTATATGTTATTTCAGGACACATGAAGCATTTAACCGGTGTTGAAGAATATGTAGCTTTTGCCATTTTTAAAGTTTGTGTAAGTCTATAATGGCAAGAAAAAGAGCATTAACAAAAAATTGTCAGTACCTACCAGGTCTTTATTCTGCTCCTCACAGATCTAGTTTTTTTAATGTGGGTTGTTTTTCCCCCTTCTTTAATATTGTCTCCGAAACCAATAATACATAGAATTACTATTTGTAGTCTAAGTTTATAATTAGAAATCTATCTTCAGAGTCCAGGATTATGTATACAAGGGTTGACTGGCTGTTGCGTGGTGGCCAAATGACCCAGATTTTGGATCATCCCTGTCAAATATCACAAAAGAAAGTGACTACTCACTGGGAATTTCATGTTTTGTTTATTTATTTATTTATATATATTTGACATTAGTTATAATCCCCATGTATTCCCCATCACCATATCACCAGTGCACCATCGCCTCAGTCCCCCGTGCTCCCATCTGCCCTCAACCCTCTCCCTCCCCCTCCCCACCAAGTGTCCCCAATTTGTCCTTGTCTTTTCATTTTTGGGTTTTGTCTTTATTATTATTATTATTATTATTGTTCTTATTCCTTTCCTTGATCCTTATTTGGTTCCCTTATATTCCTCCTAGGCAAAAGAATTTCATGTTTTGAATCACTGGTGTGTTTGCTAGGAGTTGTGGAAGAGGACTGTTTAACAGTTTAATTTCCCTACTTCCCACTTATGAAATGCAGAATGAATATGTATTTATATTAAGTATTTATACATATCTATATACTTATAAGATACACATTATTATGTATATATTCTAAAATTACACAAATCTAATGTTGAGGAATATTCACTATGGTACTCAAAGGGAAAAATAAAACAGTGTACTTTTGGAGAAGTTTCAAAGAGGAGGAGGAAACATTTAGATGAACAGTAAAATATGCAAGTAACAAGTTACTCAAAGGAAAGGCCATATGGTTTAATGCAATACATTAGTTTGTTTTAAATCTTTTGTAGTTTATTTTCAATTTAAAGTGAATATGTACTCTAATTAGTTTTGAAATGGGGTAGGGAGCCATATGTCTTTTAGTTATACACAGAGTAATTTATATTCTATTGCTCCCTTATTTTCAGTGATAGGTCTAAATTCCAGTCAATCAATAAAATGTGTCCACACAGACCTATGCCAGTCCATCCTTAATATGCTGAGAATGTGGCTTGATTTTTTTGGTTATTACACTTTGCTTAATTGAAAAGAAAGAATTTCTACATCTTTGTCTATGAATAAGTCAACACTTATTGGACATATTTTACATTGATGTATATTTACTTTAAAGTACATATTTATGTGTGTATATATGGTAGTGTTGTTCTCAATGCCTTGATTATTTGTCTGTCTGTCTATCTATCTATCTATCTATCTATCTATCTATCTATCTATCTATCTATCTATCTATCTATCTATCCATCCATCTATCTATATCTATCTAGAATATCCCTGTGGTTCTCTGGTGTGATGCTGTTCCCTGAATGGTTGTCTGTGCTTCCTATATCCAGAGGGTGCAAAATGGCATGTTATTTATGACCATGAGATATCATGTGACTTAGCTGAGATTTCCCAGAATGTTAAAAACTCAAAACTTGATCAGACCAGGCTAGTGTTCACTACCTCCAACTCTCCCTATCACACTCAATTTCCAGATGAAAATGAAAGTGTTTTCTTCCCATCACAGATTGTTTATCAGATACTACACATTCAGTTAGGGTTTTCTGATTATATCCAAAGTCATGAAATCACAAAGCATACTTTCCTCTTTTTAAAGAACAAAATTAATTATCTTCCATTTATTAAGAAAAGTGATAGATTTTTACGGTCTTATTTTCTTGCTTTGTTTTAGATTAATGAGTAATTTTGTTGGAAGCAAGAGAATGAAAATGGTACCTTGTATTCTCTCGACCATATTTAGTTTCCAGAATACACTAAGCCACATTTGACCCTTTTTTTGTGTGTTTCTGAACCACTGTCAGCTTCTCCAGTCTGCCATGGAACACGTTTTGCAGCTCTACAACAGAGTATAAAAATAAAATAAATGTTTGGAAAGTGCTTTGAGATAGCTAAAGATAGAGAGGCACACAAAAGCACACAGACATTGGTAGGAATGACACATTAATTGTGCTGCTTTTAAGTGATAATACAGAACAATTAATGCACTTAATTGCTTTAGTGAAACAAAAGCTCTTTCTCATTTTGCATGATTTCTTTGTGTAATGAGAATGTTTCATAAATTTATAAATGAACCCAGGATCTCTGATTTAGGAAGTTTTGATAATATCTTTCTATATTACTTATTTTATATTTATTTTCAGACAGTAGTTTTCTTTCTTATTGTATAATTCCAGAGCTAAGTTCCTAATGAGATAAATTATTATATGTAATTAGGGGAGGGAAGGAAAGTGAAATTCTTTTAGAAAATCTAACAACTTTGAATAATTTATTGTATTTCAGATTTCACAAATTAATGAATCTTGTTTTCAAGATTGTAATTTTTACTTCTGGGTGGGACTATAATTTAAATATGTTTATTTTGAATATATTTTTAAAAAATAAAACAACACAGACTTCAGTGGCTTACATGTTACACTGGAGATTTCTGTGGGTCGCCTTGGAATTATAGGAGGGAAGAATGAGAGTTGAGCAGACAGGGCCCCCCCACACTGTAAGATTTGTGGGGGCTTCATATACTTCATTATAGATCTGGCACTTAGCATGCTTGGTACATTGGAATAAATAAATGAACATGTTGAACCCTAGCCCTTCAACCCTGCTTTAACTTGAGAATTTCTGTTTGTACATTTCTTTGACTCATACACATTGGTATTTTGACTCCTCTCCTTATCACCTACCTTCTCACCCCCATTCCTCTACAGGATTCGCTCTAGGTCACCTGCTCCTCTGTACCATTTGCCCCAGTGGGAGTTAGCATCCTAAGCATTGGTGGAGTTCCTTCTCCATTCCCTCATTGAACTGGCTTGGTGATAAGAAATATGGCCAACCCATTATGGAGGTGGAAAACCCCTCCAAAACTGTCAAGCATAGTGTAAATGCAAGGCGTTAGTAATAGCTTTATGTAGGAGTTTATTGATTTGTCAAAGTAACTGGTATCAGCTTGCTGAGATATCCTGGGACTATGGGTATCTATTATACATTCCTGAGCCTTCGTTGACCTTTCTTTCTACTCTTGGTTTGGAGATGGTTATATTTAAATTTAATTATGTTCAATAGGCTGACCTTTGATATCCTGAGAGGAAATTATTTATCCTCTGATAATGTCCTTCTGAGAGGAAATAATTTGTCCTTTGACAGTGTCCTTAGGTGACACACAATGGGCATGCAGATGATAATAACAGGTAAATATGTATTATATGTTCAAGGTGGGCAAGGGTGATTCCATATTATCTTATTTTGAAATGAATGCCTGGCAGTTGTTCTAGGATGTCAGCTATGATTATGAATCTAAGTGCTTTACATAAATTGACTCATTTAACCCTCATAATAACCTTATAAGTTAATGATCCTATTACCTATATTTTACAGAGGAGAGAAAAGTCAGCCCAGAGAGAGAAGTAACTTGCTGAAAACTGCCCAGATATTAGGCCTGGGATTTCAATTAGGCAGTCTTGCTGTGATCTCAAGTGTGAGATGCTCTTACTGTAGTCATCTTAGAAATGCTGGAATTCCCTTTTAATTTTCTTTTAATCCCTGTGGATCCCAGAATGTTTTTCTAATTTTATAAAGCATATAGAAAGAAAACTTAGATTAGTTATATCACTATTAAAATATCTTCTCTTAGAAAGTAGGTTTAACATTTGCTTTTTAATACAATGAAAATAGTTGCATATTTTCTAATTATGAAAATAATACATACTTAGAGAGAAAAGTGAAATTAAATAGCAAATACAAGTGAGAAGTCATAGTCACTTGAAGCTCCACTACCTAGAAGCATTTAAGTGAATAGAATATATTTTCTGACATTTCTCTACACATGTGTATATACAGACGCTCCTATATAATATATATAATGTTTTAATAAACGAGACTATAGAATACATGTTGTTTTGTAGCATTTTCCTGTGTTCATAGTGCTGGAGGTGTCTTTTCTGTGTCAGTGACTGTAAGTATATACCACATTTTTTGAATGATATTGTGGTACCTTCTTGTATGACTGCATTATAGTTTGTTTGAACATTCCAATATTGACAAAAATTGAAATTGCTTATAAATTTATGTTGTAAACAATATACCAGAAATCTTTGGTATGTGTCTATTTGGGGCCAAATTCCTGGAAGTGGGTTTGTTGACACTAAGGACACGCCTACTTTTTATTTGGTGTGTTATTCCCAAACCTGAAAGGGTGTAATAATTTGATGACACTCTACCAATGTATTTTGAGTATGCTCATTTTAAAAAATTTCTTGTCAGTGTTTATTTTAAAATATCTTGCCATCTGATGGTTGAACAAATTTTTGTTTTTATTTCTAATACTTCAATGATTAAGTATAGTTGATTATATTTATTATGTTTATTGACCATTGGTCTGTATTTCAAATTATCTATTAATGCTTATATTCATTATTTTTATTAATATGTAATTTTTCAAATGGATTTTTCTTCTTTTGTATGCATATAAGGATACAAACCTTTTGTTTATACTTCATGTTATAATTTTTTTCCCCAGAGAGTGATTAGTTCTTATACCTAATTTTAGTAGCTTGTCCATTTACCCACCTACCTAGCATCTATTTATTTTTTATTATACAAGAATTTTAAATTTCAATGTGGTCAAATATTAATTCAGTTCATAATTTAGCATTATTACTAAGATTTCTCAGATTAGGGAGATGAGACCAAAAGAATAAATAACTTACTCCAAATCTCACATCTGGTTGGGATTAGAATGTAGCTTAGTTAATGTCAAAGCTGTGCTTTTAGCTGTGGGTGGACACACTGGGATCTCACAGATGGATGGAAAAGCAGAGCACTGGGAAGGTTAAATGACCTGCCTACGGCTGGAAATTATTCCCCTCTTTTGATTGATTAGGAACTGAATCCTTGATAATTAATATGATGCTTTTTGAGTGATCAGATTCCAGTTCAGTTTTGAAAATTATTTCAGTGGAAAAGCAATTAGGTATTGAAAGAAAAGAACCATAGGAATGTTAAAGTATTAAGAATGATGCTTTGGATTTTAAGAATTAAGAGGATGATGTCCAGATAGTTAAATGACTTTATGAAAATGGGTCAGAACAGGAAGACTACATCGGAATGCCTGGTCCATTTTCAGGCAGGTATATTGAGCACATTCCTTTTTAGTTTGAATTATAGTGAATAGAACAAGTATTAGGCAGGATTTTACATGTATAATTAAAAGGATTTTATGTGCTGGTATGATACTAGATTTTGGTACAGATAAATTTCTCATTCAGAAAACATTTTCAGTCTTCGTGTCAAGAATTCTGTTAGAATTAAGAATATATAGACTTGAGATTACATCACGTTACTAGTTATTAGCACATGTGTGAATGAACTAATATTTTTGGAAAGAACTGTAGTTGAGACAATGTGAAATTTTTTTTCCTTCTTATGCCATATTAAAGATAAATTTGAGTAGGGTGCAGTGAATGCATGACTTCTGGTCTTGCAATGAGTTGAAAAAATTCAGTCTCATAAAAAAAAAATCAGGAAATTCAATGCAGAACAAATGAAGCTATACAATAATATAAAGTGATGTAACAGGAGTGAGACAGACCTCACACTGATAATGGCAAAACAAAGTGTTATCGTTTTCTAACATACCCTCTTTCATGGCAGTCAAACATTTTAAACTGTAATATAAGCTCCAATTTTTCTGTTATTTTGTGTTTGGTGTCAATTCTCAAACCCTAATTTCTTGCATTTCTAGACAGCAATTCATTTTGTTTCTCACTTGAATTGCTTTCTGGTTTTTTCAGAATTCTTAGTGATCAAGTTGATAGAGAATGGACTAGCTGTACAATCTGGGCTCTGCTATTCTACCTTAGTCTGGACCTCTTCCCTTCCAGTTGAATTGAATTAATGATTTGTCGGGACCGAAAGTTGTATAGGATGAGAAGACCATGTTGGGCTCAGCGTTTACCTGAGCCTGTGCCCTGCTGAGGCATACTGGCCTGCCTCTCTCCAGTGCAGTTTCTGCTCTAACCACACCTTGCCGTTCCAGAGCTTCTCTGTGTTCCCAAATCCCATCAGTAGGGTTTTCTGGTCTGGAGTTTCTCAGAACACAATCCAGAGCATGTATGAAAGGGAGGAAAGAATTTTTTCTCATCAGAAAAGCAGAGTATGCACCTCAGTGATACAAGTGACTTAACTGTTTTAGTATTCTAATAAGAAGGCTTCACTGAACTGAGCCTTTCCTCCAAAGTTAATTCTTAAATCAGGGTGGTTCTTTCTAATAAAACAAAATAAAGCAGTGACCTAAGAAGAAGCCAGTTTTTTTTTTTGACACATTATAAAGAATGACAATAAGGAATTTGGATGTTGAAAAATCTTCTTTTTAGTTGTGTCTTCCTTCCTCAACTGACCAGTTATTCCAGGTGTGGTTGTTAAGAGTACGATGTCAGCCATACCTGCAGGGATAGCCTGGGTTTGCCACTTACTATGAGGCTGGCTTTCTGCAAGTTACTTACTTCTAAACCACAGTTTTTCATCTCTCCAGTGGAAATTGTACTTTTCTCTCAATAAAATCACATGTAAGGTTAAATGAGATAATATACACAAAATGCTTTCATGTTACCTGACATCAAGTAGACATTCAATGAAAAAAGAACTGGATGCTATTATTAGGCACTGATTTCTGCCAAACGAACAGTTGGCACTTCCATAAACTGCTAACCTTTAACATACTTTTGGAATAACTTTTTTCCCCTTTTATTTATGCTTTCACTTCAACATAAATTGAGGGTCTGTTATATGTTCATTATTGGGATATAAAGAAGAGGAGTATGTGACTCATGAGATATTAGGAGCAGAGGAGGGGAACTTTTCCATCTTTGCTTTTACTCCCTTCAATTATTTAAATATCATGTGCGCATTTTCATGGCATTTGCTCTTTATTTTTAAAATATATATATATGTATTTTAAAGATTTTATTTATTTATGCATACAAGAACTGGGGTACAGGCCACAGTCCAGGTTGGTAAATGGATTCACCAGAGACAGAGTGGGGAGCAGAACAGGCAGACTGATTGAAATACACTGCTGAGGGGAGCAGCAGGCGAGGCAGGAGAGGTCTGCTATACCATGTGGGTCCCCTCCCTGGCTGGCAGCAGGGATTGAACTCTTGCTGCAGTGACTGCAGTTTGCTTCATAGTGTGTCATTTAACCCACTGCGCCACCAGGGAGGCCCCTTTCATGGCATTTGTAACCCTTAAAATGTCTCCTGGGAAAGAGTAAAGGTATACCATAAAAATTCCAGTTCTTGTTCTGTTTTGTTTTAATCACATTTCTGCTACAAATGATGATTGTTTGGGAGCTTACAAACCTTAAGTAACTTATTTATTTATGCCTACTGGGGTACATAACAAAACTCATAGTTCCTCCCTTTAAAACTTACTAATTGCTTAGAAAAATATGAAACTTAAATAGTAATCTTGTGGTATTAATTCAAAGTAGGGGAGGAAAAGCACATTTAGTTCTACCCAAATAATGATTAGAAGCCTCTCAAGAGTTTTAGTCACAAAGTCACAGAGCAAATTAGATAAAGAGAATGTTATGTTTCATATACTCTTTTGTTGGAATTAGGAGAACTCTTGTTGAGACCTGTGGTGCATATACTTGATTCCATAAAGACCCTGTTCTCAAAGATGTAAAATCCAAAATCTAGTGTGAATTTGTCTGATAATTTAAGGTTGAGAATTTTATTTCCTGTTGACTCTCATTACTCAAATGACAAGATGTGCACATTTAAAATGTGAAAGTATTAGTATTATCAAAGGTTTCCACTTTTTGTCGCATTTCATATGGAAAAATTGTCTAGAACATATTATGAAAGGAACCTGTGTATGCTACATATAAACAATACTGTGGTTACAAGTAGTGTATAATAGTGGTTGAATACTTAGATATAATTTAAAATTGTTTCTGAGTCTTTAAAAAGTCAGAACAAAGAAAATATCAGAGAAACTACTTTCATTATAATCCTTAATAAGTTTTTCAGTGTAATAATACCTTCATACTTATGCTGAAAAAATGGCACAGATAAAGAAAGATAGGGTAAAAATATGGCATTATTAGAGTACCAAACTAAAAATGTCGTTAGGTTTCCAGTCAGTTTCTAGACTAGTACCTACTGACTGGTATAAAAATATAAATTTTAATGAAGAATCAAGGCAACTGGGAATGTGCCTGCTCTTATGACTGATAGGTTCTTCTGTTTGATTTTCCAAAGGATGGTGGTGCTGGAAAATGCGCTATTATTTTGCACAGCTGTTCTTTTCCTGCATAGTTTCTTTTCTAAAAATTAGAACTGCTGATAATAGGTAAAGGTATGACTTGTTCCTTCTTCCTCTGTCTTTTCCTCTCTCTCTGTTTACTTTCTGGACACAAAACACTGTACTGGTGGGGAAAATAAGGCCTGGGTAGAACTAATGCGACTCCAGCACGAAGTGATAGAGTAATGTGGTGCTTGGTTCTGTGCAGTGGGAACTCGGTGTCTGTACTCCCTGCCTTGTGTCTACTGGGATCACTTATTGAACTTCTAAATTTTTTGTTCCTTCTCTTAAATGAAGGGCAGCACCTATCTGTGGGTCCGTCTCAGGGTTAGGGACATGTGGCACTCTTCAGATATTTCTTGAGCATCTATTATGTCTCAGGTACTGTCTGGGCTCTTTGAATACAACAGTGAGCTAAACAGATTCTTGCTTTCCTGGAGCTGACATTCTAATAGGGGTGGCCAGGTGGGGTGCAGGAGACAGACAGTATGCAATAGGATAGTCACTAAGGCCATTGAGAGGATATTAGCAGATCGTAATTAGCAGATGGAAAAAATAAATAGAGAGGGTTTGAGGTGTTTGGGAGTTTTGGGGTCAGGAAGGAGTTAGGTAAGTTTATTGAGAAGGTGATATATAAAGGAAGACCAGCGGGCGGGCGAATTGCCCTGTGCATAGCAAGGGGAAGTGTTTTTTTAGACAGGGGCCAGTTATGCATGCATGTGCCTTTGGTGGCACCATGCCCAGCAGGTTAATGTCCCAGGACTAGTAAGGAAGAAGACAGTGTGGTCACAGAAGGGTAAGGGAGGGGCAAGGGGAAATGATATAAATATATGATCCTCCACTCTATGTGTAACCCACGATGAGCACTACTGAATTGTGATCACCATAGGGAAAGCTAAATGGCCTTAGGTGGGCATCAAACTGTGTGGAATCAGTGATATTTGCGATGCATCTTAAAGGATAGATAGGATGTAGACAGTGTTAGCTAATTACTGAACTTTTGTTATTTTAATCCTTGTGTTTAAAAGAGTTTGGAACTTTAAACTGTCACCATAGCAACATGATCTAACCCTGCCTGTTGTTTTCAGTGCCAAAGGTTGGGCATTGTAAAATTTCTTTCTGATGAGTATCTTGCATGTTCCTTATTTATTTTCAAGGAAATAGGTACATGTAATATGCTTTATGTACATGTGTCAGTAGAGAAAAAGAAATTAAATTTCCTTCTCTTCCAAAAATTTCTAGGAAATGAATAGTTCTAGTTAATTATAAAGTCACTCTGTAATCCCCTCTTTATGAAGTTTTATATAAAATCATGATTTTATTATCTGTTTTTGTTTCTTGTTAAAGGCCAGGTTTTTTTTTTTTTAAAGATTTATTTTTTTATGTATATAAGAATTAGGTACAGGCCAGAGATACAGGGAGTGAGAGGATTCACCAGAGACAGAGTGAGGAACAGAACAGGCAGATTGATGTACACTGCTGAGGGGAGCAGTGGGTGAGGCAGGAGAGGTCTGCTGCGCCATGTGGATCAGCTCCCTGGCTGGGGATTGAACTAGTACTGCAGTGGCTGCTGATAGCTTCCTAGTGCTGGGCCTTAACCCCTTGTGCCACCAGGGAGGCTCCTGTTAAAAGCTAGTTTTAAATGAAGGATTCAGTGATTGAAATTCTATGGTGTTACAGAAACCCTATAGAATTCTCTGTCTTTATCTTTCATTCCTCCCTTTTTCCCTCCCTCCTTATTTCTTTCAATTTAAAGGATCAGGCTCTCCAGAAAACATAAACATCAGTGAGACTACCCCAGACCACGTTAGGCTAACATAAATGATAATTCCATGAGTAACTCAATTGAAATGGTGATTAACAATTTCTATTTTTGTAGAAGGAATATGGCTAACATCTGAGAGCTCTGTATATGTCATTAGGGAATTTAATTTTATAATAACCTTTGATATATTTTTCTATTTTAAGAAAGCATATTGCAGTGGTGTTTATCTTAAAAGTCAGTCTTTTTCACCGTGCTTATGTCCATTACCAGAATTTATATAAAAGTGTTTTTTTATGTTCATACTCTCTGAACTGAGGATAAAGTGAGAATTAATTCCTGATTTTTGTACACAGGATGAGGTATATTAGTTGAGAGGTTTGAGGATAAAATTGTTGTTCTTCTCTCCAAGACTTTAAGAGTCAATTAAGGGAAGAAAGCCAAGAGCTTTTCCCCACTTTTTTCTTAAATCTCGGGGATGTATTATGGCTCTACAGTTACTTGAGAGATGAATATAATTCTTTGACAAAGTATGTTATTTTAGGTGATGATTATGAATCATTAAGAAACCAAAGCTTCTTCCAGTATGCATTAAAAACCATTTTACCTTGGATTTTATAGTGTTCTTACTCTTTAGCTTCTCCTGAGCACTATAATTATTCTAGATGGTTATATAAATTGAATTTAGAGAGTTCCTATTAATTAGACAAACCATTGCTTGTATTACTGAAATTGGAAGTCAGCTGCCTGCCTCTATTCTCTAAATACTGAAGTTCAAATTTATTTTAATATGTGGTTTGTTTTTGATTTATGTCACTATTGATTATTCATAGCTCATTTTATATCCTAGGCCAAGAAGATGCATTAGATTTATCCTGTGGTTTCATTTGTCTTTACAAATCACTATCCTTCCCTCCACCATACACTTTTACTCCTTTTGAAGAAAATTTTAAGTACTGAATTTGATGTCCTTTTCAGATAGGTGTTATTAAAAATTATAGATATGTTTTTTAGGTAGTTCTATACAATTTAAGGGAAGAAAACCTTATAAATTTTTTGCTCTTTGTAGCAATTTATATTCCCAGCAGGGATTTAGTCTTAAGAAAACAGATATACTATTCTGTGAATTTTGAAGGGTAAATTACTTCAATGTGAAATGCATAGCTGAAATTTTCTATTCCTTCTCATTTTCACACCCAAAATGACTTGTAAAGGCAACTAATATTATTTTTAACTATGTTATATTTGTATATGGTAGATTACATTTTGAGCCAATTAGTAAAATAAAATGGAGATAGTTGACAGACTGAAAGACAGTATAGCAATATAATAGAATGTAGGACAAGTTTCTGATTTAATTCAGCAAACATTCTAAAGACCAAAAGACAAAGAAGAATAAGATTTGATTGTTGTCATTGATCATTTTTCAACTTATTTTTACATGATTTAAACAATCATTAATCTAAGTTTTCTGACTGTTTATATTATTCATTTTCATTTTTTTACAACTCTCCTTTAATTCTCACAAAACCTTTCTAAGAGGTAGACAGACTTAGGTGGAAATAATATTTAACTCTATGTATTTTTCAGTATGTTTCCCCCTATTAGCTTTATTGAGATATGATTAACATCTATTAATATTATTCTTATACATTATTAATATTATGTATGTCTAAGGTATATAATGTGATGATTTGATATATGGATATAATGCAAAATTAACAGGAGTATGCAAAGCACATCACATGTCTTTATTTTTAAAAATTAACTAATTAACTATTTTTAAAAATTACCTATTAACCTGAAGTGATGATTTTCCTCAATAGAATTTTCACATATCATCAGCCTATTTCTCTCTCTTCTTTTTTACTTTATTAATCAAGTTGTCTAGTTCTGACTCAATGTTATGTTTTATTAATTTATGCATTTTATAAAATAGTTTGATATCTGGAAGTGTACAATTCTAGGCTTTCGGTATTCAGAGCATGAAAAATTCTATTTGAATTTCACAAATTTCTTGTTAAATTCTAGGGAAACATTCTATTGCACTCTTGATTAAGATTGTGTTGAATGTATAGATTAGCTCAGGGCCATTAGCATATTTTGGCATCCCCTCCATGCACATGGTATACCTTAGTTTATTGGGATATTTTTGAATGAACTTCATTCAACAAATATCTTTTGACCACATACTATTTTTAGGGCACTGCTCTAAGTGCTAGGATACAACATTAATTAAAATGTCCCTAGTCTTGAGTAGTTTATATTCTAGTGGGGGTAGAGAGGAAAAAGAATAAGATTGAAATATAGCATGTGTTCCATTGTGATAAATGCCCAGAAGGAAAATAAAGGAAGATATGGGGAGAACATTATGAGAGCGTGTGTACCCATACATGTGCACCCTTTTGGATTAGGGAATTCTTCATTGATAAAATAATATTTGAACAGTTTTGCATCCAGAAAAGAAGGGGCCATGTGTGTATTTTCAGAAAGAGCTGCTTTCCAGAAAGAACAACAGATGCCAGTGTATGAGGTGGGAGGCTTTCTGATGTGTTTGAAAATCATCACAGACTGGGGTGTGTGTGTGTATGTGTGTTTGTTGAAAGAGAGAGAGAAGGCTGGGAACATTATGTAGTTGTCTCCATAGAGATATTGAATATTTGTTACTTTCATTCCCAGATATTTTAGAATCTT
Source organism: Galemys pyrenaicus (assembly GCA_019455555.1). Classification (NCBI taxonomy): domain Eukaryota; kingdom Metazoa; phylum Chordata; class Mammalia; order Eulipotyphla; family Talpidae; genus Galemys; species Galemys pyrenaicus. Next base: position 5,507,691 of record JAGFMF010011823.1, read on the forward strand.
TGCTCTGAATATCTTTTTAATGTTCATTCTAAAATTACCTTTCTAATTGGGTATTGCTGGTGTATTGGAGAATTACTGAATTTTCTATGCTGATTTTATACACTGTCACATTACTGAATTTAGTCCTAGTATTTTAGCAACTGATTCTATTTGTTTTTCTATTTAGTGACAATACTTCTCATGACTAGTCACCTTCTCCACCCTACCTAAATGTTCAGCTTCTTTTACCTTCTCTCAATACATTTCTAGGGTGTTCAGTAAAATATGCAGTAGGTATAAAAGTGAACATCTTTTCCTTTTTCTCTAATGAAATGCTTCTAATTTCACAATAAAGTGTGAAGGTTGCAATTTCTTCTTCTCTTAGTTATGTTTTGTTAAGCGACTTTTTAAAAGTAAAAACTTTCCACAACTGTAAGAAGTTCATACAACTGTGTGTGTACACGTGTGTGTGCATGTGCATGTCTGTGTAACATTGTTAGGAAGTCAAATGTTGGGAAGTTAAACATGTTTGGCATTCTAAATACTTAATACACAAGCTTTATGTCTTTTTATAACAGTTTTATTTTATAAAGTACAATGACAGACATACATACTAAATATATTTAAAATTATATATATTGACATTCATTTTAAATATATGTGTTTGACTTAGATATAATCCTTTTTATTAAAATATATTTAATATATAACATAATGTAAATTTAAGGTATACTACATGTTCATTTGATACATTTATATATTGTAATATGATCACCATTATATCGAGAGTTAGCACTTCTATTACATCACATATATGCCTGTTTTGTAGTGGGAATAATTAAAATCTAGTTTCTTAGTAAGTTTGGTGATTGTTGTAATATAAAATGATTAACTACATTGCTTTGTTGTGCATTAGATCTCCAGGGTTTATTTAATCTACCAATTGTAAGTGTGTACCCTTTTATTAGGGCTCAAAATTTATTGTATGTCATTCCATCTCATCCAAGAAAAGAACTATAGCATTCTTTTATTTTTTTCCTCTCCTTCCCTGGCCCCTGTGAGTCAAGAATTTGAGACTTATGTTGTTGTTATTGTGCTTTTGTTGTTGTTCTTGTTTTTTTGTTTAAGTTTATTTTTGTTTTTGTATAGAAGAACTGGGGTGTATGCCAGAGGTGTGGGGAGTGAGAGGATTCACCAGAGACAGAATGGGGAGCAAAACAAGTAGATTTATTGAAATATACTGCTGCGGGGAATCAGGTGAGACAGGAGAGGTCTGCTGTGTCATATTGGGTTAGCTCCCTGGCTAGGATTAGAACTCAGGCCATAGTGATGATAGCGCTGACACTCAAACCTTAGGCCACCAGAAAGGCCCCTTTTGTCCTCCTTAGCAATCCGTCTTTACTCCTCTGGATGTTTGGAACTTTTTTTCCTGTCTTTGTTTAAATGCTATCTTACTGTCAATCATCTTTCAGAGGTTCCTTCTAGTTTCCCTGAATCTGAAGTTTGTTTAGGAGTCCTTGTCTAAATTTCATCAAGATATTGTGTAATTTTTAGGAATTTGGGGTAAAAAGGAGAGACCATATTCACAGGCTGCCTGCCCAAGAACTCAGGGGACACTTTACATATGAACAGGAGGCAGGTATTTGCAAGTCAGAATTACCAGTTACATCTCCATTAATCTTTGCTCCCCTGACTATTACTTTAATAGTCAAACTCATTGAGTTTCAGTTTCCTAGTCTGTGAAATGGACATTGTAGTGATCTTGTCATGATGAGCTAAGTTGAAGAATAGGAAGCCCTGAATTACTACATATTTGATGCTTAATAAATACTGTTTTCTATTCTCTTTGTAGGTGAAATAGAATGAAATATGCTACTTTTATTTAAACTAAGATGTGAACATATAGAACATTATCCCCCATGATTTGTTTAGTTTGTGGAGATAGTTATGTCTGAAAGCTGTTTAACTGAGTTCTTGGTCATAGATTCATAATGTAGTGTCAAAGATGCCCTTAAGGTTTTTGGGGTGCATTCCCAATAGTTTGAAGGTAATACTGTGGTGGTGAGTGACCTTCATATGGCATAATGCCCCCAAGGGAATCTACAGGCAGGAGACTGTTGACTACTATTCCTTGAGTGCCAAGTTGTTTATGTCTTTATGTATGTACATTATACAGCTTGCTAGGGAGCCAGCTCACTCAGATGCTGGGCTGTTGTAAGTTTATCACTGGTCACTTTAACCAGGCAACTCGAGTTTGAGAACCATTTCCTGCTTCACAGACAGTGTATGAATGAGCAGGAAATGATAAAAAGATGTGACTTAATATTGACATCCCGCTTGCTTTTAATTTCTAATACTTGATGCTCAAACTCCTAGTCTTGGTTCAATTCTCAGTTATCTAACCGTCAGGTATTCCTGAATCACTCTCCCTGGTTTACTGTCCTGGAAACTGGTATCCTAGGATTTCAGGTTCCTCTTTAGATACTAGTCTTAGCAGTTGCCCTTTCCTCAAGTCTTGCATGAGATTGTCAGTGAGACCATCATGTGGGTGAAAATAAAAATTCAAAATCAGCCAAGAGTCAAATGCCATAGCTCTGCAAAGACAAATCATGGCAAACTTATTTTATTTTCTTCACTGATGGAGTGACAGGCCTCATATACAAGGAGAGTAATGGACAACATCTATGTTTCTTTCCTGTAATCACTCCTGAAACATTCTCGTTATGACTGAGTCATATTTTATGTTTCCGCATAGATGAGAAGCACAGGATCTTTGCCACTAAACTTGATTAATCTGCATTCTGAGACTGCATCCAAGTCAACACATTACATAAGTTGTGCTAATATAAATCAGGATAGCAGAATTAAATAAAGAATTAAAGAGTGAAGTCTATCTAGAGATAGAAAGAACTTGAGGAACTTGCTATATGTGGGAAATGGAAGTCATAATTACAGAAAGGGGTTGAGGTTAAGGAAAATATTGGGGATGTAAGCTGTGGATTAGTAAAAAATAAAAAAAAAATTAAGTTGGTCTTATAAGTTGTTCAGTGCAGGACACAATTTTTATTTTGTTTGAGACTCCTTGGGTAAGATATTTGGTAATGCTTTGAAGTAGATTGAGTCCCTCTTAAATCCAGTAAACTGTCTTTGCCAATAGGTACCTTAAATGAAAAAGAATATGGATGTTGTCATTATACAGACAAGAAAAAAGACTTACCATTAAAGAAAAAAAACAAATTTCTAATTTGTATCCTAATTATGGTGGGTAAGCAAAACAATATAGATATGAAAGGTGATCCATTCATTTTATGAGCTTAATGATTTCAATTGGGAAACAAAGAGGCAAAGCCCAGCTGTGTTCTGTTTATCGTTGAACAGAGAGATGAATGGGTTTTATATTTTCAGTATCCGGCCATTTTTTTTAAAGGGAATATAGATTATTCACATTCTTAATGGGAACTATGAGCAATGTTGACCCGAGTAAAATATAGATTAGTATAAGGAGAAGAATTTTTTTTTCCTTCAATACAATGAGATTCGTTGTTTCCTCTGCATCTCAGCTCAATCACTATTTCACTGGGGAAGATTTGTCAGTTTAATCTTTGATAAACTCAGGACCAGTATGTCTATCTGTCTGTATTTGATACCTATTCACGTATAAAGGTCATATTAATAACTTTTACACTAGGAATATGCAATATTTGGCTCACTATTCTCTAACCAAAACCTGGTATCTGACACCTATTGGACTCTAAACAAATGAATGAGACAATAAAAAATGGGCTTAGTCAGAACATTAAGAAACTGAAAACTGGAAAAAAGCCAACTATGAGGTTGAAAGAAAACTGTAGTTATTACTTGTATAAGTTTTCACTTAAAAGTTTTATTGCAGGTGTGTTACCTTTTGAGGAAGGAAGGCAACTTTCCAAACATGGAAGAGCTAGCGGTGGCTGGGTGGGTGGCTGATGGATGTGAGGTGGGCCTGGATCCAGCCTTAGTCTTGACCTAATTTCAGTAACTTACTGTATTTCCCTTTTATCTATGCCGTTGAAAGCCTATTTAAGAGCACTCTGCAAGTCCTTCTGATGGATGTTGCAAGTGAGAGTGATCAAAGCCGGGGGGAGGACTAGACATGGTTGGCCCTGGAAAGCTGGCTTCAGCGGCACCTCTCCACTCCTCTCCTCTGATGGTTGGTTCATTGAATAGGAAGTTGGGATTCATTTACTGGAGAGCAAGAAAGGTAAAAGGCATTTTCACAGCCATTGAACACATTTATTAGAATAATTTTCTAACCTTTGATGACTTCATGGTTTCATGGCTTCCTCTTTGTTGGCTGTCCAGAAATCTTATCTTCTGTTTGTCATCCTTATTTTTCTCCCAAAATAAAGGAGAAGGGAGAAAAGAGATCTTAAGAAGGATGGGAAAAAATAAGGTAGGAAGGACACTTTCATAGTAATTGTTAAATCAAGTCTAGGATGATGGTGGCTTACAAGGCAAATGTGTGATTCTCACCTGATAGTTATGGCTTCATTCTCTTATGAGTTTTGCATACTCTTTAATAATTTTCAGCATTTGGTTTACAATGCAAAGTTCCCAGTGTTTTCTCTTTCACTTGAAGCTAAAACAAAACAGAAGGGAACCTGTTTTTGAGAGTTGGCATTAGGATACAGAGGGGGCGTAGTGGCTGCTTATTTGGAGTTCATCAGTAGGGAGGTAGATTTTCTTTTTTTAGCCTCCTAAGGGTACAATTCTATCTGAATCCAGGTTACTGGCTTGATGACTTTTCACTGACTCCTCCAGATCTTTGAGTCTATAAATAATACTAAACAAGTTGATTCTAAGAGTTGCATCAGTAGTGGGGTAAATTTGAAATCTGCAAATGAGTAGATTTTACACTGCAATGAAACTTTAGTTTCATTTTCTTTGAAACTTTCTTTTATCTGAATAAACAGAATTTAAACGTGAGCTTATAACTACTATTGATGGTAGGGTGTGAAATTCACACAATCAAATTTTGGATGCAAGAAATTGATTGTGTGGGGGTGGCTTTTTGTGAGTAGGGGGTGGTGGTGAATTGAAAGGTACATCCCAAGTTGTAATTCAGCACTTTTTGTTTAATTATGCATTACCACTGACTACTGGTTATCTTTAGCAACCTTTTCAGCCTCAGCATATCTGAAAAATAAGAGAAATGATAAACATGTTTAAAAGAAAATGTTTTTGTACCTTTGATGAGGGCTAAATTTCTAGGGAGGGAGGAAGGGACTGAGAGAGAGAGATGCATGACTCAAGGCATCTTCTGGTCAGGGAAGGTATGGTTTATGAAGAAAACTGAGGAGTTGAGGACTCACAGGGAATGTTGTGGGGGCATGTGCATGGGCGAGATTTTGCTGAAGATGAGAGGATGTTAATGGTTGTGGGAAAAATCAAATACAGTGAATCGTCCTGTCTAATTGAGTAGGCTGCTTCTAACTAGCTTTCATCTCTAGTTTCATCTGCTTTTGCTTCTGTAATAACAGCACAAAAATAAAATGACTGAATTCAATGTGCTGACCCTTCACTGTGCAAATGACAGATTCATGTGGATGAAGGAAAAACGTATATAGCGTATATTCTTGATGTATAAAGTGTTTACTTAGACAACACTTAAGTTTATTCTAATGTGGAAACAATTACTTTTTGACTTGCATTCTTAATGAACATGATGTGTGTTTCTGAGGGGGTTGCATTTATAACGAACTCATAAAGGAACACTTGGACTATTTTCATTAAGAATGCTTTCTTTTTGACATACTGAAAACCATACTCTTTTAATTCCACATACATTTTATAATTCCCTAAGAAACTGATATGACTATTTTTTATTTAAGGAGGTAGCTTATGATCTCCTCATAGCTAGTATCTTCTGGAAAAATAAGCAAATATGATTTATAATATTATGAACTTGCATAATATGACACAGACCAACTTTTTAGTATTCAGCTATTTATAGTATGATAGTAATCATAACTCTGTAACTTTGCTAGCCCCAACAATGGAACCAGTCATCCATTCATCTACTCATTCATTATTTTTCTAGCTACCTCCCCAGACTCTCTGAATGATGCATTATAGCTTCATCTTTGTCATTGTAGAACAGGCTTCCTATTTACTTATCTATCACTGAACTCCTGTCACATTCCTTAATATTTACAGCTTATTTTTCCTGAGCTTTGCAGTGACTCAGCATGCTGCTTGAGTTGTGTGCTAGGATGGAAGAGAGCTTTGTGTGTTTGACCAAACTGTTTCAAGAAACTGAGGTTCAGAGACAAGTAGTAGGATTGATGATTAGTAGCCTCCTGTATTCACTTCAGTCGTCTGCCTTATCTTTCATCCAACCTTAGAAGAGTGGGTCCTCCTCATTTCTAAAGAAAGAGATGGTGGGATTGGGACTTTTTCCTTCCCTCTCTGGGAGGACATTGATTTCCATAATAAGCACTTGACATGTTCTCATCCTGAGATTTTTTTTTAGCCAAATGGGAAAAAATTAGTGAAAGATTACTTCTGCCCACAAACATTTCCTTTGCTCTAATGATGGGTCGAATACCATTTTAGTTTTCATAATTAATGGAAAATCATGTAGTTTTTATAAATGTTATTTATAACAATCTCATGAAAAAGATATTACATTTTTTCAGATGAGAAAATTGAAATGAAAAATTATCTGGTTTGTCTAAAGTCCTATCGTTGTCTAGTGACAGTACCATGATTCATTTATTTATTTTTTAATATAAAATTTTTTTAATTTACATATATTTGACATCAATTGTAATCCCCATGCATTCCCCATCACTGTAACACCAGTGCACCATCACCTCAGTCCCCTGTGCTCCCATCTGTCCTCCACCCTTTCCCTCTTCCCTCCCCACCAAGTGTCCCCAGTTTGTCCTTTTCATTTTTGGTTTTTGTTTCTTTCTTGTTGTTGTTATTATTATTATTATTGTTCTTATTCCTTTCCTTGATTCTTATTTGGTTCCCTTATATTCCTCCTAGGGGAGGAACCATCTGAGTACCAGGATTTAAGTCAGATTTCTCTGACTACAAAATTGAGCTCTTAAAAGATAAGCTATACCACCTCTATCAGGGTTAGAGAGGTGATCAAGTCATGGTATGAAAGTGGAGAAAGAGAAATGCAAGCGAAAGAAAGCATTGTAAACCCTCACACCCATTGGGTATTGAGGCTCAATTTCACAAGATGAATAAGATCTGCGGTCAGTATCTCACACACATATGACAATGTTGTATCTCTTAAGAAGATAAGTCTCAGGCTAAGTGTTCTTATCAGAAAATATAAAAAAGTGTATAGATTATAGGAAACACCTGTTTTCATATTTTAAAAAGTACTATGCACTTTGATGAGGAGAGCAATTTTAAGAACTTTCTATTTGTTAAAATTATATCTGTTGTGAGATATACCATACATCTAACAAGAGTGTCTACAAAATATTTGTATAGTATCAAAGCAGTGAAATGTACTTAGGAGCCAGCGTAAAGAAATCTCCAGCAGCCCTATGAATGCTATAGATGTTATGAGACCCTTTACAGCCATCACTCTCCCTCTGCCCGAGAGGTTTTGATTACACCTAAAATGAATACTCCCAAACAACATATTGTTTGCTTTTGCCTGTTTTTGTACTTTCTGTAAATGGATTCATAGACTTTGTGCATTCTTCTGTGATTTGCTTATTCATGCTTGATGTTATGTGTAAATGGAGTTCATTTTCTCCCCACTGCTGAACAATGGTCCATTGTCTGCTGAGCTGCTTTTTTATCATTTAAATGTAAATATTATGATTATTCTTATTTTCTGTACAAATGATTTTCTGTACAAAAGTGTATATATACCAAGTGTATATATATTTAAAATGAAATTGCCTTGCTGTCGCCATACACTTGGTCACCTTTACAAGATGATGTGAAATTTTATTTCACGATGTTTTTCCAGCAATAAATGTGAGCTCCTGACTCATATTACTGCCAGGAGGATAGGGCTGTGTGAATTGTGTTTTCAGGAAACATTTCCCTGATCATTAGTATGAATTTTAAAAACATGAGAATCATTTTATATGTATTTCCCTATTCTTAGTGGATCTTTTCAAATTTTCTGATCATTTTTTTGTCTGATCATTCTGTTTGTCTTTTTAATTTATTCATAAGAGGTTTTTTTTTTTTTTGGTTTGAATATTTATCCTTTGTTGGTTATATGTGTGGCAAATATCTTCGCCCAGTGTGGCTCTCTCTTATCTTTTCATTATCTCATGGCATCTTTTTTGGTAGTCACATCTGTTCACTGATTTTGCTTTTGTCATCTTGTTTGAGATCATAAAGATATCCTGCATTTTCTTCTGAACTTTAAATTATCCTCCGATTTCGTTTAAATCCAAGTAGATCTGGAATTTATTCTTTTTATTAGGCTCTAAGAAAGGGATTTATCTTTATTTTCCCACATCTATCAAGAGATTGTCAGTTATTCTAGCACCATCAGTTGAATTGTTCATTTCCCCCCACCAGTCTGCAGTGGTGCCTGTTTCATATGTCAGGCTAATGTAGATGCCTGAAATTGAAGAAGTTACTTGCTTTTCCACATATTTATGCCATGCTATTTATTTATTAAATAAATATGTAGTGCTTACTATGTTCCAGGTACTGTTCTAAGAACTTCATAAAGGTTAACTCAATCTTTACAAAGTAGGTTTTTTAGTTTATTCTTATTTTATAGATGTGGCAACTGAAGCCAAAGGGTTAAATTAACTTACCCAAAGTCACTCATCCAGAAAGTGACAGATCCAGAGTTGGAGCACAGGTAGTCTGAATCTGTTATACTCTGCTACCTTTCTTGTGCTTACCTGTTGCCTGATAGTGCTAGAGGTTTAAAAATAAGCAGGTAAATTTATACACGTGCACATACACATACAAATGCAAGAACATCTTTGAACTGTTGATATTTAAATTGTACATTTAAATTATACACCAATTAATATAGAATTGTATCTCCTTACATTGTACATGGTATTTTGATGTATTTATAATTTTCTCTGGGAAGTTCTTATATATTGTTTATTTCTGAAATATATATAATATGTGATATATAAGATAAACATAATTATTTAAAATATATAACTATATTATAAAGATATAAGATATATAAATGTAATTTTACTAAATTGTATTTTGTAGAAATTTGTTTATTTCACATAAATTTTCAAATTTATTAGTATGTATTTTTCCTCTCAGGCATAAAGTTGCTGTCCTTTCATTTATGTTTATTTTTTATTTCTGCTTCATTGGTTAGTATTGCTCAGCATTTTTATACTTTTTTTACTCAAAGAACCAAATTTTGCTTTTGTTGACCCTCACTACCAATCTTTGTTTTCTTCTTCATTAACTTTTACATTTAGCTTAGCTATTTCCTTCATTAAAATTTTTTAGCCAGCATTTTTATTTGATTTTTGCTTGGTGAATATAAATTTACTCTTTCATATATAACATTTCTAACTGATGCAAATTGGGTAATAAAATTATATTTTCTCAGTTTCCATTGCTTCTCTTCTAAACTCTCGGTACAATCCTTATTTCAGAAAATAATGTTTTAAACATATTTTAAATTGAGGTAATATTGATTACAACACCATATATGATTTATGAAAGTAGGTTCACACAATTAAATTTCTTTTCACTTACATTTAAAATGTCTTTACTTGGATGAACTCACTTATTTTCAGTCTTTCATCTCTTCATTTTATTATGTAATACTTAATTTATCATGGTTTTATCACATAATCTTGATAGGTAGTAATAGCTGCTTACCACTTCTAAGCATTACTTTATATAATAATTGTAAAGAGAAAATACAGGGCCACCTTTCCTGTCTTGCCTGCTGTTCCCCTCAGCAATATATTTCAGTCAATCTGTCCTGTTCCCCATTCTGTCTCTGGTAAATCCTCTCAACCTCCCCTCTCCCACACATCTGGCCTGCACCCCAGTTCTTGTAAATAAATATTTAATATAAAGAGAAAGTACAGTTATGGCATAGTGATGTCTCATATTTCTAATTTTTATTTTATACTTATTTAAAAATTCTTTAAACTTTTAAAAACATATCATCATGCCATATATACATATGAAAGAAATAGATGAAACTAAATTGGTTAAGGCATTAAATATCTTATTCAGAATCTAAATTTTCTGAATTCTTTACGTTTCAGATTTAAGACTTTGGTATTTGTCTGCTTGTATCACCTTCTGTACCACTGAGAACATTTCTTGGCGTGCTTTGCTATTTTCCTTGCAAAATGCTGACAGCTGTCCTGTGAGTTTGATATTGGTGCTTTTTTGATCTTATCAATATGTCACTGGGTTATTTTGGTCAACAAACGGGATTTGTATTTCTTCCTCAAGTGGTTCTTACTGTTTGATACACTGAAATGTCAAGCTTACAGAGTTTTGCATGTGTGTTTTTTTGTTTTGTTTTTGTCAAGCCACCAGGAATAGCAATCCATTTGTTAGGTGCAATGGCAATTATGTCATCTGGCCAACATTAATTGAAAATCCTCATTGATTATAGAATACATTCTGTTTCAGAGCTATTAAAATATGAAAAATTTCATGCCTTAGATTAGATACAAAATTATACTTAATTCTTTTTAAAAAGATTTTATTTTATTTATACAAGAACTGGGGTATAAGCCAGCACTGTGGGGCAGGGTGGCGGGGGGTTGGTGAGAGGATTCACCAGAGACAGTGGGGAGCAGAACAGGCAGCTTATGGAAATACACTGCTGAGGGGAGCAACGGGCAAGGCAGGAGGGGTCTGCTGCGCCATGTAGGTCTCCTCTCTGGCTGGAAATTGAACTTGCGCTGCAGTGGCTGCAGAAGCTGCACAGTGCAGCGCTCAATCCCTTGGGCCAACAGGGAGGCTCATTAGTTCTATTTTCTAATATATTTTTTAATCTCTTATTTCCTCTTTGATCTATAGGTTATTTAAAAGCCTGTTTTAACAAGTTTAAATGCCTGTTTTATTTTCCTGTAACTAAAAACACAAGAAAAATACTTGTGTTTTTAGTTACAAAATAGTCTTCATTGTACAAGTGTTTCTGAAATTTGTCAAGTTTTGTTTTGTGGCCTGATGTGGTCAATATGTGTCATCATTTCTTAGTGCTTTAGAAGAATTAAATTTTTCAGTTTTTGTTGCTCCAGAATTGTTTTGCTCACTATGTATTTTTTTGTCTGCTTGATAAGTTCATTTTTAGAGTTATATTGAAATCTCCAATTGTCTTTGTAAATTTTTCAACATCTCCTGTGTATTTCCAAATCTGTTTGATATATTTTGATATATAATTATCCCATGTGTCATTATTATGCATCTAATATCTACTATGTATCTATCATATCTGTAGCAATAATTAATAATATAGCTATAACTTCATATTGTTAGGTCTCTAGCAGTTTTGCATTTGTCTCTAACCATGATTTTTATATGGAGGTTATGTTGTTTGGCATTAATGCCAGATTTTGCTTAGTATTTTTCTGGTAGATAATTGTTAGCATTTAAACCTTACGATGTCCGTAAACTCTTTGAATCTCTTGTAAACAGTCCATTGTTTTAAACAATTTTAACTTGACAGTCTTTGGTCCACACTATGGACCATGCTGTAGTTTTTAATTGAAAATTTTAAATTCTATCAATCAATATAATCTTTGTGTTTTCTTTTTTTTTTAAAGGATTTATTTATGCATACAAGAGCTAGGGTACAGGCCAGAGTTGCAGGAGGTGAGAGGATCACCAGAGACAGAGTGGGGAACAGAACAGGCAGACTGACTGAAACATACTGCTGAGGGGAGCAGTGGGTGAGGCAGGAGAGGTCTGCTGCGCCATGTGGGTCCCCTCCCTGGCCCGGGATCGAACTCTTTCTGCTGTGCCAAGGATGCTTTACAGTGTGGCACTGAACCCGCCATGTCACTAGGGAGGCCCAATCTTTGTGTTTTCAAATTCTATTTTTTCTGTTGCTTTTTCTTCTGTTTTCTTTTGGATTGAATCTTATCCCTTCCACTATTTTGAAAGTTACAATTCCCATGACTACTCTTTTAGTGATTTTACTAGCTATCTTAATTTGTATTTTAAACAAAGCCTACTGTTAATGGATAGCTTTATCTTCTTTCTGCGCAATAGAATAGACTTAAAATCAAATCTACTCATTCCCTTCTGCATTTGTTACCATTGTTCTAGTCTTTTAGTTTTATTTAGTTGTTCTTCAAATTTCATGATTTTTATTTAAAGTCTTACATCATTATTTTTGTGAGGTAACATTTGTTGTTTACAACGTTGTATGTGATTCAAAGGCAATAGGGTCACACATCCTCAGATGCACACCACACCACACTCACCAGGCCACCTTCCACCCTCCATTGTCGTCCATTGTTTTACTTAGTCTTTCACCCCAGAAATTATATAGCATTATGACTAAGTCATAGTGACTATTTTTCTTATTAGTTTCTAAAGTATAATCTTAGAATGTAACTGTTTATCACATTATATAATCTATCATGTTATATTCTCTACTCTGTGTCCCTAACATATACTGTACTCCTATAGACCAAGTTTCTGGCTCTATTTACTTTTTATTAGTCCACTGTGCCTGGGACAATTCCAGATACTTAGCAGGTGCTTAATAAATTTTCCCTGGCTCATTGACTCAGTGTCCAATTAAACTCATGAATTTTCATTAAATGAGAAATGTTAACATCCAAGTTAAAACATTTAAAGATTTTTTTTTTCTGTTATGGTTAGTATTGGTTTTCCATGCTCTATTTCCTTGGGACTGATTCAACTGGAAGTTTCAATTATCAGGCCATGTTGGTGTGTAAAGCACTGGGTGGGAACTGAGACAGAGTTGATGGCTCATGTAAAGGTATTATGGCATTTTGGGATTTTGTGAAAAACAGTAAAATTAATATGGCTCCATGTTTCTTCTGCTACTTTTCTACCTAAGAATATTCTTTCCCATTTTACTCATTGTTAGGTGAGTTCTCATGCTGTAGAAGAAGAGTGATACATTCTTTCCCTGTCCTTATTCTGGGTGAAATGAGGTCATGGTAGGTTTGCACAAGATTCATATCACATTTTATTCATGCTGTTCTTTTCCAGGATTCTAGCATCTTTCAGATAAAAAGTCTCTTTTTTCAGCATGTGATGAACATCCTTGTTAATTTTTCAGCCTTATCTTTCCCAGTAGGTTCATCTAGAAAAACACATCTCTCCTACTAATAAAAACAATTTTCTTGCTTCACAGTATCTGATCCAAGAATAACTTAAAAATAAACCTGAATTTCACTTAAGATAATGTAATGAAAGCACTCTGGATCAGACATCTGTTACTCATTATTTATAACCTATGGCTAAAAGTCATGCTAATCAGGATGTATTGCTATTTTTTCAGACTACCTACTCAGAAGACTCCTGCATTGTCTTTAGTCATTTTCATTTTGCTTCTGATGTCAGTAAAGTATAAGGAAAATTTGAAGCATGATTCTTAATGGGGAACAGGGGCCTCTACCCTAAAACCAATTAGTGATTAAAATTTTGTCAGTTCTAACCACAGTCTCCCAGTGACCGTTTGTTATTTTAGTTGCCAAAGAATAAATAGAATTCTTAGCTTTAAATAGTTGTTTTCTTTCTTCTTTAAGGGAATGTCATCTCAAATTTCGTAATTTTTTTCTTCTAGTGAGAGGGTGATAAACACACACACACAAATGTATATATAATTTATAGGTACCCCTGTGATTTACAATCTTCAACAATTTTTAAGTCTTTCACTGCGATCATGTTATATACAGTCACTGGAACCCAACAGTTTCAGGAGAGGGTTTCCTATGACCTTCTGAGGACCTTTGTTTCTGAAAAATCTTTGAAATCTAATGAGATTGCTCATAAAGAAAAAATAATTTCATAGTCTGTAAGGCAAGTAACAGTTTATTATGTAAATTCTGTTGCTGAATGAACAAACATGCTATATTGATCATAAAATTGAACTCTGAACATACCTCAGAAAAGCTCTTGAAAACATATGGATTAGTCTACTTTTTCTTTAAGGATACTTTTCATTATGAGAGGAAGGCCGAAGGGATAGGTCCTTATAATTCCAATATTCATTGACAAAGTAACTTGAGGGCAGAAGAGACTGCACCAGTAGTAGTCTCTGTCTTGCACTCCCAAAACATTCTAATCTCAGTTATCTGTGACTTGCTGACAACAGTGAATTGAACTATTTCACTGAATTAATACAGAGACCCTTATGCAGTAAAAAAAAATGTAATTCTGATTGATTCATAGCTTATAACTCTAGTAACATTGCATTCCAAATGAAAAGGATTTGCTTGGAGTGCTGATAACTATTACTTTTGCCCTTCCCCAACCAGCAGACATCAGGGAAAGCAATCATCTTAGTTAGGACTGTCTTTATAGGTTTTCTGTTTCTGGACATAGCTATGGACAAGTGGACATTCATCATTTCTGTCCACTGGAAAAACTTATGGTACACAAGCAACTTCTTCCTTTCATGTCCCCACTCCTATTCATTTTTTTTCTCTATGACAAAAGTAAATTCTCTACCTAACTGGCATAAGGAATTCGTAAAAAGGAGAACTCAATGTAGACTCTCCTGTATGTTAACATACGGTGCTCTCAGTCATGTTAATGAACTGAGATATGTCTTTGGAGTAAAAGTTGTATCATTAGATTCATGTGAGAAAAAGGCTTAAGCCTACTGGTTGCTTAAAAATGTCATTGTCTTCTCGTCATATCTTTGAACTAAAAAGACTGTTAGTATAGAGGCTTTATTCAAATCATGATATTGAATAAGTTATTTTTTTACTAGTGTGTTCCTTAATCTATAGCTAGCACAAAAATTAAATCTGTAGTGCACTGTTATCAAAATCTTTAATTTCTTAGAAACCTGAAGAAAATGAAACAACAAAGAATATTTATAGTTAATGTTAATACTCTAAAATAGCTCAAAATACATGTAGGAACAAACACTCCCCTCTGATATTTGAGCACATGGTAATTATATATTATTTGTATTTTTTTAACAGAAGCTACAATGAAGGAAAGACTGAATGTCAAATTCATTCAATTATTTGTTCATTATTATGAATTTAAAGATCTTTTGCACTCTTTCTGAGTTGTCATAACAGTACATTACAAACCTAGTCATCTATAGATTGTCTGCTCTAGAGACAAAACCTATGATGGTCTGGTTGTTAACAATATTATATAGTTCGTTTTGATACTGTGGGATACGTTAGTAACCTTGACTTTTAGATATTTTAAGGGTTACAGTTTGAATATTCAGTTTGAATATGCTAATGGAAATAAAGACAGAACAATTTTCTAGAATAAAAACTTGGATTAATTCAGTGGTGCAGGAATCATGATGAAGGAAAACTGTATGAGGTGCTTGAACACAAATGCATTTAGAAAACTAGCAAGAGGACAGTGAAAGGAAACACATATCACTTTATTGGATTCTAGCTTTTAGTATTTACCAATCTGAACTTTTTCCTTCCTCTTTCATACCTTTCAAGATGTAAATCCCTTCTCTGTAAGACAATGTCTCTCTCTCTCTCTCTCTCTGTTTGTATGTTCTGAATATAGGTTTTTAGAATCATGGGATCATGGGTATGAATTTTAGTCTCATGTCTTGATGACACATTGATTTGATGACTGGTTGATCCACGACCTTCACTTTCTAATTTGCCTTCTAAAGCATTTTTTTTTTTTTTTTGCCCTGAGCAACTACCTTTGATGCTTGTGAGCAACTCACTTAGCTCCTATGTAGTTATAGATTCAACTGTTATACACTTGCTCTATGCAGGATAATTTATTACCATATAGAACCATTATTGTGCAGAATTTGGTACTTAATGAGCCATTTTTTGTCTCATATCCAAAACATTGTAAGTACTGAAATAGTTTGAGTGTCAGAATCTTCACTGGCCTCTAGCCTTGTGAAAATTTGATTCTCTTAAGAATCAGAGAGGTAGAGAAAGTGGAACGTGACTGGCATCTAAAATTCCATTTCTGTCCTATCAGTTAATGTGCTCACTGGCTGTTCTATAGACTAATGTATCACCTTCCCCATAATTCTGGGTATCTGACTTTTAGTTCTTGACTTTCCCCTTGCTTTCTGTCATTTGGCTGTGCTATTCCTGGTATCTTCTCTGCAATTATGTTTCCTTTTGTGTAATCTCCACCTTTGCAGACTCCACCCCTGTATGTTGTCCTGCTACAATATAAGTTCCACAAGGGATGATTTTTAAAATTTTTGTCAATGCTGTACCCTCGGTGCCTAGATCAGTGTCTGTTATGCACATCTGTCCAACTTCTAAGGCCGTGGCAGTCACTGCATTATGTGCCCAGGATGTTAATGTAAGTTGCTATCCCCATGAAGTGTACTTTGCAGTTGGCCTCTAAGGGTAAGTTAGTCTCCAAGTGACTTTAGCTCCCCACACATTAGATATTTTTATGACTAAGACATTTTAGGAAGTCTTAGGAAAGGAAATTTAAAATGCTCCTGAAACACATGCACTAGATATAGTACAAAAATGAATAAAGTGTCAGACTTAGACTAAAAATCATTTCATCCAACTTATTATTTCAAGGAGGAAGAACTGGGCCTGGAAAGTAATAGGACACCTATTTGACCACAAAGAAAAAGTGATGTGACTACAAAAGTTTCATGCTCAGCTACTCATTGGCAAAGCCAACATGAGAACACACTTGTTCCCCCAAGATCAAGGTCTTTTTGATCCTTTTTAATGTAGTGAGTCCTCTTCTAGAAATGTCAAATCTTTATCATGCTCAGTAGGGTCCTATGTGTTTAGCACTGTGGTTTTAGTTGGAGGCTTATTTCTAGACTATTTTTTTTTTTAATTACTGAAAGGACTTCTAGAAGCATTCTTAAAAGAAAAGTTACTCTCTTGCTCTTATACTTCTGGGAATATTCACCATGTCACCTCCACATAATGACATTGAATGACATGAGCCACAGAACTTCTGATCTGAAGTTAGGACAGCTTTTATTTGTAAATATAGCCTACAGTAGTACTAGAATATATAAACTAATGCTGTTCTACTTGTGTCTTACCTAAGAAGTGCTTTGGCTTGTTACTTGTGGTTCTTCTCAAAAGACCACACAAGTTGAGTGGGATAGTTTGAAATCTAGCATGTAGAAATGTCTGCATTAGGCCTGCATTTTCTCACATTTATGCATTAATCCAAGTAAAATAAGCATGTCATTTAAATACTATAGCATAATAAGTTTTTTCAAGAGACATTAGGAACAAGGGGACTGATTATGTGTTTTCCCTTTAAGTGCCCTTTATGCCACTGTCAGTTATAGAGGGTTAGATAAACTGAATATGGCATTTTGTTTGGTATTTTCTTGTGTCTAGAAATATTAGTTTAACACTCCTGGAAATGGCAACTTCTCAGTTCATTATATTAAGTATCAATTCTATTGATATCTACATACTCTATGACACTACATACTCTATGACTCTATGACTTACTTATCTAACCGTCTTAATTGTTCTGGTGTTAGCTCTTCTTTTAGCTGTTTCTTTTTCTTTTTATTCAGATATGTAGTAACTAGACATTTTGTGCCTTTTTCAAAATGCTTCACAAATTCAAACCTATTCTGTCTCCTAGCTGAGTCTTAGGGAGGAAATATGCATCCAGCCATGAGTGGATGTTAGCATAATGCTCACATTGACAGCAATCATATTTTTCTTGCAAAGCAGGATTGATGAAGCTGGTTTTGCAGATGGAGAGCTCATGACCAGTTACTTTCAAGGTTCAACTCAAATTTGCAAGCATGAAGAATTTCATGTAGAAGATGGGAAATAGTCTTTTAACATTTTCATCTGGTATCACAGTTATTGTGGGCTTCCAAACAGTTCCTCACCCCAGTCCTGGTTAAGCCATCAGAAGCCTGCTGTGCCTAAGGGCTGTCAGCTCACCCACTGAAGAGAATTGGCTGCTGGTGTTCTTAAAAACATGTACCTCATCGGATTTTGCTTTCTTTTATTTTCAGTGCAGACCACGTGGCCCAATATAAAAAAGTACATTTTGAGGAACTACAGTTTTGTCCAAACTGTTTCTTCCTTGATTGTTATCTTTGGGTTGATGGGTTCCAGAGGAAGCCAGCTGTGCACTTAGAATTGTTTTGGCACATCTGTACCAAACTTGCAGGCTGATGATGCCCAGTAGAGTGATATTCCTGAGTGAGAGTGTGTGTGTGTGTGTTTTCTCTGCAGGTGCTAAGCCTTTAAGGAGAGAAATGTTCAGCTTGAGCAAACATGACTAATAATTGCGAGATGTTTATTTGCAAACAGACAAGTGTTGGTAGCACAGAATCCAAAGCATAAATTATTACAGTAGAGAAGTGTTATGGCATTTGGGCCTCATATTTTCTTTATAGGCCTGGGGGTTCTTCTAACATTTTTATTGTTTGGAATGGCAACATTCTATTTATTTATAAAACAAAACTATATACTGTATCCTAACTAGTGATTTAATTGTGTTTTTCCTATTTAGACCTTGATATTACGAATAACTTTGAAAAACAAAAGAATATTAATACAATTATTTTCACCTTATAATATAGTTTAGTTTCAACACATAATAGTTTATTTACTTGGTTAACTTCCTGCTACCACCACTGGAATTTGAGACACAGGTCTTGCCTTTTTGTTATTGTCTCCCTATTATCTGTCAGTGTTTAGCACTTAGTAAGTGTTTGGAAATGTATAATGAATAGCTGATTATATCACTTAGTAGTTATTCAACTTTTTTTCATACTTTAAATACTTAAATATTTCATTTTCAAGTGTTCTGTGAAGGGTAATTCTCCATAAGTTACTTCTCACCTTGTTTTCCTGTAAGAATTTTTTTTTAAAGATTTACTTTTATTTATTTATGCATGTAGATGCTGGGGTGTAAGCAAGAGGTATGGGGGCTTGAAGGATTCACCAGAGAGAGAGTAGGGAGCAGAACAGGCAAATTGACTGAAATACACTGTTGAGGGGAGTGGCGGGAGTGCTGTACCGTATGGGTTAGCTCCCTGGCCAGGGATCGAACTCATGCCACAGTGGCTGTGAATAGGTTGATAATGCTGAAACTCAACATGTTGGGCCACCAGGGAGTCCCTGTAAGACTATTTTAATGATAGTCTCTCAATGGTTACAATTTTGATAAATCATGAAAACTTATTTTCTTAGTTATACGTGTTCCCTTTATATTGTCCTAGAAGATTTTATACTTACAATGCAATCACAATTTGAAATATAATAATTATTATCAACAAAATTTTCTTAAGGCCAAAGACAATTTTAATATTTAGTAAAAGAAAAGTTAAGGTCAAAAAAGATGACATGACTTGTCTAGTACGATTTGGTAGTTTTGAGTTTTAGCGGTGGATTGTTTGTTTATATATGTTTTAAAAACTTGGGTGGGTTTCCAAAAATCTTTTCCTGAGCACTAAGATCCAGTATGGAAATACGATCACTTTCATTATCCAATTTATTGTTCAAGAGGTAGACTTTGCCTTCATTCATAAAAATAGGATTTTTTTTTTTTAGGGACTTGCAATGATTTATGTTTTTTACACAAAGGCATCCTGTAAAATTATATCAAAAATTTGTAAGTGAGTTATGTGTCTTTGTTTTCAATGCTTGATTTAAAGCATTTAGTTTGTGTCTAAATTCAACTACTTCTTGGTGGAAGGGGTATGATTTTGTGACACAGAATTCAGATAAAATTTTTCTAACTTTGAAATTTTGAATTTAAGCTTAGATTTTAATGTTTTCATCATCATTAGTTCCACTTGTCATTTAGTCTTCTATTCCATTGTGATTGTCATTTGCCTTTTTAAAAACAGCTGGCATATTTATATCTCAAAGTTTTAGAAATGGAAAGTTCTGTTACTGATCTTCATTTTTTAAGTCAACTGTTTAAAGGCACCTTGCAGACTCAGGGAAATCAGATTTCAAGTTTGCCTTACATAAGTACTGAGTGCCATTAGTGCCACATGATAGTTACCTTAAAGATTAAATGGGATTTTGTGAGTTATTGTCTAGTCTGGTTTTACTGTAATTTAAAAAGAAAAAAAAATATATTTTTTTGTATTGAAAAGAAAAGTTTATTTAGGAAAAAGAGATAGAGAATAAAGACTCCCAGATAGATGGTACCTGGGAGGGGCAGAGAGAGCCAAGGTGAGAAAAATATTTTTAATTCTAATGCAGGATTTTAAGAAAACTTACCCTTTTTGTGATCTTGATGCTTCTCTAAGTGTCAAAAAAGGATGGTGGCTTTTAGGTTACAGACTTCTGGGACTAGATACTTGTTGAATATCTCTGTATAAATTTAAAAATAAATGGTTTTGTTTCTGTATCCAGATATTCTACATTGATAGCAAAGGACATTTGCCTTCTTGCCTTGAAGACTTAATTCACTCTCCTCCAGTGTTACTCTTTCCATCTATTATGAGTTATTTATAATAGTTGTTTATTATTTTTGTCACTTTACTTTTGTAATACAGACCTTTGCTGGAAAAAAAGAACCTCAGGGTATAACGTCCAAGTCTCTCTCACCCTGACTATTCCAGCATTGCGCTCCACAGAGGCCATTAGTATCAATACCAGCTTTTGTAGATCAGAAATATTATGTATCTACAGGATATATTCTGCTTAGCTTATCTCAGTCTCAGTGTTCTCTCTGTATATGCCATTTACAAGTCTAGACTTAATGAATATTAGATTGGTAGCATTCCAGTTTTAAGGTATCCTAGAATTTTGATATCCCTTATTTGTATTCCACGAGCAGGAATAGCAGCTGTAGCAGCAGAGTTATCACTGTCCTGAACTTAGGAGTAGTTCCAAGTTACTCTAACTTCTATTTTCATTCAGTTAAAATCATCGTATTTTCTGGGGTACCTAAGGGAACCAACTCATTTACTAGTTTTTAAAACAAGGCACTCACATTTTCTTAGATACTCCTAAGGTAATGGAATTCTCCCGAACTGGGAATATACCCATTTTTTTTACTCAAAAATATGTCTTGGTTGGATCCAGTAGATAAATGGACAATAAAATGTGGGAAAGAATCACACTTCAGAAAAGACTAAAAACATCTGCTGTTTATCTCCTAGATTGATGTGTGCTATTCTATTGGAAGAATGAGTACTAATTAACTTATTAAACAGTTTCCACTGTGATTCCTCAATGTAATTTTGAGCTAAAATGATGTTTAGACACTTAAAACCTAGCTGCAGAAGCTTATTATTGTAAGCTATTGATAACATTTTTAGGAATATTAGAAAATTTCTTATGCTTTATAGTAGAAGCAGAGCCACATCAAACAAAAGCCTTTTGTTTTGTAGAAGGACTTAATAATTTTTTTAGTTTGGTTCCCAAAATCTAATTAAGTTGACCAATATTAGCTAAATATACATGTTTTATTAATGAACCTTGATTGAATTTGCATCTGTGTCTAATTCTGAAGCATTATACTGCTCAATTAAAATCCACCCAGAATGCCTGTTCAGAGTGTGTTATGGTGGTAAAAGAAATTCAGTAAACTGCATTAAAAAAAATGAAAAGGAGAATTCTGAACATGCTGTGAAGCTAATATTGTGTGCATCAGAAAGGCAGCATTATTACACTGTATGTTCAAACCACCAAGACAGGGGCTCTGCAGTCTTCTATACAAATGTCAGCACTGTAACTGGCAAGTTTTAAGCTTCACGTGGGTCTAGTTACTGAATGTGTAGCACTGTAACTAAATTCCCACGGTTGTGCAAATCACAGAGCATAGAAATTACATGGACCTCCGTATAATGCTATAATTAATGTTCCTTCTCCTTAGAGGAAATTATTATTTTCCTGAAAAAGATAAAAGTTGTGGTCCTTCTCAGATGACAAGGAGAAGAGTAACACTGAAGGATTTTCAGTGGGATCCAGAAGGTCCCCAAAAGAGTGTTAAGTGTTTAAAATAAAAGGTGGTCCCCAAAAGATTGTTGTTGGGTGTAGGTTTTTAAGGGTGGTAGAGACAGTGTGGACCATGGATGCTATTTTATGATAGTATATAAATCTGATCAGGGTTTGAAGTTAACCAGCCTTGAACCAAGTCTTCATCACTCATTGGCAATATAAGATTGGGAAATTATTTATTCTACTGAATAGTCTTCATCTGGATTTATAAAATACAGCTACTTCTACCAGTCTTACAAAACATTGTGATAGAAAGTTCTTGTTAAATGATACCTATTGCTAGCAAACGCATAGTGTTAATTAACTATTCATCATTTCTTATAGCAGCAGGGATTTTAGAAGTGAGTCATTCTTGTCATAAATGTTTATAAGTGGTGGAGCTAATGGAATCTCCCATGCAAAATCTTTAAACAATATTTGTCTCATTTCTTTTTGTCTTACGTACTTCAGTAGTGCTTCTTTTACAGCTGAAGCTTTTGGGAACTGAGCACCTTGTCAGGGTAACATGGACGACCTCCAATGACAATTATGGGGAGAACAGTTTGATTTATTCTGTGTGACCTAAATGACCATAACATATATGTATTTTACTGAAAACTTAAAGGGGCTTCTATATAAATCAAATACAACTGGTCAAAGAATTAAAAGTTGAGGCAAATTCAGCTCCTGCAAAATAGTTGAATTTTTGTAGCATTTTTTTTTTCTGTGTCAATGAAAGAAAGGACTGGACTATGTATCAGTGACTGGCTGGCTCTGGATGTGGAACCTTTGCTATTTCCAAATTCAGCTTGGCAACAGACACATCCAGTAGTTTTTTTTTTTTTTTCTAAAAATAGGCCCATATATTTGAGTGAGGGTTTTCTTTTGACTGTAGGATGCCATGATATCCCAACTTTTGTGACCAGTGAGTTTAGCTTCTCATTTCACTGTTGTAAAATCACATCTATTCTTTTATATTTTGAAAAAAGATTTAAAACTCAGTGTTGGTTTTTCTTTTTTGAAAGTGTTTTTTGTATTTTCTTTCTTTTAACTTTGGGAATTTAGAGTACTATGTATAAATGCATGAGTGTGTATGTATGTACATTATTTATAGGATAGGATTTATAGGATATATATAATCGTACCACTAATGAACTCTTCTTCTAGAACCATAGTCTATTCCATAGAAAATATAATTCCATGTATAAAACCGCCTAATAAACACCTGTTGCAATGCCCTTGAATTTGAAAGCATGAGTAGGAATTGAGATAAAATATTTAGTTTAGTGTTTCTCACAATCACCACCATAACTTCACTGAGTAAAAATTTATAACAAGAGATTTCTGATAGAAAAAGAATTATGAGTGCTGCTTGTTGTGAAGATGCTATGTAATAAACACATTGCTCAGAATGCATAATAAAACATTCTTTCATAAAGATGTTCTCATGAAGCAGAAAATGGACACAGAGTCCTGCCCTAGCTCTGTAAATTTAAAAAGTATTATATGGCTATATATATTATAATCAGAAGACATGAATGACATTAGCTTTTGAATAGCACTAAATGCAGAACTCTAAAAGTACACTTTTCAAAATGTGCAAAGAAAAAACACAAATAAATTCTATGGGGAAAGGTTAATACCTCTTATAATTAAAGCAATTCAACTAAAAAAGCATATTCCAAATCAAAATGGCAAAAGTGCCATAAATTTTAATGCCTCTTATTAGGGAGGGAACGGAATAAGATAACTGCATTCCAATATAGATACCAATGTAAATTGCTGCAAGTTTTCTTGAGAATATTTGGGAATGTACTTCAGGAGACATAAAATATATCTAAGTGACTGGAGATGAGATTGAATATTTACCATAACATTGGAACTATCCTAAATATTTAATGATAATGGACTGGCTAAAGACATTTTTTATACAACAAGTACTCTACAGGCATGGTCTAGTCTTTGGAGTTGTAGTGGGGAACAGATGACATGCACATAATTTGATATTTATTAAAGAGTAAATAATTGGCATATATTAATTAAAATTACATGTTTGACTTTATAAGAGACTGCTAATCCCTTTTCCAAAGTTGTACCATTTTGCATTCCATTAGCAATGCATGAGAATTTTAGTTGCCTAAATTCTCTCCAACATCCTCTAAAATTCATCTTTAAAATTTTAGACATTCTGGTACATGTGTAATAGTATATCATTGTGATTTTAATTTGCATTAATCAGATTTCAAATGGTTTTGAGCATTATTTTTATTCCTTTTAGTCATTCTTACATCTTTTTTTTTTTAACAAAGGGCTCATGGACTGAATTCTGTCCCCAAAATTCATGTTAACATCCCTAGTGCCTCAGAATGTGATTTATTTGAAGATAGATCTTTAAAGAGGCAATTAAATAAAAATGAAGTCATTGTGATAGGCTATAATGCAATATAACTGGTGTCCTTATAAGAAAAGACAATTTGGGAAGACACAGCTATAAGAGGACCATCTACAAGTCAAGGAAAACGGCCTCACGGGAAACCAGCCCCACAACATCTTAATCTTAGATGTCAGACCTCTAGAACCTCTAGAATTGTGAGAAAACAAATTTCCTTTGCTTAAGCCACCCAGTCTGTGACCAATATTTTTAACCCTTTTAAGTTATTGATTTTAAACATACTATTTTACATTTTGGATATTTTAAAAATATGCATGTCTTGTAAATGCCCCAGTTTCCAGTGTAAATTTATAATTTTTTAATGAAAATATTTTGATATGCAGAAGATTTTAATTTGTAAGATTAAAAAGTTTTTGTTTATCCTAAAGCTGACAAGATTTTCTTCTGTTTTCCTTTGAGAATTTTCTAGATTAACAGATCCACAAGCTATTTTTAACTTGGTCCCAAGTTGCTTTGCCTTGTTCACACACAGCATAATATTCAGACAAAAGGACCCTATGTTAATTTCTGAAGCTTTTCCCTTTCCTTAGCATATTTATTTCTGATACTCTATTACAAAAATTTTCGCTTCCTTACCCTTCCCAAATTCTGATCTTAGTCTCAGCAACTCAGCTAGATCACATTGTTTACGTTGAATTTCACCTCCCACTCCTACCCCCTTGCTCCCATCCTGTGGTCTCCAGACAGATATCTAGGGCAGTTATTGAGCTCATCTTGCTTATTTCCTGTACTTCAGGGAAACAGTTATGTCCTGTTTGGGGGCCAACTTCTAAAAATAGAAGTTGTTTCATTTATTTTGTTCAATTTTCTCATTATTTATGATGTCAGGATGTATCTGTTATTAGCTACTACATCACAGTTAGAAGCAGAAACCAGAGCTGATATTAAGGAGGGCACTTAATCTTTTCAAAAACACATGTACTTTAATTTCAAGTTCAGAGATGACATTAATAAGAAACAAGAAGAATCACACAAAACAACCTTTATAGTTTAAGTTAGTCTTCTTGGCTTTATATTAGCAATCATTTTAAAAGCAGTTTTGATACCTTGTCAACTTATGGTTATTTGCTTTATAAAGCTTATAAAATTAATCTATTATTTTAAGAATAGGGCATAAAAATCCCAAATATATTCAAGATAGCAAGTAGAAGTTGCTAACGTTTTAGAATTCGGGGTTTGGCAGATCACCCACAGTCATATTCTTGTCATGAAAATGCTTAGGAAGTATTTTTTTCTGACTTCCAAAGTCTTTATATAAGGCAATATCATATTGAAGTCAGATTTAAACTTTCCCCTATAATAATATTCAGAGAACTGACAAAATTTTACTATTTTTTATTATAGCACTGTACTTTTTTTGAGTGTTTTATATGCAGTCACTTCTGTGCAAACCATTTTATATGCATCATGTTATTGTTCAGTTCTCCTAAAAACGACATGGGTAAGGTATGTTGTTATTATTGTTGTTATTAATTTTAATCTGAGAAAATAGAAAACCCGGAATGATTAAATAGCTTTTCCAGGGTTACAAACTCATATGATGTGCTTTGAGGACTAATCCTGATTTCTCTCATCCAGAAATTCCATACTCTTATTCTCACCAGTTATTTAAAAGGAAAGGAACACATTTATACACAAAGTGCTCAGTTGCTTTTCCTTTCTTATGTATAACAATAAGATATTCTTCTCTAGTATCAAAATCACAGAAAAGATCTGCAGTAAAATCTCACTGCTTCAGGAGCAAAATTCTAGGAGACAAATTAACTAAATTCATGCTGTATTCTTTCCTCTGTGGGAGGATTTTTTTTTCTTGCTGGTTTTCTCAATTCAGACTGTAATATAATCAAGTAAGTGTTTAATAGAAAATAGGAATCAGGCACATATTTGAGGGGCAGTTCCAAGGACTGACCCACCAGGGTCAGAGTAGAGGGGAGTTTTAAAGGATCAAGGAAAGGAGTGATCTAAGTTTTTAGGTTGTTCCTTTGAAACTTTTGGATGGGCTGACAGAAGTCTGTAGATAGACAGCTGGAATACGGGGCATTTTGTAACAATAAGCAAAGGGCGTTTTTTCTGGTTTTGTTTTTTTTTTTTTTTCTTAATTATAGATAAGGAGAGAACAGAATGTTGTTCTTTCAAAGTCATCAATAAGGAGAAATCAACGAGTGGATGTTCCTTCATAGTCACCAGCAGGGAGATGAGTCAGGCTTTTCACCTAGAAAGCTGAACATGGCACTTAGAGACAAGATGGAGTCTATAACTCCAAATAGGTTCCATAGTTAGTTTTAAGGAGAAATAAAATTCATTATTAGGCTCAGGAGCTTTAGACCTTGGGCATGTCAAAGAGTTAGTGGTTATTGAGCTCCTTGAAATACCCTGTCACGTGAGAAGCTTGGGTTAATACGTGTAATAGAAAGCTAGAACCACATCAGCTTTTGGGCGTGGACAATTGTGTGGCCTCTGCAAACACACACAGACCACTTGTGTCCGTTAATGAGTTTGGTGCTGTCTCTCTACGTGGCTTGCAGAGTCTAAGGGCTTCTCCCACTTCGTTCCTTATTTCCATGCCCTGCCACCTTGTCTTACCCCTTGAGGAACAGTATTAAGGAGGATGTGGGGCCTTTCTTATAAATGGATAAGGAATTTTTAAATTTTCTACTCCAAATCTGGTCAGAAAAGAAAAAGAAAAAAGTGTTTTATTTCCTAAATGCCTCCAAGCTTTGAAATTCAAAGCACTAGGTCATTAAACAATTTTACTTTTAAACAAAAAGTGTGGTTTAGCCAGTTGGACAACTGATTTTTATTGAGAGCCCAAGGTTGTATAGTATATGGATATGAACTGAAATCATCTCTGATTTGTGTGTTGTTCTCAATTTCAGGTAAGTCATGTGAACTTGCCTTATGACTGAAACAATTCCAAAAAGGATTTATTTCATTCCACAACAGTCATAATATAGACTTATAAGTTGGTGGCATCATAAAAAAACTATTCTTTATATGTACTCTATACCTTTAAATTATTATATTTTGAAACATTGTACTTTTTCTTTAATCCTTAAAAAAATATTCTTTACTTTTTTGGAATTATAATGTACCAAATTAGAAATTTGTATTTTTTTTCATTTTTTTTCTTCCTTGTGTTCTTTTTCTTCTTCTTTTTTTTTTTTTGTGTGTGTGTGTGTGTGTGTTAGCTCTGTCAGTGAGTAGATAGCAAGAAATCTTGGAGCTTTTCTATGAAGTAAGTGAGCATCATATTATTTCAAAAATTTATTTATTGTTCTTCTCAGTGTCTACTGAGTTGTGTTGCAATTTATAGAGAAATTTTATTTTCTTTATTCTTTTCATTACTTGGCATAGAAATCTTCCAATATAATGCTTTCATACTTGGTTCTTAACATGTACCAGAGCCATCTGGGCAAAAAGTTGAATTAGGTAAAGAAAACAATTTTGTTTTTGTTGAGATAATCAAATAATTATCAACATCAGGGATGGGTAGGTGGGAGGGACTGTACCTACTTTGTTCATCATTACTGTGTTGTCACTGAAAGTACTGACTCTGGCTCACAGTAGATACCCAATGGATATTTTTTGAATGAAAAGGAAATGAAATTATAAAATAGTCAAGAAAGTTTTTTTCTATCATCTGGCAGGAACTTAAATATGCTTACATGCTGATTGATGAGAAAGTTCCCGTTAAGGAGAGAAAAGTCTCCGTTAAGGACCTCAACTCAGGAGGGAAAAAGAAGAGATAGATTAATAGTGTATGTTTTCTAAAAGTAAGGAATTTAATAGGCTCAAAGGGCCAGAACAATTGACTTTGGGGTCACTCCTCAACACAATCTATGACTCAGCTTCAGGTTAGGGATTTTTCTTGCAAATTACATATTCTTCCTGATTCTGATTAGTCTTCTTCTGACATGTGTAGGAAGCTCCACCCTAAGCCAACCCTTTCCTACTACATGGCTTATACAGCTCTTTTATTAAATATTGAATGGGGAACCCTATACATCTTTCCTTATCCTTTATTTGTATCCTTGTCTCTCTTTTTTAAACTTATCATAACAACCCATGATGTGTATTTTCTTATCTCTTACCCTGGGCTTTCTATTCATTTCAGTCCTTTATTCTTCAGGATCATTAACAAATAGCTTGTGAAGGAGTCAGAATTATTACCCAATTTCTCACCAACTCTATTGTTCAGATATACATTTTTAAAACATATATCTCTGTGAGACTTGTTTTCCACATGGAGAAATTTATTCTCTGGTATCAATAGCAACAGAATTGAGCTGTCTTCAACAGACATAACTTGATACAAAGTTTATCTGTCATTATATTAAAGACACATAATACCAACAAATTTTATAAATGACTTAGAAATTGCCCCTTTGGGAATCTTTTCTTGAGGCTTTAAGTTTGGGGAGCTGCATCTCTGCCTCTCTCCTACATTGCATTTGAGACACTGAACATGAATGGTTTATCTAGTTACAATCAGGATGGATTCCTTAGAATGATGCTATCTCAGACATTAGCCTACCTCGGCTCTAGCAAAAGTCTTGGTGTGTAAAAGATGGTCAACATTAATAGGATTCAATAGGCCAATTAAAAAGTCTGAATGCAAGAGCTTGACATATTTAATTTTTCATTTCCTTTGCAAATGAATGTTCTGTTACGGTGAAAACAGTTTTCACTGATGTGTTATTTAAACACAGAAAGACCGTGCTATGCTTAATGGCAAACTAAATTTAAATGTTTACTGAGAAGCAGTTTTAGAAGTGTTGCAAAGCACAGGCTCTGGGTCACACTACCTGGATTTGATTCCTGATTCTACCATTGAGTAATTGAGTAGCTCTTTGAGCTTGGACAAGTAGCTAGGAACCTCTATGCCTATATATATATTAATATATATAATATATAAATAATATATATAAATATATATAAATGTATAAATAATATATATTATATATATATGGTAAGGTGATTCCTCTTTTAGATGGCGATGTTCAAGAGACCTGTATGAAGTTAGGGAGGAAACCATGAGAACATATTTTAAGTAGCAGTATCAGCAAGTATTACAGCTACTGAGACAGGAGGGTGCTGGGTGGGCACTGGTGTCTGGAGCCAGTGGACCACAGGTAGAAAAGAGTTGTAGAAGATAAATTTGGAGATGAAGACAGGGGTTGATTTGTATAGGCTTTGATACCTGTGATGAGAGCCCCTGGAAACTCTTCATGGGTCAGTACATGATCTAATTTCATTTTAAAGTACTATACGAGCTGCTGTGTTGAAAATATGCTACTAGAGGCAAGGATGGCAATCAGGAATCAGTTAGGATGCTTTTGCAGACATACAGGCAGAAGATGTGGAGGAGTGGGACAATAATGATAACTGTGGATATGGTTAGAAGTTGTGGTCATAATTCTGGTTTAAAAGAATATTAACTAATGTAAAAAATAGTATAATGTGCAAGAAGTTAGTCTCTGAACATATGTGGAGTCGAATTTTGACTTGTGTGCTGGAGGAGATGAAAGTGGAGATCAAGTGTTTGGGCTTCAGGGAACCATTGTGGCAGGTTAAGCAGGGAGGTGGTATGAGCACATTTGTGTTTTAGCCAGTCAGCCTGGCGACACTGAGTTGGTCTGGCTGGAGCCTCTTTTCACTGATTAGGTATCTGTGTGCTGTTCTGAATGACTGGGCTCTGTCAACTGAGGAAGTAGTCTGCATAATCTGCTAGTGCTCTGTTTGGTACTGATCTTGGGAGCATGTGTTGAGAAGGTTGAGTTATTCTGTAAATAAACTGGATCTGAGTTCCCATCGGAGCCACACTGCTCCAGGTGGCTGTTCGACCTACAGCCGGTCTGTAATTGTAGCAGTGAACTACTAGTAAAAAATTGGTTATTGAAGCCAACTTTGCATTTCAAGGTTCTTTTTCCTCCTAAAACCCTAAGATTACTCAATTCTTACAGCCGGAATATGATTGTTGGCAGGGATGTCAATATGGAGTGTGTAATTCAGCTGAGAGATGATGCGTGCCTAAACCAAGGTAGTGGTGTCACAGGAATGCAGCGGAGAGACAGAATTCCTACCCATAAGTAGAGTAATGCCCAATTCCATGTTTGTTAGAAAGATTAAATGGGAATGTGAAAATCTCTGGAACTGAAAACTGTGAATGTTATATGGCTTGTTTCTTCACAGTTAATGACAGTTGTCAGCCTCAGTCACCCAACCTCTTCAAGTAAATGTTCAGTCTTAACCTACTGTCAGGTTAGGCGCTACCTGACAGGAACCCTAAAGGTCTTTTTCATCACATGCTTATTATAGTTGACATTTCTGCCACAGTGATGTACCCAGTAGAATCCACTTGGTATGGCTTTACCTCATGCATGTCAGACCTTGGCAGTAATGGTGTTTTGAAGAGGTGAGCATTTGGTGCCAGGTGTTATTAGAAAGCAATGAAACAGAGTAATGTGGGAGATAGAGAAGAAATTAGTAATATATCATTCAGTATTTCATGGGGGGCATGGTGTTTCCCAGGGTATGATTTTCCAAATTAGAAATAGGAGGATAACTTGATCAGCTCAGGAATCAAAACTTTTGAAACATATTAAACTGATGCCATTTCTGTTAACCTAACAGGATTGCACTAATTTCACTCATAGTAGGTTATTAAGTTTAATTTTTTTAGCTAGCTTCTAATGAGTAAGCTGAATGTAAAAAGTTTCTGTAGCCATAGTACTCAGTTTCTACAAATCTTAGCTCCTAGGAATCATTACTAAAATAATATATTCTGTGTTTTAAGTTTCTGATGAATTCTATCACATCCTCATACATGATCACATGGATTTGATTCCATAATTTGATAATAATGTGATTGTCTTACACATGATAATATGTTGGTGATTATTCTTTAAAGATCCAGTCCTGTTTAAATACAAGATGGGATTTTATCTTAAAAAAAAGTCAGTAATATGCTCTATCATGCACAAAATGCAACTTATAATGCATCTATTGCTCTAAGCAATGTAACAGGTTCTCCTAAGTAATGCACAGTTCACAGGAAATATGTTTGCTTGTCTATAAAACATTTACACTTTATATAGAGAAGCTAAATGTACAGAAATGATTTACAATAAAAATATGGAGTTAATGCAAACCTGTTAGGTTAGCAGAAATGGTATTGGTTTGATAGGTTTCAAAGGTTTTGATTCCCAAGTTGATCAATCATGTTAAGGGAAGGTGATAATACAGATGGAACGTGTGGATCCTTTCTACACCTTCCAGAACTGCAAGAATATAACTGTGTTTGAATGCAATGATTTAAGTTCCTTTGTCCTGTTGATTCTTCCTCCTATCTTTCGATTTGCTTATCTCTCTCATCTCCTAGCCCTACTCTTTTTCAGATCCTCATCATTTCCTTCTCTCATGAAGATAATGTCTAGCCTGACATCTCGTTTATCTGTTTGAAGTCACTTTCCCATTCTAGTGCAACTTGTCTAAACTTGTAAGCTTTTTCAAAAGCATTTTATCTTAATTCATCAAACATCGACTTAAGACTCAATTAGAGAATGTCATTTTAAAACCCACAAAGCCAAACCAAAACAAAATAGAAGACAAACAACCCCAAAAGCCACAGTGGCAAGAGAATACAGGAAAGATTATATGTCTGAAAACCCAACATTGCCAGAGAAAGCAATGGGACCCTCCCAACTCCATGCACTGTTCTTCAACTTGCTCTCACCTGCCTACATTAATTTTGGTGAAATTCAACACTGACCTTACAACCTACCACTCCTACTCCTGTGCTTACCTCACAAGGCTAGGTCTTCTCTACATCAGTCTGTGACACTGATGTCCTGCCATCAGTTTTCAGTTTTGTTGAAATG
Source organism: Galemys pyrenaicus (assembly GCA_019455555.1). NCBI lineage: Eukaryota > Metazoa > Chordata > Mammalia > Eulipotyphla > Talpidae > Galemys > Galemys pyrenaicus. Next base: position 5,540,066 of record JAGFMF010011823.1, read on the forward strand.
GATTCCTCATTTGCTGGCCTTTGTTAGTATCCTAGGGTTGGGACAACAGTCTCTCATATGCTCCAAATATCTGCACCTGTTTCCTCCTGCCCACTCCAGTGATTGTAAAATGATTTTCTACAAAGATTTGCAAAATACTCCTAGGTTTTTAATGAACAAAAAGGGTTCCAAGAACAAACAATGGTGTCTTTACTGCAAGACTTTTCAGCGCTTTTGATATGCTAATATGCATTGTGATATGCTAATGTGAGTAGGGACTCTCCTTGAAGGAGAACTAATATAAAACTTATTTGATTCAGGAACAGTGTTTAGAGAAACATCTGTTACCATCACAGAGAATTACAGTGTTTCAACAGAATACAGTTTGCAAATTTTAGATTGCTTCATCAAAGCAAATTGTTTACACCTTGACCAACTCATCTTGCCTTCTCTAGACATACTTTTACCATCTCACTCATATATTTTTCAAACTTCACTGTTTTTAAACCCTGAAGATCGTCTGGATTAGTTTAGTGTATAATTCCAGCAATATATATATATATCTCATATATATTATATATATATAAAGGAACAAAGAAATTTCTCTAGAGTCTTGGTTTTATACTTGATGTCCATTCATGTGAATATAAGAAGGAATTTGGCAAGAGTAATAGTCTAGACTGGGAACAAATGACATGATTTCTTTTAGACCTCACATCAGACAGCCTGAAGGATGGATTCCTTCTTTTTCTGTGGAGGCACTTGCAACCTGAGATGCAAGGGCATGTAAACAGGGTCAAATATTAGTTGAATACTTGAACTTCCTCAGGGAGTGAGTACTGATGCAGGTGATCCTCAGGCAACCACAGAGCTCCTTTCTCATGACAGAGGAAGGGCCATGGAAGGAGGAATTGCAACAGGGATGGAGTGACCCAGTGTCCTGTTTGCCTGGGACAGCCCCCTTGTTCCTGTAATCCTAGAAAAACTAGTTAATAGTATTCTCTTTTACTCTCAAAAAGGTGCTGGTTTGAATGATTAATTCTAAAGGCTCCTCAGTGATGATGAGGCTAATCTAGGATTATAATGTAGAGCAGTTTCAGTACAAAAGTGAGATGAACCTGCTTAGTTTTGACCTTATGGCTTGTTCACAGCCTTTTATCAAATGATGAGGCTTGTTATTGTTTTGATATTTTGTTTGATTTCCAATACATTATTTGGAGCATTTTAGAGGAATCTGAGAAAATTCATAAATCATACCTGAGCACAGAATTTTACAACCAAATATCTTCATGTGTCATTTAAAAATTTTTAAATCTGAATGTAAAAATTACATACTCTGTCTCTTCTGTAGTGTTTAGCTTTATGATCACACATAGTAGGCAGGTAAAATATGTGTACCTGACATATTAATGAATATACTTAGAAATGGTCTGTGCAGAAAACCTAATTATATTTATGAGATGTTAAAAATACCATTTTTGAAAGTTTTGAAAATTTTGATAGCAGGTATGCAATTAAATACTGTTGTAATTTTTTACTGTTAGTCTACAACTTTTGTCTACAACAAAATTACTTTAGTGAAGAGCACTCAGCTATTCTTGAGGATTATGAAGGAAACAGGTGATACTGGCTCTGCTTAAAGAGCTTAAAGAATAAATTTATTCAAGGATTATTTTGCCTTTCTTTTGATAGATTCCTCACTATGCATTACATGAAATTTTAATAGGTAGTTCGATCATTTCTGCAACATGCAGGCAATTGGAGAGATACAGTCAGACTCCACAGTACTCACACAGCTGGCAGAGCCTCTCCTTCCTTCCTTTATAACCAGGTTAAATTAACTTTTATTTATTCATTCACTGGAAAAACCTCTGACTGTAGATTCTTCCTTTCAATAGCTCAGGGTCAAAGTAGGGAAGTGGTAAATTAACTTATAGAAAACATAAAATAGTGTATCTTGCTGCTAAACACTTGAACATTTTGCAGATCCCATGGGTCCTCTTAGAGTCCTTTTTCCTTACAGTTAATGTGTATTCACAAAATACTTTCTAAGGAGGTAAATTTAAAAAAATGCAAAATTTTAATATCTTAGGAAATGTTACCTGATGGCTGTGTGCCAACTGTGTCATAACAGACAGGAGATTAGGAGAATAGTTAGGAAGCTATTGTGCTAACCTAGAGGCTGAGATGCTAGTAGTCAGGAAGCTATAAATATAAGAGATCTGAAGGAAGAAATAAACACTTTTAGGGATTGAAATCATAAATGGATCATATAGAGAGAGAAGCCAACAGTGACCTGGAGAGGAGCCTGATGCTCTGGTCAATATATCAGCTGGATAATATGCCAGCATTTCACCATTGAAAGTTGTAACTCTGTATCTCCACTATGTAGAGGGTCTAGAGATTATGCAGCTAGATATCAGGATAATTACCTGTTCCTATTGGTTCAAAGATTGCTAAGAAAAGATACTTATTTGTTCCTGAGTTTATTGGACTAGACCTAATATTTAATAAGTAGGAGGAGCCCAGATGAAAATGGAAATAGCCTTTGCAGAGTGATGGAGATCAACTACACTAGACTGATGGGAGGTCAGTGAATGCAATGATTCAAGGATTTGTGGATCAAGAATGTTGATGGGGAGACTAAAAATGCTACATTCGTATTACTCATGTTCCTGTGTATTTTACTTTCTAAAAATCTCCCAACACTAATTATGTACTCAATTTTCTAGATGTTTTATTTTTCTCAGAGGTGAATGTCTAATTCATTTGGATGCATATCAAACTACCTACTATAGTATATCATTGTTAAACTTAAGTGGAGTAAACAAAAATATTCCTTTTATGTTACAGAGATAGCAAATTTTTTTCTTTATTAAATGACTCTTTCCATTATATGGTAAACATAGCAGACCCATAAATAATTCTTCTGCTCTCACTCTACACTGACAGATACATGCTGATCCAGATTAGTTTTATGGCCCATGTTTAAAGATCAAAATCAAGCTTCTAACCCTGACTCATGGTTCTGAGCTTATTAGCAAGGCATTCTGCTGATCAAGCTTCCCAGGTGTTCCTGGTCTTGCCCCCTGAGTATTGTCCCAGGGAATTAAACATCCTGCTTTTGTTTATCTTGAGAGCACATTTGCAGTGTCCTTAGTTTGCATTCCTTAAGTTTAGGTAATTGATTGACTGGGCCAAATGGACTTTGTACTGAAAAGGCCAAACTGCATAGCCAGAATGGTGGTTTAAGCAGCCTTTAAGCCTAGAGGACTCACAGTTATTTTGATCTTTTAGTTGTTTTTGTTACCTTTGCTTTAATTTTTTAGCAATAAGTTGAATGAATATTCCTTCTGCATCTTTCCGTTCCCTTTCCAACATTGGTGGTACATAAGTAATTGTTTAACACATTTTTATATTTAATTTTCTAAAATTAAGTGATTCTTTAGGGTATCTAGATATGATTATATGGTACAATGATATAGGTTTGATATTAATAATCTTTGTCATGTAATTGTTGAGATAATGTTGATGTTGTCATTTGTTATGGTAATCAGGGGATCAGTTGTAAGCTGTTGGAATTTGTCTAATGTTATGCAATAATTTGATAAGATCTATAAATGGCCCCTTTAGTGTCCTAAGCCATTTTATTAGCTGAGAGTTAATTCATATAATGATTCAATCAACTCATATTACCTGGGATTCCCCATTCAAAATTGAAACACCTTAAGATAGATACTAAATTAAATAATTTTCAGTATTTAATACTTAAAGTAATAAATGAGATTAGTTTCTAACATGATGATTGACTAGTACCTAATTTAGCTCAGGTACTAGATGGAATGGTAGCATAGTGAAGGTTGGGAAAGAGAAAATATCTGGCTCTTATGTAGATGTGTAATGGGTCTCGACAAAAAATCAAGGAAACCAGGAACTACTGTGAGAGAGTGGGCAAGAGAGTAAGACTTTGAAATGGAAGGCTTCTGAAGATCAACTTCTTCACATTGTTCTAGGGCTAATGGGAACTTTTTCAAATGTTTTAAATGTCTGTGTGCTACATATACAATTATAGATTGAGGAAAATTTTTCTCTCCACACCTTAATTATCATTATTAAATGTGGACATCAGTGATATAAATAGAAATGGAAATGGTGGTTGAACCACCTACATGATCTTAAAGGTTACCAGAAATGTGTTGCAACATCAATATTTTAAATTGCTCAATCTAAGGAAATGCTTAGTTGCCAGGATTTATAAAAAGAAGAGAATTGGGAAAAGAAAATGCTGAAAAATCATCATGAACAGGAACAAAAAGTCTAAAGAATCCAAATCATTTATAAAGAGATGAATTGTAGCAGCTTGAACTAAGGAGCAAACAAATGAAGTGACTAGAGAATTTAATTTCTTCAGAGAACTGGATATCATCATCTTATCTGCTTATGTAGCTTTTAGGAGCAGCTTCTAAGAATGGAGAATGAGTTACAATTAATTAACTGAACACAGATTTTTGTTTGACTCTCAAAATTGTTTGACCTTCAGAAATAAGCGGTTTAGTTTCTATACACATAATGGCTTCTCATTTTTTTATGGATTTTGTAAATTATCAAAAGGAACCTTCTTTAAAAGAATGAAATTTGGAGAATTAAAGACTAGTGCTTTCTATAGACAGTAGTAATACTACTTGGGAGCAAAGATTATGGCTGTCTTTTTTTTATCATACATCTCTAGTGGCTAGTGAAGTGGATGGCATATAATATGTGTTCACTAAACATCTACTGAATTCAGCAGTGCTTGAATGAATAATGACATTTTGTTTAGTTCTATGCTATTGTCAACATTATAAACCGTCCTTTGTGTAGAAAAATTAAACATTCATAGCTTTAATGCAGGTTTTTTCCAATTTTATTTATTTTTTTAAACATTTTTTTTTTAAAGATTTATTTATTTATGCATACAAGCACTGGGGTACAGGCCAGAGGTGTGGGGGGGTGAGAGGATTCACCACAGACAGAGCAGGGAGCAGAACAGGCAGATCAACAGAAGTACACTGCTGAGGGGAGCAGCGGGCACAGCAGGAGAGTTCTGCTGCACCATGTGGGTCCCCTCTCTGGCCGACAGCAGGGATCGAACTCATGTTGCAGTGGTTGCGGTTTGCTTCATAGTGCGTTGCTTAACCCACTGCGCCACCAGGGAGGCCCTTTTTCCAATTTTAAAATATGAAATATATTATTAAAAAAGCTTTCTTCCAAAATGTACTATTGGACTCTGATGTGTATCATAAGAAGCTCACCACCCTCCTCCCCCAAGTTCCATGAACATTTGAGAGTAAATCTGTTTGATTAGGGTTTGTATTGTTATAGTTGCATAACTAATCAACCTTAGTGCCTTAGAAAAAAGGACAGCCATTTATTTTACTCATTTGCCACTTATACAGTACTAAGAGGGCTTGATTTACTTCTAAGCAATTTGGTATCATCTGATATGGCTTGAACGGGTCTGAAATATATACTTCTCAATTGACTGGGCCACATACACAGATGGTGAGCTGATATAAAACTATGTGTTATACATCATAGATTGTGGGACAGCTTCCTTCAGATCTGAGCTGTCATTATTAATATGAATACAGGCAGAAAGAAAAGTGATGGTTAACCACTGGCATCACATTAAGTCTTACCGAAAAGTCTCTCATATTGATATTTTAACTTGCTTCGTCCAAGACCAGTGCTTGACTGGGACCTCAGCCAAGGGTTTTTTTGGCCAGTAGCCTTGATTCCTTCACATGGGGCCTGTCTGGAAGCATGCCCTCAGCACCTCACAACATGGACTCTGAATCCCAGAGCAGTTGTTCTAGCAGCAAGCAATGGCCACTTTCTAGCTCCTTCATGTCTTGGCCCAGATACTGGTATATGATTATAGTTGCCATATTTTAGTGGTCAAACAGTAATAGGCCATGCCTAGATTCAAAGGGAAGGGAGAGAGAGCCTGCCTGTCAATGGAAGAAAATCACTTATCTACTCTAATTATCGTCATATTAATCCCTTTCTGGTGGATAGATAAAAATAAGACTGCTTTATATAAGACATTTGCTGGTGTGTATGCCAGAATAACCAAGTCTTTAAATGTGATAAACTTGCAATATTATCTTGTCCTAAGTTCTTTCAAGTCCAAAAGGCTTTAAAAGAGCATATAAAACGAGACTTATCAAGTTTTAATGAATTCATTCAATTGCTTGTAAAGTAGGCATATTTACTATACAACATACCATTCAAAATAGTTTCTTTGTAAATAATATAGAAATATTATTTGAATCCATACATTCATACATGATAACATTTCAGAAAACTATACACCAATAAAAATGAGTTCATATAAAAATATGATGCAACATGAATAAGTCTATACTTTGGTTAATTGCTTTCTGCCATTATCAACTCCCTGGTATTGATATATTACCATAATTGTATGACATTTCACCATTGAGAGAAGCTGCAGGTGGATACATGTGAGCTTTTTATATTGTTTTTTGTAACTTATTTCAAAGTGCATAAGTGTTTAAAATATATATTAGAGCTCCTTCAACTATATATATAAAATGTCAAACAATGGGGTGTTAATTATTAATATATCCTTCATTTATTAAGGCTGCAAAGTTTTAGTACATTGGCAATTTTCTTGCTATTTTAGTGCATGTGTGCTGCTCATATTAAAAGATGAAAGATGAAAATGTGTGGTAATTTGTTCAACTGAGAGGCAGTAGTAAGACACTTCTGCAAATATAGCACTTACAAACATTTTAGGGAACCAAAGGTAAACAAGTCAAAATATTTTGTCGTGTATAATTTTGATTACAGCTTGTAGGAGCTGGGCACTATTGAGAAATATGATTGTTACATTATGTTATTGACCCCAAAATGATTATTTATTTTAAAAACATAAATTCTTATTTCTCTTTTCTGAAAATGTAAAATTCTATAATTGATATCTGGTTATTTTATCATTAATTTGTTCATGTTTTTTCTCTGTTTGCTATTCTAAATACCTTTAATAGTGGGATAAAGATATTGTGTTTGTGATTATCTCTAATTTTTTACTTTGCTTTGTAATATAAATATTCAAAGATTTGAAGTCCTGGCTGAGAAATGTCAGCACTAAAGACTTCCCACTAGGTTTTAACAAAATGTCGTCCATCTTAAAAATTATTCTTCACTGGCATCAGAAAACACCTAAATAACAGTAAGAAAACTGAGTAAATGCTTATAAAATGGTATCTTTCTGTTGTGAAATTATAATTTGTTGTACTCAAAGAACAATTGTTCTTAAACATTAGTAAATATTTTCAAAAAGTAGATTCAGAATCTTAAGATGCTTCACCAGCTAGATTTTATACTATTTGTATCAAATGGGATTTGGTTGATGAAATTGCAAAATGAAACAACCTACCTTTGTGTAGGGGAATCATTTTTCAAAAGCTTTTAGGCTACAGAATGCAAACAATCATTGTCTTAATAATTATCTTGATCATTGTCACATCTGATATTTTACTTTTTGGTGAAATACTTGTGGCATGTGTGTGGTTACTAAACATTGTGTTTACTGAATTTTAAGGGGAGTAACTTTCTGTCTCAGTTTCAAAGTGCTTACTTGTAACAAAAGAATGGAACCAAAGTGACAGAGTGGGATAGAGGTGTTATATGACAGGAACTGGTGGTGTGTTCAGTTTGTGCTGAATGCCACTGTTTTTTGTTTTGTTTTGTTTGTTTTAAAAGATTTATTTATGCAAATAAGAAATGGGGTACAGGCCAGAGGTATGGGGGCAGGGAGTGAGAGAATTCACCAGTGACAGAGTGGGAGACAGAACAGGCAGATTGACTGAAATACACTGCTAAGGGGAGCAGCAGGCGAGACAGGAGAGATATGCTGCCCCATGTTGGTCACCTCCCTGGCCAGGGATCAAACTTGTGCTGGGGTGGCTGCAGATGCTTCATAGTATAGTGCTTAACCCCTTGCATCGCCAGGGAGATAGTCTTTTTTTTTTTTTGGTTTGTTTTTGTAGTAACGTTGATTTGCACACTAAAAGGTACAGGATAAAACTTTTACAAGGTCAGGTCAACATTAGTAGCCTGACAAGATCTGGAAAGGAACAGTTGGTAAATTATGAGTTGAGGAACAGTATAGCACTTGAGAGGCATAAAAAAAAAAACCCTTTCCCATTTGTTGGAAATAATGGTCTGCAAGTTGGCTTTACTTTTAATTAAAATGATGGAATCAAAAAGCTTCCAGTACTAGGGAACTGGAATTTTCAGGCACTCCTTTAGTTTTATTTAGCTGTTAATTCCAGTCCTGTTCATTTCCAAAACTTTCTGAAAATGGATACTTTAATTTGTCTCTACTCCATACATTTCTGATGTTCTGTCAAAAATATTTATAAACAGGGAAGTTTTCCAACAGCTGGATGGAGCAAGCAGTGAGGGAGCATATACATTTCTAAACTGGATCATCAATCCCAGGAGTATTTAAAGTCATTAGGCTTCATTCAGGAGGACAAGGCTGAAGGATGCCTTTAGTCAGAAGACTAGATTTAGGAGATTACAACTTTGGATCATTTAATTCTTCATGAAAGCTATTAGCCCCTCAACTGTTTTGTCACCTTAACAAGGGTGGTGCTTCCTCATAAAATCATGTTTATCATCTTGAAGGTAACATTTACAGAGTGATTACCAAAATGCAGCCGCTCTTCTCAGGGTAAATGAAATGCATTTACCCCTCAAAGTTGATAGACATTTTAGTCAACTTGTTCATTGATTTGGCTAATTTTCATACTATTTTTCTCTACTGGGATATTTCTTTTATTTTTATCATTTCTTCTCTTTCAGCTCTTCTTTATGCAACTATTTTTGGAAATGTTACCACAATTTTCCAGCAGATGTACGCCAATACTAACCGATATCATGAGATGCTGAATAATGTTCGGGACTTTCTGAAACTCTATCAGGTCCCCAAAGGCCTTAGCGAACGAGTCATGGATTATATTGTCTCCACATGGTCCATGTCAAAAGGCATTGACACAGAGAAGGTAAGGGTTACTTTTGTTGTTATTTATTAAATCAGTAGGCCCTTCAGGTAGCTGTTTCCATCCCTTTCCCATATTGCTTGCATAATTGCTTCATAAATGTTATTCTGTACTTTATAAGTAACATGTCTGTCAATCATGTTATTGAATGCCTAGAAAGTACAGAGCACTCAACTATTAATTACCAATTAATAGTAGCCATCACACTTAAATTGGAAATTGTGGTCCCTGAAAACAATTGTTTCTTTTTTTAAAACTCCCTTGTTACCACTTAGAGAAATTTGCAGCATTCCTCTAAGACCCTAATGGTGCTACTACTTTCCTTGCCAGATTTCATTCATATTTTTCCTTTTCTTTTTCCCATTTAACATTATAAAGGAGCTTTCTTGTTTAAAAACTAAACAATTGTGTGTTTCTATACTGTCCTCCACTTAAACCTTTTCCCTCCTTTTTACTTATTTATAAAGCAACTTACAAGTCTTTATTTTTTTCCTTTTCTTATACAATTCCATAAAACAATACCCTTTTCTCCACTTATTTAATATTTCTAATTTTCTACTTGTATTTTAATTGGCAACTCTTTTAACCTTTTTGATTTCATATTGGGGGAGAATGACCCAACATCCTCCTTGTAATAAATAAAGCCAAATTAAAAATAATTATCACTTCCTACATTCAGTTGATTTCACATCAAATATAGGAAATGGCAAATAGGACTTGCATGCAGGAGTTTTGGAAAAAAAAAACACAGATATTGAGCTATTTTTTACTTTGTATTCATTTGTGGGGACTATTATATTGGGTACTGGTTTTTGGTTTTTTTTTTTAAATGACTTTTTTTTTTCTTTTTTTTTTTTTTAAAGATTTATTTATTTATGCATACAAGCACTGGGGCACAGGCCAGAGGTGTGGGGGGGTGAGAGGATTCACCACAGAGAGCAGGGAGCAGAACAGGCAGATCAAGAGAAGTACACTGCTGAGGGGAGCAGCGGGCACAGCAGGAGAGGTCTGCCACGCCATGTGGGTCCCCCCCCTGGCCGGCAGCAGGGATCGAACTCGTACTTCAGTGGCTGCGATTTGCTTCGTAGTGCGTTGCTTAACCCACTGCGCCACCAGGGGAGGCCCGGGGTACTGGTTTTTGATATATGATAATAAGATTATTCACTACCCATTTCCTACAAATTTAATTTGACCAAACAAGGTTGAATTTTTTCTTTAAGACCTGCTCAATATAGAAAAAATATAGCAGTTGATCAAAGTAGGTGTTTAGAAGAGTTTCATAGCAAGTAGGTAGCTTAAGGCAAGCATGTGTTACCGAGAGCTGGTGTTGAGGGAAGGCATAGGGAATGGATATGGAGTTAAAGCATAGAGGGAGACTTTCAGAGACAGTGCAAGTGAGATGTTCAGGGGTAACTCTGTGGAGGAAATTTTGCAAGATGCAATATTAATTTTATAGCCACTTAAAGTAGGATGTGTAATCACACAGAGGAAGAGGGATGTATTACATTTCTGTGGAATTTGATTAAAGTACCTCTAGGCAATATTTGGTTAGTAGGGAGGGTTTCCAAAGACTGATTTAGAATCATCTTCAGGGGTGCAGGTAAGAGTCTTTAAGACATCATCAAATGCAGGGTGGCCTTTGACACTCACTTTCAGTGAAACTGAGATGTCAGTCAGTTCAGTCAAAAGCTTTGCTTTCTAGAAAATTCAATGGTGTCATATAGAAGCTGGTGTCATATACTGATGTTAGACAACATCAGTAAAATGGTGTAATAATGGCCTTTTATATTTAGAAAGAAGCCTCATCCAGAACTTATGCCACAGATGCAGTTTGTGGCAGATTTTTGAGTCTATATTTTGTGTTTCAGGATGTTGGATTGGCTCAGGAATGGAAACTCAATTAACAACTTTCAATATAAAAAAACCAGCAGATGATCAAAGTAGATGTTGCTAAATGAGTAGATTTAGCTACTCATCTAGTGGAATTGATAAATAAGTAGATTCTCACTAGCTTCCCCTCAAGACCTTGCTCAGTTACCTGCTTGAAAATGCAGTTAGGGAACAATGTAATGGTGTGGTGGAAGAGCCAGCACCATGCACCAGGGAATATTTTCCGTGCTCCCATTACTTTCCATGGTTCTTGTTTATCTTTTTATTCATCACTTATGGTGACAGAATGTGCTTCTAATTAGCAGATCATCCAGGAAAAATGGAGTAATAGGAGAAAAAGATGGAAAGGCTATTATTAAAGATGAAGTGAAATTTTAACACAAACGAAATAGAAACAAGTACAAATATTAAAATAATTTGTGGTTTAAAAATTCAAGGGTGTGCCTCTATACTGAATGGAGGAAACTTAAAAAAATTTTGAATAACAGGAGAAGCAGATACAAATAACTATGGCAAAGATGAAAGTTGTGTTGTACATGTATAAAACATATATGAAGTTTAATATGACAGCAGATTTCTCCATGGCTTTACTTATTTCTCCCAGTTTATTATCAGATTGATAAGTATTAGCAGTAACTAACAATAATTAGAGTGAAAAATAATGAAAAACATGATAATGTCTAGGCCTGAGAGAGGGATCCAGGAGATTCCCACTAATTACATAGTCAGTGAGGATGAATTTAAAGATGCATTTTAAGATAACATATGCTATATTGGACAAGAAAATAGTTTGACATGAAATTCTGGTTTAGGAGAGAACCTAACAAGCAGAGCAGAAGCCCCATATGCGTGAGAGGCATTCAGTTACTTAATAAATGAATAGTACTTATAATGTGTAACTTTAAAATTCAATATCAAAGTCTTAAAGCACAAACACAAGAATTTCTAGTTAAAGAAAAGAGACAGATTAGATATCTTAGAATTAGACTTCACTATGGATAAGAACTGAATGTGAGTAAAAGACACAATGCAATGATGGAACTGATGTATTATTTAATACGATAATAGAATGAGCTAAATATCTAAGAAAATATTTAATGATGTTCACCACACATGGCTTACTATAAAGAGCAGGAAGACTGAGAGTTAAATGTAAAAAGTAAGAAAGTATAAAGCATTGGAAAATAATATGTGCATATTTATCTCTTTACATATTAAAGTAATGGAATATATAACAAAATAATTGATACACACATTTGACTAAAAATGGAAAATATATCACAATAAAGCATGAAAATTAAAATAGATAAAGCTTTTGTAACAAATATCATGTGTGAAATGTTAATTACCTTAGTATGTAAAGTTTTTTTATAAATAAATAAAAAGAACTAAAAAATCGTTCTTACACTGGGAACAAAAAATTGTTCTGTACTGGGAGTACAGAGTAAATAGGTTTTATAGAAGCAACAAGATAGAAATCTAATAAATATATAATGACTTATTTTAGTTTGCAAAGATAAATATTGAAACAGCAAGAAACCATTTTTTGTTATGTTAAATGTATAGAAATAATGTTCACTCTTAGGAAAGGCTGTTGTGGCTGATAGTATTATGTGATTCTGGTTGCTGTGTAATTTGATGGGGCATTACTTGGAAACAATTTGAACAGATAAAATTCTAAATTTGGCAATATTTATATATCTACTTCATTAGGAAATATCCTTATATCTCTTTCCTTTTTGTGTTCTCTTCGCTGATGTCATACTATTTCCTGATTTTAAAAATGTATGCTAACATCATCCAATGTTCATATTTATTTTGGATACATTCATTGAGTTAGACTCTGCTGTCCTGCTGCTTATCTTGGGCAGTGAAGTTCAGAAATGAACTCTAGTTATTTCCCATAAACCTGCTCCACTGTATTCTTCCCTGATGCAATAAATGGATACTCTTCTTTTGTCCTTTTATTTAGGACAGAAACCCTCCTATTAAAACCTCCCCCAAAACCTGTTGCTTTCACCTTCAGCTCTTACCACATCCATTGCTGTCATCTGGTTCAAGTCACTATTATGTCCTACCTGGTTATTGTAAAGTCCAATAACTATTCTGTGCAGCAACCTTTTTCCCTGTATAGTATATTCTCAGTGCACAGACAATGAACGTATGTGACTTTCATAACAGAGCTATCTGTCTGCCTGTCTATCTATCTGTCTATCTATCATCTTTCTATTATTTATCATATACACCATACTATACTTTTTGATAACAAAAATGAAATTGATTGAATATACTAATAGACAAGAGTAGAAAATAAATGAAAGTTTGGTGACAATAGTTGTATAAATTTTTATTTTAGTTAAAAATCTCAGAAATATGGATGTAATTTAGTATATAGCTTTAATAAATAGCACCTGAATTTTAAGTTACCCCATATTTGATATCAGAGACCCCTTTTTGACTTTCCATAAATCAAACAAATACTTTAACTCTGTTTTTTATCACATTTTGTTGTTTCTTTCAAATATTTTATTAATGGTGTTTATTAGATTTAACTATGAGACATTACAAACAATTGAAATGTAATGTACAAAGTCAAATATTTTATTCTAATGCTTCTTTTCTTTTATTAGTTCTTAAACAGTTATATTTTTAAGTTGCTGCTACAGTAGAGTTTAATGATGCGTTGCATTTAATTAGAGAAAAACCTTTGCCCCAATTACAGAGATTTCCTTCTATCATTTCCACATATTTAGTTTTATAGATCTTAAAATTCACTTGTAAGCCACAAGCAAGTTAATCACTGTGATTTAATTCAGTCTTAACTTGCTTTATATGAATAATGCCTTCTCTAATACAAATTGTGGCATTAAAATCAGTACTGACATGGAGATTGTAGCAATTCTATCATGAAAGATTGTTTTAGACAATATTTTCATACAGAACTAGGCTAGATTAATTTTATTTAGTTGAAAGTATTTTATTGACTGCTAATCACTATAGTTGCTTTAGATTCTTTTCAAATGTAATAACCAAAATCCATCCTCTGGGTTTGCTGCTTGCTGATATTCTGTACACTGAAAAGACTGAGAAATGGGTGGAATGAGTAAGGATTTAAAAGGAAAAGAAAACAATTTTGAGGAAAAAAATAGAAAGGATGACAGTTAAAGCTAAAAAAAAAACCAACAAAAAACAACCATATCCTGCAGTTTAAATTAACTACAGGAAAATAATTCAAATGAAGTAAATGACTGGTGACTTTATTTTCTGCTTTTAGTGCTGTATAAAAAATACACAACTTGTATAAAGCCATGTGGACCACATTATTTCCCATCATAATGGGTTTTTTCATTTGTTTTATAGAATAAAGCTGAAATCTTATCATTTTTGTTTTCCACCACCTTGCCCTTTTCCCTAACATGTAGTTTGAAAAAAAATTGATAGAAAAAGATCTTTGTTCTTCATTTCTCATTGTGTGTTTTGTAATAAACATAAAATATCACTAGGAAGGTACCATGGTATGGAAAGTTCTCATTGAATTATGCAAAACATTCAGGCAGATTTATGCTTCTAGAATTTTAACAAATTAAGATTTTAAATATTTAAAAATTTCATGTTATTTGTTAATTAACTCTATCAAAATACTAGACTCCTTCCAAATACAGTTGCAATATATTTTTCCTACAACTTAAAGTTACTTCCTTTTAGCCAATTACATATAAATGATATATATGACTTAGAAAAGCATGACTAAATATTTCTTTGCATTCTTAAAGAGAAAACCAGGGATGACATTCTCATACAGGGCATCATTTTCCTGGTTTAATATTCAAATACTAAGAGGGTTTTATGGCGATGTACAGCTGAACCAAAGCTTTGTAACAAAAGTGGTAAAGTCCAATGTGTTGTATTACATATGACTTGTAAATATGTGAAAGTGAGTATAGTGAAAGGAAGCTCAGTTCTTCTGAAGATAACATTAAAACCACTGCTTGTATTTAGATCAAAAAAGGTAATAATCATTCCAGTATAATACATGTTAATCAATCAATAATTAAAATAATTGTGTTCAACTTCTAGCTGGGTATTTTTTAAAAAATGAAGTATTTAAAAAAGCAGTGATCTATCTCCTTGGAGGAAATTAGCTCCCTGCTATTGAAGGATACAGCAGAAACTCATACAAAATGAACTTGCAAGTCCTGATTCTAAGATTACACAATAATTGTGTCTCATCTTTTTTTTTTTTTTTTGCAATTCAGATACTTATACTTAAGAGATCCTGCATAAAAGGAATTATAGATTAAAATTCTATATTCTATAATCATTTCAGTAATTTTTTATTAGCACCTCTATGTATTATAGTTTTAAAAATTGAAATAACCACCTTTCCCCCAAAGTTTTAGAACAAATACCACTTAAAAAAATTATGAGGCCCCAGAGTCTCTGATGGGGCTAAGCCAGAAGGCAGCAAGAAGGTAGAGAATAGAGTAAATAGATTAAAAGGAAAAGAAAAAATGTCCTATACGAAAGAGATTTCTCTGATGGTTCACTGCCATTTGTCTGAGAGGCTGCTTCATGGCATTTATGTCTGGCAACATTTTTAATTGTAGTCTTTGTTTGGTATTAAGTATGTACTGTTTAAATATAGTATGTACCTTTAAATATAGAGGGAAGTAGAGCCTCAGAGGAATTTGGATTAATAAGTATTTCTATATGCATTCTCCTTGAATACAAATACACAAATATATTTTAGACTTTGGGGGAAATTATTGAATCATGAATGATTCCACAAGCTGCAGATGAGTAGGTGTCTTTATCTAACCTATTATTATGCTCTAAATTGCCTTGATTGATCTGTTTACAAAATCCCATTAGAGCAAATATTCAGTCATAGCTATTGAAATGCCTGTTTTTGAATGAGATCAGATGCTTCCCACAACTTTCTTGCAGTTTACTTGATGAAGGTAGGATTATGTAGGTGACTGGATTTGAGAAATTGAAATGGTTTAGAAAAGATGGTTTCACTTCTATAATTTCTGTTATTTGACTATTTTTTTTTGAAGTCTGTGGTTTTCCATACTCTGCCCACTTTCTCATCTCGTTATCAGATTTTATAATAATACCTAAAAGGTGCTTGTCTTTGGCTCAGGCTGGTTGTTTTTGGTTTTGGATTCATTTATATTCTATGAAGTACTGAAAAAACAGTTTTAGCTCCTTTTCTAGTATGCCAAATAACCATGGGTATCCCTGTCTGGCAAAGCAGAAGGCAGCAAGAAGGTGGAGAATAGAGTGAATAGATTAAAAGAAAAAGAAAAAATGTTCTGTAAGAAAGAGATTTCTCTGGTAGTTCACTGCCATTTGCCTGAGAGGCTGCTTTGTGGCAGATTCCAGGGCTTTACTTGGTGTCAAGAGGAACACGTGGACTCTTAATCTTGTCGCTTTCTGCATTTTGCTTTTTATGTGTGTTAACCCTTCTTGAGGTCAGAAACACTCTTTTTTTCCTGGAATTAACACTCTTCATCATTTCTTTATGTGTTGAATTTTCTTGAGGAAATCTTCCCTGATTTTTGCTGGGGTATCTCTGAGACATGGAAGATACTGGTATCAACTAGGGAGGATCTACACTATGGTAGAATTTGCAAACCGGATAAGACCCATCTTTTAAAATTTGGATCTACATCAAAGAGAAACATGGTTTGGTAGAGTATTATAGAAGTTTCTATGAAGTGGTAAATAAAAATGAATCCAGCCCATTCTCATATTCTTCAGAGTCTAATGGGGGAGAAACATTTAAAGAATAGAATAGATTAACATATGATTCCAAATTATGATTATGCTTAAAATATAATACAGGGAGTTACGTCAATTTCTTTTTTTAAGGAGAAGACATGAATAAGTAAGCTAGGAAGCTGTGGGTTACACAAGACAAAGTAATAAAATTCAGATTAAAAAGATAATTAGGAAACAAACCATTCCTATTTTATAAAACCCAAATTCCCTATGTGTGAGTAGTTAAATATTTAGTTTGAAGATGGAAGCAGTAGAATGGAGAAAAACAAATCCCACAAAGATCTAGTTATTCCATTAACTACTAATAGCTCACTAATTAACTGACATTAATTGACAGTATGTGTGACCTTTACCTTCCATGTGCCTTAGAATAATTTCAACTGAATATTTATGTTGATTAAAATTTGACTTTAAATTAAATAACAGATAAGTCTATACAGGGGCATATTGGTACCCTATTCTGCATTAAAATAATCAGTCCATTCTGTTTAGAATTGTCACTTTTGTGGGCAAGCATCAGAGACTGTATTTATGCCCACAATATAGCTTCATGCATCTGTTGTTATCATTTCTACCAAGGGTGAATAAATGTTAGAAGAGTATTTATAGAACCAGTTTTGTTTTTACAGTATTTATTTAACAGAAATACATAACTTATATACAATTAGATATAGGAGCTAAAAAGGAACAAAATATAGTAAATTGCCCATAATATCACCACTCACAGAAATGTAGCTGGCCACATTTATTTTGTGTTTTTTATGAACATATATTTATCTCATAAATGTAGATACCACAGAGATATTTTTATTCTGTTTAAAGGACATATGTTTACCAATCCCCATATTATTGGGGACTTAAGATATCTAGTAATTAAGATAAATAATGATAATTGGGTTTGGCACATCAAAAGGTATGTCTATGTCAGTTTATATTTTACATTTTATTTCTTCTAAACATTCAAATGAGCTATAGCCAACATAAGCTTACATGTGTCCTTTTTCAGAATAACATTGCTAATACTAGACATTAATCTTTTATTCTTCATGACTTTAACAGGGAAATAATCTTAATATGATTAATTTTTATTCTTTCCAACACTATAATTATTCCCACTTACTAATAGGGTCCTAAACTGTAAGAAATGAAATGCCTTGCCTTGGGAACACAATAAACTTGAATTTGGACCATATGTTTACTTTTCCAAATAAAATTTCCCTACCCTTCCTACTCACCAGTTCTTATAACCCCAAAATAAGTACTGTTAACTTTTTATTGGAATACAGAGAAACAAAACAAAGGAATTGACAAAATTAAGCCGTGTTCGAATAAAAATTTTATACAGGCAGGAATTTTACTTCATTTGTTCACTGCTAGATAATTAGCACTTATAATCATGTGTGATGTTTGGTAAATTCTCAACAAATACTTATTTATAGATAAAATTCTGGGGATCATAGGGCATATAAACATGGAAACCACTGATATATAAAAGACCACAAACACTTATTTTTGGTCACTGAAAAATTACACTATAGCTAGGAAATAGAATGGAACATAGTATCTAGCTTTGAATTACTTCTAGATTTCAATGTCAAGCAGATAAGAAATGGCCAGCATGGACATTGAGCAGTTGTGGTAGTAGTAGATGGAAAAAGAAATACCAGATTTCGTGGTTTCCAAGAGATTAAATGAACAACTGTCTTTTAGTCTTTTAAAGGACAACTAAAATAAAATGTGAAAATTTCCACTTGCCTTTTGCAAGATGGAACTCACTGGTTGACTTGATAAAAAGCAGAGTTATTAGAGTAGTTGAGACAGATGCAACATTGTAGTGAGTGGGAGTAATGTGTAGCAATTAAGACAGTTGATTTTGGCTTAGGGACAATCAAATTGACATATGGCAATGGCACAAGATAATGAGTCTAAAAGTATGCCCAAATGTATGGGAAGATTTTTTTTTTTATATGGCAGGAATAGGCAAACGAAGATCTGTGAGAAAGGTAAGACCATTCAATACATGTTATTAGGATTAGTAGTTATCCATATGGGCAAAAATTTTTCAATTTGATCTCTTGACTCTAATTAATTACTTAAAGACTTAAATATTTTTAAAAGTGTACTGTTTTTGCAGAAATAGAAAAAGTCCTAAAATTTCAATGGAGCCACAAAGGGCCCAAATAGATAGAGTCTTAAGAAAAAAAGAATAAAACTAGAGGCATCACACTTCCCTGATTACCAAATATGTTCCAAATTTACAGTAATGAGAACAGTATGGTACTTACATAAAGACAGATCCATAAACAATGGAACAGGATATGGAGCCCAGATATTTTTGAGAAGGGTAAGCTAAATGCAGGAAATGGTTACATTTATGACATCAGTGTGTAGAATAAGATCAAGGCTCAGTCTGAGGAGCAAAAAGTGTAAGGTGATTAGGAAAGTTAAAGTGAAGGATAGGCAGCAATCGTATTGCTACAACTGATGACAGTGCGGGCATGTAGGTTGAGTTCTATAAAAGAGACCAGGTCTCCAATCTGAGGACCTTTCAGGAAACGTTTTCAAAAGGGCCTCTGGATGTGTGTGAGCATATTGGATAGCATTCTGAATTAGCCAACATTCTGTATTCAAGTGTGCCTCTGACTGTTACCTGTTCACTAGGGATACGTTTCTGTTAATTGTCTTTGTAGCCAAAAGCCAGGCTGTTTTCTAGAAAGAGCTAGGAGGCTCTAGAGACAGTGAGACCATGGATCTGTTACTAACCTTTGTAAAATGGAAATTATAATATGTAATGTACAGTTTTTTGCAGTGATTAAATTGTTGATGTCATTTTCTATTTTGGTGAATTCTGAATCAACTGCATCTGAGAAAAAAATATTAAAATTTCTGCTGAACTGTGTTCGAACCTGAGAAGAGGGAAATTTGCTTTGTTGCTCCACTAAAATACTGTGATTTCAAATAGGTATAAAGCTGCTGATCACCCTGGGAAGAATATCTTTTAAGTCACTCAGATCTTTGGGTTTTTCCATAATGTTGTCAATAACTCACTGATAAAATAATATAGTTTTCTGTTGTTAAAATATTTTACTCTAGCAGTAGACTAGCTTTTTTTCCCTCTACCAACCCATCCGTATCCATGCCCCATCTGCTGAGAAGCTATTGAAGGCAGTGACTGTATATTCTTTTTATATCCAAAATAGCATGTTTCTGGCATTCACAGGTGACCAATGAATCAATGAAGCAGTGAGGTAGCAAACAACGATAGAGCTGTTATGGGTGCTTTGAAAACCTCTGTGAATTTTGTCAGAGGAAGAATTATTCTGTTTTCTTGGCTGTTGCTTACTCAGTTTGTAATATTAGATAAAATTTGCAAACAATATAAAGGATTAACTAAAGGAAAAAGAACAGTAGAAAGATTTTGTTCAAGTATAAAACAGCAACAAAGGTAAAACAGACTAAATGAAATTTTCAATACAGTTTTGAAGTGTTCTGGGCATTTAAGAAGATGACACTGGAATATTTTATAGAGATCTGTGTTATAAATTGCCAGCCTGCGCGTTGACTTGCCAGAGACTTTTGGGCTAAAATCTTTGCCTTTGTGCTAGAGGCTAATGCATTAGGTCAAAGGTTTGACTTTCGGTTTACCCTGAAGCAGAGGAACAAAACTGCAGTTGTCCCAAGTGAGATTCAGCTAATCATCCTGCCAAATTGGCTCATGTGAATCCAGGGCAGACACACAGTTCTTCTCAGGAGATTTTGGCTTTGGGCAAAGTAGCACTTAATAAAAGTATGTTAATGACTGAATATGTTGGTTGATGTTGGAGGGGCTCTGGTTGTTTGTAAGGCTATTTGTCTCTCCCTAACATGCACTCATTCCTTTGTGTATGTGTGTGTGTGTGTGTGTGTACATGTGTTTGGTTCTGCACTGAACAATTTCATCACAATGCAGATTCCTGTAACCGCCACCACAGTCAAGGTACAAAACAATTCCCTCACAAGGATCCTTCGTGTGCCCTTTTATTGCCATAGCCCTTTCTGCTACCTTTCTAAATCCAGGCAAGCATTAATTTAGTTTTTATCTAATTTTGCCATTTCAAGAATGCCATATAAATGGACTCCTGTAACTTTTGAAATTTTCCCTTTTCATTGAACAATAAGTGTCTTATCATCCTTCCAAATTATTTCAAATCACTGTTCCTTTTTATTGTTGATATAAGCGATGGAGGAGATATAATCAATTGGCTCAACCATTCACTGGCCAAAGGAAATTTGTATTATTTCATGCATTTTACCCTATTTCAATTAGATTATTTCACATTGAGTTTTTATATGTCTATATGTTCTTGTTATATTTGATTTTCAAGTATTTCTCTGTTTGACTTTTCATTCTCTTCAACAAGCCTTTTTATATAGTAAACATTTTTCATTTTGATGATGCAGTTTATTGATTTTTCCTTTTAAATTAAGGTAATATTGGTTTACAACATTGTATATGACTTAGAAGTTTAGGATCACACTCTTCAAATCACACACGTTACCACACACACATCATGCCTCCTCCCCACTTTGTTCTACTTTCTCCTTTGTCCCCTCTGGTAGCTTCAATTCTAAAGAATTTGTCCTTGGTTTGGTTTTATCTGACCCGTTTTTTCCCCTCTATTTCATACATAAATGGCATTATGTAGTATTTTTTTCTCTTCTTATTTTCCTTAGTATAATCCCCTCCTCCCCTCCAGTTTCATCTGTGTTGTTGCAGTACAGATGAGTACATATTTTTTTTAAATAGCTGTGCAGTATTTCATTGTACAGACACACTACATCTTCATAATCCACTCAGCTATCTTTGGACATTTAGATTGTTCTGTAAATAGTGCTACAATTTATGAGCAAAGGAGAGCATATATGCATTTTTTTTAAAGATTTATTTATCTATGTATACAAAACTGGGATACAGGCCAGAGACAGGGTGGTGGAGAGAGGATTCCTAAGAGACAGAGTGGAGAACAGAATAGGCAGATCTATTGAAATATACTGCTGAGGGGAGCAGCAGGTGAGACAGGAGAGGTCTGCTGCACCATGTGGGTCCCCTCCCTGGTTGGGGATACAACTCACCCTTCAGAAGCCCTACAGTGCAGTGCTCAACCGCTGGTACAATCAGGGAGTCCCCATATATGCATTTTTTGAGTAGACACTTAGGAGTGGAGTTGCTGAATCATATGCTAGATCTATTTTTAATATTTTGAGAACTCTCCATACTGTTTTCCATAGGGTTTAGACCATTCTACATTCTTACCGACATTGTTCTAGGGTTTCCTTCTCTCCACATTCTTGTAGAGAGTACTTTTGTTGTCAAGTTTAAGAACTCTGACTGGCCCTAGGTCCTGGAGAATTTTTCCGGGTTCTCCCAAAAGTTTTGTAGTCTTACATTTTTACATGTAAATTCATGATGCATTTTGAATTAATTTATGTATAAGGTGTGAGGTTGAGGTTGAACTTTGGCTTTTTTTACTTTTGACCCATGTATGTCTAATATCTCTAGCACCATTTGTTGAAAGACTCTCTCCTGCCAGTGCCATCCCATCTTCATTATTATGGGTACATAGTATGTCATAACATTGGGTAGAGTGCTTGCTCTTTCTTGTTCCTTTTTCAGTTGTCTTAGCTATTCTAGTCCTGTGCCTTTCCTTACTAGGTAGATCTTCCAATTAATTAACATAGCATCTCAGTAGATTTAGGTGTTCTTTGATTTCTTTCTTCAACATTTTGTAATTTTCAGGATACAAATCCTATTTATGTTTTGCTAGGTATTTACCTACGCATTTCATTTTGGAAGTTATAAATGGTATTATTTTTTAAATTTTGATTTCCTTATGTTCATCATTAAGTTTTAATTTTTTGACTGTTTTCTTGGCTTTATTATCCCACCTATTACTTTCCCATAAAGTCAGCACACACATGTACAGTAAATTTATATCAATCTGTTGTCTTTCATCTGCCATGGGCAGAAAGCAGTTGTTATAGGATCTGGGGTTCTGATAGGGTTTCTTGATATTTTAAGTGATATCTCTGGGCATCAATCCCATGTAAATTCTACATGCACATCTGTGAACATTTTTCTTTTATTCATGTATATTTTTACTTCGATATTCATGGCTATTTTATGCTTTATGAGAATTGCAGGAAATTTAATTTCCTAATAGTACAGTTGATATCTAGTTTCTCAAATCTGAAGACCCTGGTGAAAAATAACAACGTGCGTATGTTAAAAATACATAAACCAAAATTTTAGTTAGGATTTATTTCCTCAATGTCTCTTTTAGTAATGTCAATATAACATTTTGGTTTCAAGGATATTATAGAACACTAATCAGTTTTAAGGGAATTTCGTAAGCTTAAAAATTTTTTTTCTTTGTGTTACTAAATAGGCTAAGGTAAATAAGAAGAGTTTGCTTGTTTTGGACCCTAAAACATTATAACATTTAGTCACAGTATGGTAGATCTATCATTGAGTAAACAATTCAATTAGTAGTGTTCACTGTTCTGTTTTCAGGTCTTATTAACAGCATTGACATAAAATTAATTAAGATAATGTGTCTAGTGATAGAATTTCACTTTGATATGCCAATCACTTAATAAAGGATGCTTTTACAACATAAAGTGAAACTAGAGGTTTCAGTCACAAAGTTGATTAATTATAAAATAGACAAGTTCTCATTTTGCTTTGGCCTGTGTCACCCAGATCACTCTCCCCATTCTTCGGTTATACCCTCACCTGAACTGCTGCCCATCGTTTCCCCTAGAACTGGCTTTCTACTGCGGTATGTTAGCTTTTCCACATAGCTATGACCCACTAATAAGTTTGTCTTGTCTTCCTGGTGAGAAAGGCAAGAGCCTATGCATAGAAACTGGAATGATTTTTAAGTCTATCCCTTTTGTATGTTCCGTATAAAAGTAGACACACTATACCAGTATTATTATATGAAATTAGGTAGTCATGTCTCCTGTGGCCTCTATTCCATAGATGGTATAACTTAATTTTGACTAAATTTGCCTAATGTCAATATTTTTGCTGGAGAGAGAGTGGTGATAGTAATGATTTTACATATAGCATTTTATAATAGAAACACACACATGTGCACACACAATATCTACAAATCATAGACATACCAATCAATAATTTTTTTATGTACGTATAAGTCATGTAGCTATTATGTGGATTAGGATTTAAAAAACATTTTTTCACCATAAACGATTTCCCCACTTGCCTTATCTAGGCAATCACTATGTCTCCTCCTAAAGCAACTATCTCTTTAAAAATTAAAATATAATTTACTGTTGATAAAATTCACCATTGTAAATGTGCAGTTCAGGGGTTTTAGTATGTTTACAAGATGATGCCACTATTACCACTACCCAAAACATATTCATTACCCCAAGTAGAAACGCTGTTCCCATTAGCAGTTACTTCCTGTTACCCACTTCCTGGGGCCCTTGGCAACTACTCATCTACTTTCTATTTCTTTGCATTTACTTATTCCACACATTTCATATAAACAGAATCATTCAGTATGTGTCTTTATGATTGACTTCTTTCACTTTGCATATTTTGAAGTTCTCCATGTTGTAGCATATATTGATATTTTATTTCTTTTCATGAAGGAATAATATTTTGTTGTGTGGATATATATACTTATATTTACACATACATATATACACACACTCCTAGGAATGATGTCATTTTTATTGGTAGGAGTTTATTTATTTTTTATTAGAAGTTATCAAAGACTTTGAAAACTGGTTGTACTATTTGACATTCACAGTAGAATAAATGAGTTCCAATCACTCCACATATTCTCCAAGACTCAGCATGTGTCTGCCTTTCACATTTAAAGTGTGTGTATAGTGGTATGCTAATTTGCATTTCCTAAATTTTTTTTTTTTAAGGATTTCTTTATTTATGCATACAAGAGCTGGGGTATAGGCCAGAGTTCAGGGTGGTGAGAGGATTCACCAGAGACAGAGCGGGGAGCAGAACAGGCAGATTGACTAAAACACACTGCTGAGGGCGCGGCAGGAGAGGTCTGCTACACCATGTGGGTCCCCTCCCTGGCTGTCAGTAGGGATCGAACTTGTGCTGTAGTGACTGTGGTTTGCTTCATAGTACGCTGCTTAACCCACTGTGCCACTAGGGAGGCCCTCCTCATGGTTTTGAATGCCATTTAAAATCATACTAACCACTTAGGCAATCTCATTTTCAAATTGCGCAATTCCTATGCTTTTGTTTTTGCATTAGGTTGTCTATTTTATTTTCCTATTGACTTGTAGGAGTTTTTCACATACTGTGGCCATGGGGATATAGCTCAATGGTGGGGCATTTGCCTACACATATCTTGGCTATGCCTCCTCTGTGGGGTACAGGTATTACACATAGTCTTTCAACCTAGCCTTTTTTGGTTCACTTTCTTAACTTTTAAGTTATATTTATTATACAAGCTATATTGTTCTTATATATATTATGGCCTATAGCTTGTTTTTATATTTATTTATTCATGAGTTATTATCGTAGAAAACTATACCCATTTGTCTGTTCCACTGCTCCCAGAGAACTACATTACTAAGGCATTTTTTTAATAGTGAAGGGCTTAATTCACCAGAAAGTTCAGTCTAATATTGCTATCCTATTTCTACTATAGGTAAATGTCATAACAGATTTCAGTCAGTAAGAATATATTGATCTGGATTCAGTCTGATAAATGTCAGCACATTAAGAAAATGAGTGGAAGAGATTTGGTGCTCTTTGAGAGGTTTCTGGTTTTGTATTTTATAATCATTTTAAATGTAGTCATTTCATACATATGCACACTGATAATCTATATAAATGTTACAATTGTAAAAAAAGTTTCAATATAATCTCAATTATTCAAACATAGGTATTTTTGTTTTATCTCATTTTGCTTTTCTTCTCTTAATAATTTTATTACCTTTTCAAGAGAACTTATAGCTGTTAATTTACATATACTTGATTTAACTATCTGTATGCACACATAAGCACATGTGTGTACATTAAGTGTGTATATTCATTTATCCAATCACTTCTCAAACTCTTTTTGGAATTAGATTCAATAGAAATAAATAAAATAACCCATATGTCATTTGCTTCTCTGTGAGCTCTTTTGAATACTTCTATTTTGGTATTTATGTGTGTGTGTAGACATGTTAAGTTGCAAAAGTAGTCTGAAAGACAGCTGATGCATATCCTTAGGAATTTTAGTTTGCTCTCTCTATTGGAGAATAATAGGTCTACATGTACACTTTTATAACCACAATCATTCTAGAAATAATTGCACATATTGATTTGGCAACTGCAATTTTTGTTTCATTCATTTTTAGATAATACCTATGTGTTTATAAGCAACTTTTAAAAATAAAAGTATATATATTTGAAAATTACAACATGATGTTTTCATTATGTGTACATAGTGAAATAATGACTAAAATCAAGGCAATTAACATAATTCTCTTCTCATATAGTTACTATTTTGTGTTTGTGGTTTTTAAAATAAACTTAAAATTTAACATAATATTAAAAAGTTGTAAAACTATATTATATATAAGCTGATAGATACATTTTTAAAGTGAGCACAAATATTATAGACAGCATCCAAAACCCAACTAGTAGAACCCTAGAAGCCCAGTCGAGGGGTTCTCTTCAGGCATTAAAAACTTGTGCAGGAGAGTGACTCATATCTTGACTTTCACAATTACATATTGATTTTTTCCAGTTGTTGAACAATATGTAAATGGGTGTTATGCACACTCTTTTGTGTCAGTCTCTTTTATAGCCAAATTCTTTTGTTGAGAGTCATCTCTTTTGTATGTAATTGTTACTTCTTCTATTCTTATTGATAAATAGCAGTCCATCATGTCAGTGTGCCATGATATTTATCTTGGCTAATATTTATAGATATTTGGGTGATTTTCAACTTGACTTTGTTATAAAGAATACTGCTATAAACAGCAATGTTCATGTGATTTGGTTCACATAGATAGACATTTCTCTTGGGCACATCTCTAGAATTGAGTATTAGAATACACACACACACACACACACATATATTTGAGTTTTGTCAATGTAGCCAGATGATGGAAGCACCAGTTCACTTCCATACACAGTCAAAGACAGGAATTCATTCTTGTCAGGAAGCTGGGAATATCATTTATCATAGGTGATTTTCAAAAGGTCATGACCAAATGGTTTTCCAATATTGTATCCACACTTCTGGATAATTAATCAAATAGATTTTAAAATATACCTCCAATTTTGGAAAATATTTTCATATGTGGGAAAACTATTCTTATTTAGTCAAATATAGGTGCATAAAAATGTGCAGAAATGAATTTAAGAATTGAGAACAGTAGAAAGTATAAATTTCATCTGAACCCTAACTTATAAAGTTAGTGACCTAAAATATCAGCAGATTTACAAGTTAAAAATTGGTGACAGTTTTCACTGTTCATTTTACTGAAAAACCAAAATCATGAAAAACTTGGTAAAGTTGATCCTTTGTAATTTTAAAACAAAATCCTTAAGTCACATTTAGTGTATGAAGTTTTTCACAGGAAATTTATCTTAAAGTGAACCCATGGGTTTTAACTTATAATCTCTCATGGATTAGCAGTCTTCTGTAGCTAAACATGACCTTTTAAATATTGGAAAGAATTTGATTTGGTTTTATTTCATTTCATTGTTCCTGAGTTAATTCCTTAGAGACTTGATGCCTCCAGGAATTGGTCAGCCAATGTCCAGACAACCGCTCTCGCCAGGCCAGCTTGACTGCCTGCTGGCAGCCTGGTTATAATTGTCTCTTTTTTTTGTTTTTAAATAAGGTGGGCTTCCTTTTCTTGTCATAAAATAAAAAATAACTGAATTCCTGTAGAGAACCTTACTTTATTTGTTGGCAGTCTTTAACTCATTCCCAGGAAGGATTGTAAAAATGTTTTATGTGCAAATGTCACTTGTCCTGGCTCTTTCCACTGTTTTTCACTAACTTAATAACGATTCAGTTGGATTGGTGAGCAGATATTAATTAAGTGTGTTACTTAATTTCATCAAAGGAAGCAGGGATTTTGAAGGTCACTGGTAGCTTCAGTGCCTATCAAAATGTCATTGATGCATTTATTTCTTTGTCCTAAGAAAGCAGGGAGATCATCTTTATTTATCAACTGTTATGAAAAATAGCTGACTGTATTACTTCTAATAGAGAATTTTAAAGAAAATCAATAAAATAATTGATTTCAGAGCAAGAAGAAACCTCAAGAAGGAGCCTGGTTTACTTTGCTACCTTCAGCACTTAAGAATTAGCTTAATTATTCCTATTTTTATATTAGAAATTTGTTATAGTTTGATTAAAAGTGATCCATCTGAGGTCACTAAAGAAGGGAATAATAGTAGAGACAGGGTTAACTAAGAATAAAACTCTCTGACTTTTTAAAAACATTGTCACACTATACAATTCTATTTTTGCTTTGTGAAATTTTCTTGTCTCTTTCAAATGCAATTCAAAGATTTTAGAGAGAGAATATTAAAATCATATAAGATATTCTCATACATTATAGGTTTGAGCATAATTTGCTATACCTTTTCTGGGAAGCAATTTGGCAAGACGTTTTAAAATGTTTTTAAATTTAACTACTAATTTTACTTGGAAAATATCTGTTCTTAGTCTGATGTAGATACAGATTATTTGTTGTAACTTGATTTATAAAAGGGAAAATAGAAATGGAATGATACTTTTTCTCATTAAACTTTTCAATGTAATGTTTGTACATGTATATATGTGTTTTTAAAAAATATTTGAACATTTTTTTCAGTCCCACCATTCATTTGAGTTTCAAGTTGAGAAAGATAGTAATGTTAGCTCGTGCTTGAGTTATCTTTTTTTAAAGATTTATTTATTTATGCATACAAGAACTGGGGTACAGGCCAGAGGCATGTGGGTAAGAGGATTCACCAGAGACAGAGGGGGAGCAGAGCAGGCAGATCGATCGACTGAAATACACGGCTGAGGAGAGCAGCACTGGAGGCAGGAGAGGTCTGCTCTGCCATGTGAGTCCCCTCCGCGGGCTGGGGATGGAACTCGTGCTGCAGTGGCTGTGGATGCTTCATAGTGTGGTGCTTAACCCCTTGTGCCACCGGGGAGGCCCCTCATGCTTGAGTTATCTTCAGGTTCATGCTGAATTATTTTCTTAATTCTGTCTGGAAACTCATTAAAATAGCTAAAATATATAATTCAGACAGGAGCGGAAAATGAAAAATAAAGCAAGTGCCTTTCGTAGAGATATAAAGTAACAATACTTTGTAAGAATACTTTATTCAATGGGATAATACAAGCTATTTTTTCCTTATCCTATACAAGGCTAAACTGGGCTCATCTCAAATTTTTGTCATTTAACTGCTGCAATAGCATATAAAATAAGTACTGTCATCCCATCTCTCAGATGAGGTTTAGGGAGATGAACTAAAATATCCCAATCGATGAGACAGAAAATGATGAAGATGAATTTGCACCTAGACTTAGGTCCTGTTGAGCCTGACCTTTTATGCTGCTCCTAAGACATAAGGAATGACTTCTAGGCAGCATGCATTTGCATGTCACCTGGGCAGACCCTGTTATAGCTCTCTTCTCATATTATGCTGGTCTCTGCTTTCCCCTACTCCATGGTTAGCTTGTTTAAGGCAGAACTATCTTATTTATCCTTTTAGTTCCAGTGATTTTACATAGTGTTGTGGGCCACAGTAGAAGCTCAATAAGTGCCTGATAAAAAACTAACGTCAGTAGTCACCAAGACAATATATTTAAAATAATTAAAATATTATGGAAAATAATTGCTGTGAAAAGAAAACACCAATTGCTTCTAAAGCCGTTAGGCATTCTTTCCTCAAAGATGAGATTTTTCAAAATGGGTGATCTGATAGCTATTGCTTACAGGAATTTTAACAGTATGAACAAAACCACAGAGATGAAATGATATGAAATAAAATATACAGTATTAGGAAAGGTTAAGGGAAGGATACTGAAAGCATCCTTTAATAAACAGGGTTTTTAAAAAAGATTTATTTGGGGGAGGGCTCCATGGTGGTGAGTGGGGTTGGGCACCACACTGTGAGGCGTTCTCAGCCACTGCAGCTTGAGTTTGATCTCCGGCCATGGAGGTGAACCACATGGTACAGCTGCTGCTTCCCTCAGCAGCGGTGTATTTTGGTCAGTCTGCCTGTTCTGGTCCCTGGTCTGTCTCTGGTGAATCCGCTCACCCCCATGCCTCTAGTCTATATTTGTACATTCAAGAACTGGGGTACAGGTCAGAGGTACGGGGGAGAGGGGAGGATTCACCAGACAGAGTGGGGAGCAGAACAGGTGAATCTATTGAAATATACTGCTGAGGGGAGCAACAGGCAAAACAGGAGAGGTCTGCCAGGCCACGTGATTTAGCTCCCTGGCAGGAATCAAACACATGCTGCAGTGGCTGGCAATAGCTTGATAGCACTGAGATTTTAACCCTTGTGCCACCAGCGAGGCCCTTAATTAACAGTTTTTATTTATGATGGGCTCATCTTCCACATAGGGAAACCACCAGCTATTTGTTTGTAGTGAACCTCAAACAAAAGGAATAGTTAGGGAATATTCCAATTTTTGGTGTTCTTTTTTTTTTTTGAAGGTTGAAATACAGTTAGTACAGGAAAGAACTATTTCATTAAAACATGATTTGATCTAACTTCATGAAGGAAAATCAACTTAGATTTCAGCTTGAGGAATTGAAATTTTATCAAAGAAAAATATTTTGATTTTATAGTTTACCAGGGAGGTTGGTAGAGATTATTCTAAGTAAGTTTGCACATGCATCTCTAAAATGGGCGGTACTGACTTCAATAATCATATCTTGTTTGATGATGCTCTGATTAAATGTGGTAATAATGCTCATTTTAGTCTAGATCTTTCATTGTCCTGCCTGAAAGCTATAGGAAACAAAAGCTGTCCACAGTTCATTATCTAAGCATATTTATTCAATTTGTTCCTTCTTCTAAAGGATGCTTGAAGCTAAAATTTTGCTGTTGCCCTCAGCAGTCATTAGGTGTCAAAGACAACAGTGAACAAGGCTGCCATGCAAAACCATGTGCCCATTTGTCAGCACTGACATTTCCAGTTGCCGAAGCCCTTAGAAGGCTGGGGAATATTCTTTCCATTCCATGAACATAAATTAATTTTAAAATGACAATATTTCAGAGTGAAGAAAACACATCAAGAGTGGAGTAACAACAGCTTCTGCTAGCACATAAACTTGCAAGGGTGTTCTTTAAAATTTTTGTTTTATAACTAGTTAATATGGACCCACCTCCAATATTCAGTCCATCATCCTGAATTCTTGGTTAGTTATGAAAAAATTTTAAAACAGATTAGACTTAACTCAGTGATAATACCCAATTTTAGCTGGTTCTTTGATGAAATTATATTAAGTTTTCGTGAGAGTCTTCCTGACCAATTTAATATACTGATCATTGTATGGGGAGAACCATAGCCCTTCGAAACTTTATTACTTTCTTGGGCCTTCCTGTTAGCACAGCAGGTTGAGTGCTGCACTGTGAAGCAGCTGCAGCACAGAAGCATAAGTTTGACCCCCTGCCAAGGACCCACATGGCGCAACAGACCTCTCCTGCCTCGCCCGCTGCTCTCCTCAGCAGTGTACTTCAGTCAGTCTACCTGTTCTGCTACTCACCCTGTCTCTGGTGAATCCTCTCACCTCCTGGACTTTGGCCGGTACCCCAGCTCTTGTATGCATAAATAAATAAATATTTTTAAAAACCCTATTACATGGTGTTGTATTGTAATACTCCATATACTCATCAAGCCATCTCACTGGGTTATTAGATCGCTGATAGCAGAAATGTGTCTTGTTAACTTTGCCTTCCCAGTATCTAGTGCCATGCGTTACAGACTTTGTCAGTCTATAAATTTTTGTTGGATGAGTTGTTTTTTCCTGAAAAAACAAAAACCCCTTTCTCTTCTCATTTATTCATCTTTCACTTTTCAGGTCCTCTCCATCTGTCCCAAAGACATGAGAGCGGATATCTGTGTTCATCTAAACCGGAAGGTTTTTAATGAACACCCTGCTTTTCGATTGGCCAGCGATGGGTGTCTGCGTGCCTTGGCGGTAGAGTTCCAAACTATTCACTGTGCTCCTGGGGACCTCATTTACCATGCTGGAGAAAGTGTGGATGCCCTGTGCTTTGTGGTGTCGGGATCCTTGGAAGTCATCCAGGATGATGAGGTGGTGGCTATTTTAGGTACTGTGAACTTTCCTAATGTAGTAGCAAACACGTAACAGTTGTGGAGATTTTGCTTCTCAGGTTCCTTAAAAGACACTTCCTTTGCTTAGTGACTTTGGAAATTGGGTCACTAATGAGATGATGAATCTGAGTGAAAACTAGTCATGCTGCTTCAGCAAGGAACATTAGTATTGGTCATAGTGTAATGCGCTGTAGAAGGATTCGATTGAACTTTCTTTGGCAGTAGTTGGTCATTAATTTTTAGACTAGAGTTGTCCATGGTTGAAGATGATACAACTTCATGGTGGTAAGTGCAAAAATGGTTTGTGAAGTGATTTTCAGGTTAGTAAACTACAATGTTTGTTTCAGAGAAGCAAAACAACCTGCTTAGTTCAACTTTCCCTTTGAGAATTGCAAAGTGAAATCCAGAATGTAGAATGACTTGCTCAGGTATTGTAGATAGCATATTAGCTAGGACTTGAGTGCAGATCATCTTACTCTAAACTTGCTTCATCATAGTGAGCCTAAATAGTGAGCTCAATTGACATGAAGAAGTAAATGAATTTGACTCACTACATTGGAGTAGTAACACCGCAAGTAAATTTAGGTTTATAAAACTGATTATGTATGTTTATGAGCCAACATGGAAAATCAGTTGGCTCTTAATAAATCTTATCTAAAATTCATAGACTAAGTGAATAATTGTACTAAGTTTAAAAGTTCAAGATAGTACATGTAAGTGGCAAAATTTTTTAATTAAATGTTTAGAGACAATGTAATTATGTATTATTGATAAAAATTTGCTGAATAATCCTTTTGGTCATTTTCCACTCAAATATCTGCAGCAGGTCCTTGAAATCCACATAGATATTAAATGAAGAAATAATGTGGTCAGAAGAGAATCATCCTTTGTTTTTTTTCTCAAGGAAAATAAGTCAGAATTGCAGGATGTCAATTCCATTTTGATCACATTTTTCATGGCTTGTGTCTCATGAAAAATAAGTTCAATTTTTAAACTATTGGATTTTTTAGCTACTGAGGTCAACCAACCATAGCTTGACTGCCACTTATTCTCCTAAGTAAAAGACTGACTGATGTTTTTAGAAGCTATAAAAGCAAAATCCAGCTCAAAAATGAAGAACTGATTTTTAAAAGCACAATTACTTGAAAAAGACAGAATTGAGAATTGAGAATCAATGACCCTTTGTAGGAAAACAAGTTCTATAAAATGTATGAGTTATAGAAAATGGGTCAGAGCTGCAAATGACTGGACACATTTATTTGCAAGCCTATCTTTAACTGTTTAGAAATAACAGTTCTGATTAAATTTAGGTGCTATTTTTCTTTTTGATACTATTTCTTTTAAGTACTGTTTTTGTTTTAGGCAGAAAAAGTTCATACAGCATTTTACAATCAGCACTCTGGGTATTTTTAATGCTACTAAGTGCTCATGCTGCTTTGTTTACTGGCATAAAAAGGAGTTATATAATCTTTCATAAAAAGTGTACATTTTGCCAGAACAACCCATTGTGGAAATATAGAACATACACACTCCAACAACTCTTATTTGTTTAAAGAAGAACATAAAATACAAACCCCCAACAGGTGTATTTTCTTTCTTGTACTTTTTTTCATTTTATTGAGGTACAGATGTATTTTCTTTGCCTGCACATTCGTGTCACTGGGGGGTGGGAGCGCAGATATCAAATATATTACAGTAAAGTGAGCACCATGGTGATAAATTACCTCAGCTGTGTACTCATTGTCATTTGCTTGGCCCATTTTCTTTATTACAGTTTCACCTTGGTAACTTCTTTTCTAAAAAGGATAGCAAAAACCTCAAGTGCAGTGCCTCTGGTTTAGCTTGCTAAACTGGAATCATTTGCTCAGTCAGTGAGACAGACAAAATGCATTTTCTTTTTATTTTAAAATAAAATGGAAGGTGGTTTTGCGCAATGACACAGTAAAAATGAACACAGCTCTCACAGCGATATTGTACCAAACCCATCATATATCTGTCACATTTTATTTCTTTGGTTGTGGTTTTTGTTCATCCTCCTTAATACTAGAATGCTGAGATTTCACCTCTTAACAGGTCAAATTATATGTACACCTCTTTGG
Organism: Galemys pyrenaicus; assembly: GCA_019455555.1. Lineage (NCBI taxonomy): Eukaryota > Metazoa > Chordata > Mammalia > Eulipotyphla > Talpidae > Galemys > Galemys pyrenaicus. The sequence goes on from JAGFMF010011823.1 coordinate 5,574,239, forward strand.
CAACCTTTCTTTTTTTTTCTTAACAAAACCTAGGTCAGCCAAAAGGCCGTCAAAAGGTTTTTGTTGGGCCTCCCTGGTGGCGCAGTGGGTTAAGCAACGCACTATGAAGCAGACCGCAGCCACTGAAGCACGAGTTCGATCCCTGCTGCCGGCCAGGGGGGGAC